>CM045924.1:11862747-12200247 GCA_025177825.1 Aechmea fasciata
GCTAATTTTTTTACATATTTTTTTTTGATTAATTTTTTTTTTTAATTCTTTTACATATTTATTTTGTATTTTTGGGAGAGACTTTTTTTAAAAAAATATATTTTTTTATTCTTCGGGAGGCGTGCGGGGAGGCGTGCGGGAGAAGCTGGAGTCTTTTCGGGAGGCGTGCGGGAGAAGCAGGGGGGGGTTAGCAAGCCCACCCCAAACCGGGTTAACGGGTTATCCCAGGAGAAACCCGGTTTGGGGTGGGTTTGCTAACCCCACCCCTGTTTGGGATTAAAACCGGGGTTAAGGGGTTATCCCACCCCTTAACCCCGTACCAAACACAGGCTTAATCACTTACTTTTTTTTTGCCCTTACACGCACTTACTTTGGAATCGTTTGCTTCGCCTCCCTATGCTGGTTCACAAGCTAACATCCAACTTATCCGCTGAGTTACCCGATCGCTGGAACGAGGCTTGGAAAATTCTCTCGGGCCAACTAAAGGATCACTTCGATCTCCTCTTCGCTGCTTCATGCTGGGCATTATGGAATGAGCAAAATAAGAGAATTTTCGACGATCAACTCAAGCAGCCTGACTTCCTCAGCCAAAGCATTCTTTGCACTGTACGGTTGTGGAAAGCTGCACTCGGGGACGCGGATGCTAGCTAAGAGTTTGCACTATTTTCTTCGTTTGGTGGTGAACGTTGTTTGCTTGTCTTTTTATTCAACTTTGCCGCATTTGGCGTCTTTGCTTGCTTCCCTTTTTGTTCGCCTTTGCCTCGACTTTCGCTGCTTCTCTTAATTTGTCCTTGTCATGTACTTGTTCAAATAGGTATATTCCTGTTTAAACAAATTCGACTATAAAAAATCATGCATTTAAGGACACTTTAAATAATAATTAGCGACGCTTTAAAGTTTCGGCAAAAATAATACCGACATTTGTAAAAGCGTTGGGCAAAGAGTCGTTAAAAAAACATATCGGGATAAATTTACCGACGTTTTAATATAGCGTCGAAAAATTTATATACATATTTGATAAAAATATGTTTATTGGCGACGCTTAATCATAGTGTCGGCAAATGCTAAATATTAAAGACGTTAGAAGAAAACGTCGTCTAAAAAGCGTCGTCTAAAACATATTTTGTTGTAGTTAAATAATTCTGTGTCCTTTATATTGAAAAACAATTCTTATTTTAATAAAAATTTTATTTTAATATTTTTTTCTTTTAAGAATTTATTTAATATTTAATATTTTTTTAATTTTTTCACTAATTTTTCGTTCAAATATATAGAAATAAAACTTATGACAACCCTATAGTTTATCTAATATTCACTTTACTATACTGTGATTTACGAAATTTTTACTTTAGTACTCTATATTTTTAACTTTCTTATTATTTAACAAAAAATTTAACAGATAAAATAACGAAAAAAGAAAAACAAAACAATATGGTACTAAAATGATACAATTCTCAAACCATAAGATATTAAAATGAAAAATGCTGAACCAAGGGATGGTATTTGAAGTTTTTCCTGTTGAAAATTTTGTTAATGACTTTTTGTCACGCCCCGGGTTGCATATTCACCGGGCACGCCGACAAATCCGCCGTATACAAAAGAATTTCTTCTGTATACGAAGCGTAGCTGTACCTGTATAACATACAATACTACAAACAGTAGTATAGAGCTGAAGTAAACTATAAACAAGCAGGTAGGAAAACAACAACTTTATATACATACAATCACAGAAACAAGAGTAACACTACTCGCTCCAGCGAGTTTGACTGTATGTACAAAAGCGTCCAAACCAAAAACTATCACTACCTGCAGGAGGATCCTCTAACTCAGCACTGAACTCGGAGGGTAGGCTCTAGCTCGCCACGCCCTTCCCGCGGTCCGTCTCAGAAGGAGGAGCAGCAGCCGCAACAGAAGGCCCTGCAACGACAGTGGAAGAAAGAGGGCGTGAGAACTACTATAAAAATAAGTAGTCCTCAGTGGGTACCGCCCTAAACACATCGGTGCACCCACTAAGTCTACAGGGTAAGCAAGAAAGTAAAAGAAGCTGGAAACCCTCGACAGCTAAAACCCCTATACTATCCTGCTCTAACCCCTCCTCCGTAGAACAAGTAAAAGCTGACCCAATCTTACGAGGGACTGTGAAAGCACCCGTCCCGCCTGTCGAAGCAACACTACAACTACCACAGGGGTAGCTAGCGGAGAGCAACCCACAACGAGGGTGCAGCGACACCAACGCAAAGGCACTAAGCCAGACTCCGGAGCGGCACTCGTGGGCGCGAACCAACCGAGTATGCAAGCGTATCTCTGTCGAGCTCAATCTGGCTCTCACAGGCATAGTCAAGTAAATAGGGTCCAAGAACTAACATACCACGTGCCCCTTGGCACAAAACCGTAACCACACGGTCGGGTCCCCGTCAAACCCCGACGGTGCCGACAACCGACGACAAGACTTCAAAAGTGAGCTCGGCATCCCAAGACGAGCGTAAAAGCAAACTACACTACCGATATTCATCGCACTCCCCGGCGATGATACGGCACAAAACGGCTCCTAGAGCTAAGTCCGGTAGTGTAGGCTATTGACGATCCAAAACGTGGTTTTCTCCTAAGTCAAATCCAAGTCCAACATGTATAATATTAAATATTCGCTAAGCATGATTCCATTTCAGATTAGTCTACGATAATCATGCATTCAAGCTATCACGTACTGGTCGAAACAGAGGTTTACACATATTGACTATTATACTTAGGAGTATTCCGATGTAAACCCACCTCGATAGCAATCTCCTGGCAGCGAAGGAAGGTGGCCCGCGCCCAAGTGATCCTTCGCTGATCCGACGAGGTCCGAAGTCTCCTGCTGCGAAGAAGTAACCCAACGTTACACCGTTTCATAGAATCTGCCGAAAAACAGCTGCTGAGAAAAGCTTAATGTTAACCAAGCTAACCTTATCCAAATTCAACGATTCAGGCCTCGAAATCTTCGTCTCGCAGTCTAGAATCTAACGCCGCAAGTTTCGACGCGATCCGACCTCCCTGCGCGGAGAACTGGCCAAAGAGCCGACGGTCGACGCTGGAAAACAGCAAATCTGCACCGCAAAGAATTGCTCGCAAAACAATGCTCGGTAAAGATGGGTTCCGACAGAGCAAACCGATCCAAATCCGGCAAGTAAGGTGTCGTTGGAATCGTCTGGAAGTCACGGATCCAACGCCTCAAGTTTCGCCGGATTTTGACTCTCCTACACACAGAACAAGCCAGAACACCGTGGGTCGACGCCGCAGTCAACAGCAGCAGCAATGCAGTCCGAAAATCATAAGAGTTTAAAGCCGTAAAAGCGAACTCGAGGGGCCACTCACCTCGAAAACCCTCCCTGCGAGTAGCGCCAGGTCGAGGATGGCAAGAATCGGCTGTCGCACGGCCTCCTCACAGCGTCACCTCGTCAAAAACTCGCTCGGTCGGCTCCGCGGCGCGTCGTCGGCGGAGTTCGGGCTCCTCTCGAGCTTGGGGAAGAAGCAGCAGCAGCAGCAATGGAAGGGGAAGAAGATGAAGGAGAGGCCCCCTTCACTCTCTTCTCTGCTGCCAAGTAGGGGAGGTGAGGGGTGATGTGACAAGTGGAAAAAAGTTAAACTGCACCATACCTCCTCTTTGTATCGGTACAAAGTCCCACTTGTCCAAAAGAGATGCTATAATTTTAGTATTTGTTTGATTCATAATTGAAATAAACAAAAAAAATTAACTTAAATTGTACTTAGATAAAAAATAGAATAGCCAATCATTTAAAAAATATTTTATTTATTATTAAAATAAAAATTAAAATAGAGAACCTAGAATTTTGGGATGGGTTTGAAAAGATTGCACCATAAATTTAAAATTTTAAAAAATGGAATAGTCAAATTAAAATAGTTCATAATTCAAATAAGTTTTATATATTTTTACCATGACTATATAAATAATGTAGATTTTATGTTAAATTAAGTACCCTTTTTACGAGTTTCAAAGTATTTATTATAATACTTCTTTGTTGTTTCGGATAATGAAGCATTCAAATTCACAATCGGTGTTCGTCGACCGGACACGATCCGACTCGCTAACAATAATAATTCGTTAGGTTCAAACAAACGGGCCAAAATGCTTAAAAACTTTTCCTTTTTTATAAATGCAAATCATTAAGTAATTAATTGGTAATTAAACAATTTTACATATTTAGAAAGCTTGGTACACAAAATAATCCTTTTTTTCTTTTTCTTTTTCTTTTTCTTTTTCTTTTTTTTTGAATTTTCTGGGCCTATGCAAATAAAACACCTCTCAAAGAAGGAATTCTACACTATCACACTCGCAGTCATCGATAACATTATTGTTCTTCTTTTAAAAAAAAATATAATAAAAATATTTTTTTATAATCACGATGGGACATATATTTTTAAAGCCATTGTTTAGTTGGGGGTTAACAGGTGGAATAACTCCTTAACTCTTATTTTATTTCCAAACACCCTAATAAATGGATGGGGTTAGTTAACCCCACCTCAAATAGGTTATTCCGGCTTAACTAACCCAACCTAACTCTACCAAATCCCAACCAAACACTATTTTCTATTCATAATAACCTACTATTCTTCTTATCCCCTGTATTTCAATCAAACACTATTTTTCACTATTCTGGACTAACTCCAACCCCCAACCAAACACAAAAATACTCTAATTAACTCTACCTTAACCCCTGAACTTAACACTATTTCTGGAATAATTAATTTTTTCTTAATCCCGAATCAAACGGTAGCAAAAAAAATATTTTAATTAGTTTGTTACGCCACGCCATCAACGTATTCGTTACATTCTAGAATTTTCTCTCTCAAATAAGCCAAAAAAAATTGAAGACCGTGAAAAGAGTCGTTATTGTCGGCAACCAAGCAAACCAAAATTTACAAATTTGGTACGACGGCAACATCCTACTTTTTTTTTCTTTTTTTGGGTGCTAAATTATGTTTTTGGTCCTTAAGCCACATAATATTTATTTTGGGTTAATTTCACGGGTACTCTTCAAAAAGATTGATAATATCGTCAATACCCTCACAAAATTAATAATATCATAATTACCCCTCTAAGTAAATACATTTTTTCAAATCTATCTCTTAAATTCACTTGGGATAAAAAATTGTTTTGACGCCCCAACTTTCCAGGAGGTCACCCTTAGCCCTATTATATCTCATATATAGGACTATCTGGGGTCTCACAATCTTCCCACCTCGACGTCCTCGTCGGCTAGACTCACAAATCTTAGCGATGTGAGACTCGTCTCGCTAGCCCGTCATCCAGACCCTGGCTCAGCCGAGACTCATCTCACACTTCCGGCTGGTAATTGGCTCCGATATCATCTTTGACGCCCCAACTTCCCAGGGGGTCGCCCATCCTAGGACTACTCCCGTCCCAGCACGCTTAACTCTCTTAACCTCTTGGGCCTTGCTACCACCCAAAATGCTTAAGCCAGGTTAAGAGTTTAGCCCTATTATATCTCATATATAGGACTATCTGGGGTCTCACAATTGTAGTGAAAAAAAATATATTCTGCCCCTTCAACTATAGGCTATTTTGAAGAAGTTCCCTAATTTTTTTTTCCCTGTATAAAGACCAATTCAATTTTTATTTATTTCTTTTAAAATAATTTCATTAATTAAATTGAATATTTTGTTCGAAGTCAAGACACTCCATTAGCAACTAATTATTAAATCTAGAATTACACTATTTTTGCAAGTTGAATGAAAATTTTGGTTATTTCGTCAACTTTAACGGATTTAATTATTTTTATTTAAAGGCATTATAGATTTAGGCTTTGTTAGTACGTTGGAAAAATATCCGTTTGTTTTCGTACGTAATATTGCGTTCCGCGTATCGCGATGAGTCAGTTAGGTACGATATATTTTTCACGGTCCCACCGGAGAACGGTATATCCCTATATCTTTTTCCTCAACTCCATTTTATCTAATAGCGTTAGATAGAGCTCAATACCAAACTAAGCCTTAATAGTTAGTTGCTAATGGAGTGTTTTAGCTTTGAACAATGTATATAATTTAATTCATAGAGTTAATTTAAATCAAAAAAGTGAAAATTGAATAGGTTTTTTATACCGAGCAAAAAATTAGGAATCTTCTTCAAAATTGAGAAAGTTGAATATATATTTTCTTACTATAACCTCTAACACCTTTCAAGGATGAAGGGTAAAATCGGTAAGTAATTTTTAATCAATCCAATGTGAATTTAACGGAGTTTGCAAATAAGGGTACATTTGAAAGAATCTATATATTTAAAGAGGTCATTATGACATTACTGATTTTTTGAGGGTATTCACGATATTTATTTTAATTTTTAAAAAATTTCATAAATCACTTTAAACAATTTTTATAAATTGATTTATTTCACCAAATATTAACGTGTCGCTGGTGTAGAAATGATGTGATATCTAAATTATTGTCAATTACTAATCACAACCTGCTACATTCCTTTTTGTATTAATTAACGACATATTAATATTTAGTAGACTAAATATATTGTGAGAATTAATTGTAATTATTCAAAAAGTTTGAGTCTTAAACTATAACAAATTAAAGTTTGTGGATCTAAGTATCACGGTCTCATAGTTTGAGGATTGAAAGTATAATCTTAGCCTCTTTTTGATATTTTTTTGTCACACTAACCCTAGCTCCTACTAGGGGTGTAAACGAGCCGAACACGAGCGAAGGGTCGACTCGTGTTCGGCTCGTTATTAAATGAGCCGAACACTAAAGTATCGAGTTGAAAAATTCGACTCGTGTTTGGCTCGTTTAATAAACGAGAAAAATAGATTAAATATATTAAAAAATAAATTTATAAAATCTTATCCATTAGATTTTGATCTAATACTTAAAACTTTATATACAAATTAGTCTTTTCATAATTAAGCTCGCATTTATATTTTTATTTTGCTAAAAATTAAATAATAAAAATATATATTATATATAATTATTTATTTATATATAAATAATAATAATAATAATAATAATAATAATAATACATTTATTCCATCAACATTAATTAATAATGTGTGACAGCGAAAAACAGCTGCTATAATTAATAAAAAAAATAACAAATCATAAACTAACCAGCAATAATCAATAATTAATAATTAATAATAATCTCACTTTTCGAAGAGTTAGAAATTATTCAAATTTGAAAATAGTTAGCAACTAATTAAATTAATAATCAAATATCGATCCTTTTCCTAGCAACTATTTGTAATTTGCTTTGCCACTACTTATTAGTTGTACAAGATTTTAATAAATGTGAAAACCCACTTGGAATTAACAACTCTCCAAATCAAACTCTCCAAACAAGAGTCAAAGGTCAAGCTGTTTATTAAGGAAATTTGGGACCTTGTTGCTTGCACAAGAGTTTAAGCAATGCACAAGTGCTAAAAAAACAAAAAATAAATTAAAATAAGTAAATAAATAAATAAAGGGCTCCCTGTTTAATTTATTAGCTCAGGTAGAATAATAATCCAAACTTAATTAAAATAATAATAATTAGAGATGAATTTAAATCTTCTATTTGATTATGATTAGGATTTGTAGTTTTCCAAAGTAAAAATTATATTTATCATCTGTTATCGCTTGATAAGTATATATATAGCTGGCATTGGCTTTGGTTTTGTGATATTATAGAAAGTTAAAATTCGACCGAGGGTAAAACTATGGTAAACTAAATAATAAAAATAAGGGCTAATTTCGTACAACTCTCTGTAAATACATCGAATAGTAAATATATTATATAAAGTTTAAGTTTAATAATATATATATAATATATATATATATCAATTACCAAATATTTTACCACATCCCCCGGATACGATAAATTGGAAAAAATACTATTTTTTTGAAAAAATAAATAACATGCTATTTATTTTACTTATTTTATTTAAAAATAATTTTAACTAAAAATATAAAGAGAAAACTTCCAAATCTCGTACTTTAGATTATTTTTAATTAAAGTGTATTAATTTGCCTCCATGTGGTTTGGTTTTTATCTTTTCAACAGTTTTTTTTCATAATATTGATTGGAGTGTTGATTTAATTATTATATATATATATATATATATATATTTATGAATATTTATTTTAATATTCTTTAATTTTAACGATCATTTGATTTAAAAAATAATAATAATAATAAAATTGATATTAAAAAAGAGAAATGAAATAGTAAAATAGTAAATTAATATCTTTAAAACAAGAATCTTTAAAATAAAAAAAATATAAAACTATATAAAAATATTTTAAATTTTTTTTAAATATAAATTAACTAGGATTCGAATTTGTGACGTAGCCAAAGATTCGGTGGTGTTGATAAGCAGGAAGGGAGTAGCTAAGGAGGGGCCCACGCACGTGCTGGGACGGCCACGTCGCCGTTTCTAAAACCGCGTGAAATTGTCGGGAAAACGAGTGAGATAGATACCGGGTCAAAAAAATGAACAAAGACTAAAAAAAAAAAAAAAAAAAAAGAAAAAGAAAAAGAAAAAACACGTGGCCACTATGCAATGATAATTGAAACATTCCAACTTTGTATAGATATAGAGAGAGTACTTTTTTTTTTTTCTTAATTTATTTTAATTGATTTTTGAAAAGCTATTGAAAACACCAATTTTGGGTACGGCCCAGTATCAGAAAAACTGGCGTTTTCGATGAATAAAATTATTCTATTTAGATTCATCCGTCTCATCATAATTAATTAATAAAAAAATATAGAATTATGATTGAGTTGTTACTGATAATTTGATATAAGTATGACACTACAAACTTTCTTCAGTATCGATCGATTCGATTTGATTTGATTTTTGTAATATTTTTTAAAAAACAAATTAAATTCGAGCAAAAAATATGAATCAAAGAGGCCGAATTGATTTATTTGGCTTTAGCAAAATATTTTTGTGTAATTTAAACTTTTTAAACTGGTAAAAATAATTAATATATAATCAGAATTACTTTTATATTAAGATTTATTAATTTAAGACAGTTATTATTAATTACATCTTTAATTATTTGATTGATATTTAAAATTAATACATATATTTTTAAAATTAATTATTTGATTGGAGTGTTGATTTAATTATAATAATAATAATAATAATAATAATAATAATACATTTATTCCATCAACAGTTAATTAACCTCTTCGGTCTAATCATCATTTAAAATGCTTGAGCGCTTTGTCATTCCGACTTTGGCTCAACCGAGACTCTTCTCACATTTCTGACTGACAATTGGCTATGATAAATTGTGACACTCCAACTTCCTAGGAGGTCATTCATCCTAGAACTATTTTCATCCTAGCACGTTTACCTCTCTTAACCTCTTGGGCTTAATTAAATGTATTATATATATCTTACATATAGGACTATCTGGAGTCTCACATGATTTTTTTTCTTTCCTTTTTGAAATATGAAAGCGGTCAGCGTATAAATTTTTTAAATTCTACACCATAAGAGATTTTACAGAATTATGTTACTATACAATCGATAGTACGTACCAAGCACTAATTGGTACTATCAAGTTTTCAGTAGTTGGATAAAGAATGTGTAGTTAGGATGATAGTAATTAATTCTCTAGGATTGAGTGGATAGTTTGTTGAATAATATAATTTGACAAGTGGATATGATTAAAAGATAAATCTAACGATAGAAAACTAGATAGTACTGAAAATTTGGTATTATCGATAGTATAATAGCTAAACTCTCTCTCTCTCTCTCTCTCTATATATATATATATATATAGTCCGGTTGGGATACAATCGATAGCACCAAGTGTTTGGTGCTATCAAGTTTTTCGCCGTTAGATTTAATACTTTGATTATTTTCACTCGTTAGATTATACTAATAAACCAATAACTCGCTCAACCCTAGCAGATCCACATCATGTTAACCGTACATTTTTTTCATCCGGCTATCGAATTGAATCTTATTTTCTGAACCAAGGTTTTACTTTTATTTTTTTGGTACAGAAGAAATTTTAGATATTTTTTGGATTAAAATGTATATATAGAAGATGCCCTCTAAACTTTAACCTACATTGAAATTTTTGCAAATACAATAATATATAAGACATTGGTTTAAATTTCTCGAATCATCACTTGTTAAAATCACCAAAATAAATCACAAAAATATTATGATGAACATGCACGTACCCATTGCAATTCAATAATATATATATATATATATATATATATATATATATATATATATATATATATATATATATATATATATATATATATATATATATATATATATATAATAATAATAATAATAATAATAATACATTTATTCCATCAACATTAATTAATAATGTGTGACAGCGAAAAACAGCTGCTATAATTAATAAAAAAAATAACAAATCGCATAAACTAACCAACAATAATCAATAATTAATAATTAATAATAATCTCCCCACTTTTCAGAAGAGTTAGAAATTATTCAAATTTGAAAATAGTTAGCAACTAATTAAATTAATAATCAATATCGATCCTTTTCCTAGCAACTATAATTTCTCTAAAGTAGGAGGGTCATATTGAAAATATTAATCTTGTGATCATCTCACAACTTAAAAGCGAGCCATGAGTACTTGTTATCTTCTTCGGGCTTATCCACATTCGTTTGATAAGGTGCCTTGGAATTAATCCTGAAATAATAATAATAATAATAATAATAAACAAATGTTAAATTTAAATTCAAAAAATTTGAATTTGAATTTAAAATTTATGGGGAGGAAATTAAATATTACTCACCTATGCTTTCTTTTCTGGAGAAATCTATGAAGGGAATTTCTCCTCGCAATTGGCATATCTGTTTACCACAAATTAAAAAGAAAATGTTAGAATATTATATATATAATAATATATATATCTATATATAAACTTAAATGGATATTCAAATATACTCTTTTTTTCCTATTTAAAAGAGTAGTAAAAAATTGTACATTTTTAGCCTTTAATTATTTTATCGCAAAATGTATGCAATGATCGATCTAAATTTGTATTATTTGTAGCTATATATATATATATATATATATATATATATATACAAATTTAAATTAAGGGGTCTTCTATTTAATTTGCTTGTATTAGTCAGGTTGATAGTTCGATGAGCAATTTATTCAATTTTGTGTGATTTTACTGTATATATATATATATATATATATATATATATATATATATATATATATATATATATATATATATATATATATATAGCACACCACATAGCTAGCTAGCTAAAAAGATACCCACATTAAGCTACAAATTTAATTTGATGCTAGGATTTATAAACTAAAAAAATAGATAAAAATATATTATATAATTCCACACTAAATTTTAAATATAAAAAAAAATTAAAACAAAATTTATGAGAGAGAGAGAGAGAGAGAGAGAGAGAGATTATAATTTTACCAGATGCAGGGGTTCGCATAGTACTGGGCAAAGTGCCCTGAGCGGCTGCCACGTGTCCTCCGGTGGCAAAACCGAAATTTTGGGCTGAGGCCCTGCCCTTTTTCGCCATTTCAATCAACTCCTCGTACTTCTCCCCCGGAATATTGTCGAAAACCAACACTTCCCCCCGTAAAATATCGTTAATTGCTCATTCGTCCCCCCTCGTCCCTAAATAAAGTTTTTTTTTTTTAAAGAAAAATTAATAATTAGTTAATTAAAAAAAATTAAAGCATTAATTATTATCAGAGCTTAAATTTGCAAAGATCTAAGGAGAGAAAAACAAAAAAAAAAAAAGTATAGAGTTGAGGGGTCTCGATTTTTTTTTTTTTACGAAATATAAATGAGGTTCCCCCTCAAAAAAATAAAAAAATAAAAAATCTTACTTTTTAACAATTTGGTCCTTGTGTGAAACGTCGACGGCGTCGGAAGTGAGTTCCTGGAAGTGGACTTCGGTCGATTCAGGGGCATTTAAGTCAATTCCGGGCATCAGGTTCATGGTGATTGGTGGGCGAAATACACCTAAAATTAAGAAAAAAACAAAATATCAATATAACTACGTACACAAATTAAAAAAGGTGGATATATCATATATATATATATCTTAAAATATAAATTTGTGTAGGGAAAAAACCCATGTATAATTATTGTTACCTTTTTTTATTTAAATATTTTAGACAAAAAAAATAGAGAGAGAGAGAAAAAAAAAAAAACTATATAAATAATGATCATCAAAAACCACCAAAAATTAAGCAAAACAAAGGGGAAAAAAACAGAGGAAATAATATAAAAAAATATGTATATATTTGTTACCTTTTGGTGCTTGATCAAGAGCCATCTCAAAACCACCCAACCCCCCAAAGCTTATTTTCTCCTTCATGTATTGGCTCAAGAGGCTACAAGTGAGAGAAAATTTGGTCGTTTTCTCTCTCCTCTCCTCCTTAACCATGTTCATGCTCCTCTCCATGGCTTTCTCTCTCTTCTTCTCTTCAATTCTCTCTCTCTCTCTCTCTCTCTATCTCTCTCTCTATGTTTCTCTCTCCTCCTCCTCCTCCTCTGCTTTATAATAGTCCCTATATGAGAAAGAGAGAGAGAGAGAGAGAGAGAGGAGAGAGAGAGAAAATGAATGGGTTTTTGTGGCACGTGCGTTTTTGGGTTGGACACAATGGGAATAAATAAATTAAAAAAAAATTTAAAACCAACACGTGGTCACTTTTTTCTTTTTTTTCCTTTTTTTTTAGGTACACACGTAAAATGTTGACAAAGTCCACATCACGCACCGCGTTTTGTTATGCGTGCACATATATTTTTTTAATCCGTTGTGACACACATGTGTCACGAAACGCGCGCACTTTAAAGCGCACATTACGCGCACGTAAAAAATGATCACAAAAGAGACCGAAAACTAGGGATGCAAACAGATCCGGATTGGCGGAACTCCCGTCCGATCCGTCGGACCGTCGCGCATGGGGGCTGAACGTGGGAATAAAAATAATAAAAAGTTATAATTCGTTTGGAATCCGTCTCAATTAGTATGTAAATGGAGCGGAATTCGGGAGCTTCTTTTCTTCCTTCAATCCGTTCCGATCTGTCCAAAATTCATTAAAAATTTACTTTCGTTCCGATCTGTTCAAAATCCATCAAAAATTTACTTCCGTTCCGATCGGTTTGAATGGAAGCGATGAAGTAGGTGTAAACAGAAATTGTAGCGCTGGCGCGACGACGACAGACAATGAAAAAAATTCTGTTAAAAAATATCGTCAAAAAATTGGCTACTAAATTTAAAAAAATTAGATTGAATATATATACAAAAAAAAATTTATAAAATTTTAATCATTAGACTTTGATCTAATAAGTTGAAAGTTTACATTTAAATGAGTCTTCTTATAATTGAGTTCGTCTTTATATTTTTATTTTACTAAAAATTAAATAATAAAATATGTATATTTTATATATATATATATATATATATATATATATATATATATATATATATATATATATATATATATATATATATATATATATATATATATAGGGTAAATTATTATTGCCCTTTTACTTTAGCGGAGTTTCATTTTACCCCTAAACTCTTAAAACGGTCATTTACCTCTCTATACTTTAATATTGCATCTTGTTGCCCCTTCCGTCAGTTAAAGTTAACGGAGCTGAACGGGAGTTGACGGAAGGGTTAGGTTTTGGCGATTTTTAGGATGCAAAAACTATGAGAAGAAGAGTTGGAGGGCATAGAAATGAAAAAAAAAAAAGAGTTTTTAAGGAATAAAAGTGAGTTGGTTGGAAAAAGGGACAGTTTAGGCGGTAGATTTTCCGCCAAAACCTAACCCTTCCGTTAACTCCCGTTCAGCTCCGTTAACTTTTACTGACGGAAGGGGCAACAAGATACAATATTAAAGTATAGGGGGGTAAATGACCGTTTTAAGAGTTTGGGGGGTAAAGTGAAACTCCGCCAAAAAGCCTCGTGCAATTTATATATATATATATATATATATATATATATATATATATATATATATATATATATATATATATATAAAAATATAAATTAAATAAATTATATAAATATAAAATATATGTATTCGAAGCGATTATCGGGCGAACACGAGCGAGTTGATCCTCGTGTTCGGCTCATTTATTAAGCGAGTGTTCTCGTTTACTAAACGCGCATTCGATTTCGAAATTTGAAACGTGAGTTAGCAACAAACTAAATTGCCACTCCTAATAAATAAAAATAAAAAATAAAATAAAAAATAGCCAGTCCCGCATTCGTCCTGCTCCGACAAAAAATAAAACAGAAGGTGAGAGGACCGTCCCACCGCCGAATCTGCGCGTTTGCATTCCTAACCAAAACGTGGGGCTCGCTCCATATGGGATTAGTTGGAAAAATTATTAGGCGTGTTAGATACGGATCCATTCACTTTATCATACATTATTACTTTTACATAAATTTTTAAACGTGTTTTATTATTATTATTTTTTGGGAGGGTTGTAAGAAGTTTCGAAGAAGCGACCGCTTTAGAAAATAAAAAGAAGGGGGTTAAATTATAAAACGTTTCTTATACTTTATCCTAGGGGTGTAAACGAGCCGAACACGAGCGAACCAGGGTCGGCTCGTGTTCGGCTCTTTTAAACTCTCAATTCTAAATCCTAAAGCGAGAAGCCTTAATTTGTTCGTTAAAGTATTGAGTCGAAAAATTAGAAACATTGTTCGTTTAATAAACAAGCAATGAAAAATTTCGTTTAATAAACGATCCGAACACGAGATTTTTAGATTAAATATATTAAAAAAATTAATTTATAAAATTTTATTTATTAGACTTTAATCTAATAATTATTGAAACTTTATATACAAATGAGTATTTTTATAATTAACTTCGCATTTATATTTTTATTTTGCTAAAATTAAATAATAAAAATGTAATATATATATATATATATATATATATATATATATATATATATATATATATATATATATATAAATTAAATAAATTATATAAATATAAAATATATGTATTCGAAATTTGTTATAGAGCCGAACACGAGTGATCCCAACTCGTGTTCGGCTCGTTTATTAAATTGAAAAATTCGGCTCGTGTTAAACTCGTTTACTAAACGAGCCGTCTCGAGCTCATTTCGAGCCGAAACAGCGGCCTTGGCAGGCGAACAGGCCTACTTTATCCCCGGTCTTAATTATTTTTCTATATTAAAAATTGCATTGATTGCCATCATGCACTTTCCCATCATCTCAAATGGATCTAAAAAATTTTAAAAATTGGTAAATTAGTAATACAAAGTTTTACTAAAACGAGTTGGCATATCTTATTGTTCCTCGTCTTAATGTATATATATTCAATTGAAGACTCAGAAAATATATATATATACAAAATTTAAATTAAGGGGATCTTCTATTTAATTTGCTAGTATTAGTCAGGTTGATAGTTCGATGAGCAATTTATTCAATTTTGTGTGATTTTACTGTATTACTTATGAATAACTTTATCTGTAAATTTATTTTTATAAAGTTTTATAGCCGAATTCAATAATTATTCGAAATCGCTGGATTTATTTAGAATAATGATAAAGTGTAATAAGAGTGTAACTGAGGCAAATTTTTATGCGTGAGATAATTGAGACATGATCTAGCTAATGTGTATAAAGGAAACTTTCTATATTTACAAAACCCATATTTACTCATTAATTTTATAAACTTTTTCTTTAATACTAAAAATCTAAAAAAAAATTTAAATCCTTGGATGAAGAGGTATAAAAATTACATCCTATCCTATGATAGAGTAAAGAATTAACAAGACGAGCCTTCTTTTGGAGAGGAGGGCATGAAGTTTCAGGGGCTGCTTGCCTCGTCAACTGGAAAACGGTATGCAGAAGCAAAGAGGATGGCGGACTAGGGGTCAAAGATTTGGACTCCATGAACCTGGCTCTCTTATCTAAATGGTGGTGGCGTTTCTATAATGAGCCACACCTTCTCTGGTGCAAGTTGATAAGACGACTTTATTACACCCGACGGCAGCCGCTACACGAATGATCGGCTTTCGTACCCTACTCCCAGTGGTAGAAAAGTGTGCTCCGTTGCAAACATCTATTCAAGTGCGGCCTTTCCTTCCAACTCGGAGACGGCTCTAATATTAGATTGTGGACAGATATCTGGACAGGGGACCCCCCTTTGTACCCTGTTCCCAGTAATTTTTGCGGACATCATTAACAAGGAGGTCAGAGTCTCCCAATGTTGGAGTCCTAACGGGTGGAGATGGCACTTCATCTGTAGAGGGTTCACGGCTAGGCGTTCCAGCACCAACTACACTCAACTCATTCTTCTCAAAGACCTGCTCCTCAGATTCCATCCCTCGAGTAGCTCGGACCTTCCAAGATGGAGATGGACCCCCAACCAGCTGTTCACAGTCAAATCACTCTTCTCATTCCTGGACAACACTGGTACGAAGGACACCTTCTACAATTGCATTTGGTCTCTCAAAATTCCTATCAAGATCAAAGTCTTCATCTGGGTCTTATTACGCTAAAGGCTACCCACTACTGACAGACTGATTACCCGAGGGATGCAGGTTGCCGGCCACTGCGTTTTTTGCGCATTCGCTTCGGAAAGTTGCGATCACCTCTTCTCTAGCTGCGTTGTCACGCCCCGGGCTACACAGTCCCCCGGGCTCGCCGACAAATCCGCCGTATACAGGAGAATTTCTCCTGTATACGAAGCGTAGCTGAATCTGCGTAAACACACAATACTACAAGCAGTAGCATAGAGCTGAAGTAAACTATGAACAAACAGGTAGGAAAAACCACTTATGAACATACAATAACCAAGTACAAGAACTACTCGCTCCAGCGAGTTCAACTGTATGAACAAGAGTGGAAAACCAAAACAAAACTATCACTACCTGCAGTGGAAGTCCTCTAGCACAGAACTCGAAGGGTAGGCTCTAGCTCGCCACGCCGCTGTAGTCCAGGCTACGGGAGGAGGCGGCGAAGGGCGAAGGCCTGCAACAAGGGTGGAAGAAAGAGGGCGTGAGAACTACTATAAAACAAGTAGTCCTCAGTGGGTGCCGCCCTAAACAACATCGGTCCACCCACTAAGTCTACAGGGTAAGCAAGATAGAAGAAAAGAAAGCTGGAACTCTCTACAGCTACAAGTCACTAAGCTATCAAGCTCAAAACTACCCCTATAGACTCCAATCGACCAGACCCAATCTGCAGGGGGACTGTGAACCCACCCGTCCCTGGGACTGTGAACACACCCGTCCCGTGCCCGGTTGTGACTATACAGCTACCCCCACTCCAAACCTCAGTGGAGAGCAAGTCCAACCTGCACTACCCGACACCAACGCGAAAGCACAAGCCCAAACTCCGGAGCGGCACTCGGGGGAGCTACCCAACCGAGTATGCAGCGTAGCTCTGTCGAGCTCAATCAGGCCCTCACTGGCCAAACCCAAGTAACCAGAACAGACTTTGGGCCACCGTCTGGTCCGACGGCGCCCGACACCCCGTAACAATCTACACTACCCCAAGTATCCATCGCCCAAAACCCGCGATGATACCGCGAAAATACGGCTCCTAGAGCTAAATCCGGCAATGTATATAATGACGATCAATTCGGGGTTTTCTCCTAAGTCAAATCCAAGTCCAACAAGTATAAAATGTTAATCGCTAAGCATGCTCTAAATTCAGATATTCAATATACAATTCCATGAATTCGAGCTACGGCTAACATGAACATACTACTATACATGTCGACTATTGCACTTAGAAATCCGATGTAAACCCACCTCGATCGCAAACCCACAGCGCAAGGAGTGTCCAAGGTCCTCCTCGATCACCTCTCGCCGATCCGCCAAGTGCCGAGGTCCTCCGCCGCGAAGAATTAATCCAAACACCGAATTCTCCGAAATCGCCCGAAACGCAACGAGTGAGAAAAGCTTAAAGTTAACTAAGCTAACCTTCACCAAAATCCGCGATTTTGGTGTCAGAATCTTCGTCTCGCAGTCAAGAATCCAACGCCGCAAGTCTTGACGCGATCCGACCACCCTGCGCGGAGAATCAGCCAACGTGCCGACGGTCGACGCCGGAAAACGACAATTCAAAGACTTCGTAATTTTCCGAAAAACGGCTCGGTAATCATGGGTTCCGACAGTGGCAAACCTGATCCAAATCCGGCAAGTAAGGTGTCGCTGGAATCGTCTGGAAGTCACGGATCCAACGCCGCAGATTTCGCCGGATTCCGAGTCTCCTACACAGAGCACGAGTCAAAACACTAAACGTCGACGCTGCAGTCCACAGCAGCGGCAGCAAATTCGAAAATCATGGAGCTTCGAGGTAAACGGAGGGTTGTCGAGGTTCAACTCACCTCAGAAAACACCCCACGCCCGTCGCTGGGTCGAGGACAGTGATCTCGCACGCGCGCCTAGCACCCTCGCAGAGTCTCGTCGTCGAAAACCCGCGGAGACCACGCGTCGGCGCGTCGTCGGCGAAGCTCGGGCTTCTCTCGAGCTTCCTGTCTCTCTCTCTCTCTCCCTCTGGCTGCAACGAAGAAGAAGAAGAAGAACGCAGCAGCAGCAGCTCCTCTCTCTCTCACTCTGCAGTATAAAAGGCATGGGCTAAAGTAGAAAGGGGGACAAAGGGCTCAAAAAGTCAAACTGAGCCATGTCTTTGGCCTGTCAGGTACAAATCCCATTTTGTACCGGTATAGCCATCAACTGCACTATAGCAACCAATGCGTACGGTACAACTCACGTAAACTGCAATTTCGCATCTCTCAAGTACATCTTTGCTCTCGTGTTCCCCGGGGGGCCGTTAGGCGTCCATTCGCGCCCACGCAACCTAGACTGGTCCCGACACTCTCCAGAGCTGCCGAACAAGTCTCAGCTGAATTTTCAGGTCTCTACATCCTCCCCCACTACAAAAAGTTTCGTCCTCGAAACTCGAACGTACCTCAGCTCTGCACGTCGAACAGGTAGGGATAGGCCTCCCTCATCGCCGTCTCTGGCTCCCAAGTCGCTTCCCGCTCCTCGTGATTACTCCACTGCACCTTAACATACGGTATGACCCGATTGCGCAATTCTTTCACCTCGCGAGCAAGAATCCGCAACGGTCGCTCCTCGTATCGCAGGTCCTCGCCTAGCTCAAGCGGAGTGAAGTCAATCACGTGAGAGGGATCGAAAACATATTTCCTCAATGCCGAGACGTGGAAAATATCGTGAGTGCCGACTAGTCGAGGGGGTAGAGCAACTCTATAAGCAACTGGCCCAACTCGCTCCAATACCTCAAAAGGGCCAATGTAGCGTGGACTGAGCTTTCCACGCACACCAAATCTGCGAATCCCCTTGGACGGCGAGACTTTAAGAAATACATGATCTCCAACCCGAAACTCCAAGTCTCGCCTCCTGGCATCGGCGTAGCTCCTCTGGCGGCTCTGGGCTGTCAAAAGGTGGCGTCGAACTACCTTCACCTTTTCCTCAGCCTCTAGCAAAATCTCAGGCCCAAGTGTCTTCCTTTCACCCACGTCGCTCCAACACAGGGGGGATCGACATCTGCGTCCATACAACGCCTCAAACGGAGCCATCCGGATGCTCGCTTGATAGCTGTTGTACGCAAACTCAACATCTCAAATGTCGATGCCACCCTCCTCCAAAGTCCGGACGCATGCCCTCGGCATGTCCTCTAGAGTCCGAATGGTCCGCTCCGACCGACCATCCGTCGTGGGTGAAATCTTTGTCATGTCGAATCGCACTGGGTACCCAAGGCGGTCGTAAGCTCCTCCGAAATGCGATACAAACCTCGGGTCCCTATCCGAAACTATCGACACCGGCACGCCATGCGGCACGACAATCTCGTCCAAGTATAGTCGCGAGTCTCTCTCTCGCCGTGGTCCGAATCGGTAGGAAGTGAGCAGACTTAGTCAGTCTGTCCACTATCACCCAAATAGCATCGTAACCACCCTGAGCTGTAGGTAACCCCACGACAAAGTCCATCGTGATTTGCTCCCATTTCCACTCGGGCACTGGCAGACTCTGAAGCTTGCCAGCAGGCACCTGATGCTCTGCCTTTACCTGTTGGCAAGTCAAACATTGAGCCACATATCTGCCAATGTCTCTCTTCATTCCATTCCACCAGAACTGTGCCTTCAAGTCCTTATACATCTTGGTTCCACCGGGGTGAACCGTATAAGGAGAACAATAGGCCTCTTTCAAGATGTCCGCTCGGATCTCTGAATCCACCGGCACACACAGTCGGTCCCTGTACCGTAGTACTCCCGAACTGTCCACTGCGAAACCCTCTGCTGTCCCTCTGCTCTCTAATCCTCAACAAGTGCGGGTCTCCACTCTGTTTCTCTCGGATCCTATCCAACAGAGCAGGCTGCAAAACCATAGACATTAGTACTGCAGTAGACCCCGGGGACACGACCTCTAGGTTCAACCGCTGCAGCTCCTCAAGTAACGGCCTCTGCTGCGTGATCATCAAACACGAGCCCCCGCATCGCTTCTCGCTCAACGCATCGCCACCACATTCGCCTTGCCGGATGATCTTGGATACTAATATCGTAGTCCTTCAAGAACTCCAACCACCGGCGCTGTCTGAGGTTCAACTCCTTTTGGGTGAACAGATACTTGAGACTCTTATGATCAGTAAAAATCTCACAGTGCTCGCCATACAAGTAATGCCGCCACAACTTCAAAGCAAAAACCACTGCGGCAAGCTCTAAGTCATGCGTAGGATAATTCTTCTCGTAATCCTTTAACTGCCGTGAAGCATAAGCGATTACCCTACCATGCTGCATCAACACACAACCTAGTCCACTGTGTGATGCGTCACTGTAGATCACATATCCTTCCCCCATAACTGGAAGGGCAAGGATAGGAGCTGACATCAACCGCTGTCGCAACTCATCGAAGCTCTCGATGATCAAGTGAACTTAATTCCTTTACGAGTCAATCGAGTGAGGGGTGTGGAAAGCTTCGCAAAGCCTTCCACGAACCGACGGTAATATCCAGCTAATCCAAGGAAGCTCCGCACCTCCGTCACCGTCGTCGGCCTGGGCCAATCCCGAATAGCATTAATCTTCTTCGGGTCCACTGCCACTCCATCTGCAGAAATCACGTGGCCCAAGAAAGAGACCTCCCGCAACCAGAACTCGCACTTCTTTAACTTGGCATACAACTCCTTCTCTCGCAGGAGCTGTAGCACTATCCTCAAGTGCTCCTCATGCTCGGCGTCGCTACGAGAGTATACCAAAATGTCGTCAATGAAGACTACCACGAATCTATCCAAGTACGGCTTGAATACTCTGTTCATCAAATCCATGAATGCGGCAGGGGCATTCGTCAATCCAAAAGGCATCACTGTAAACTCATAATGCCCGTACCGAGTCCTAAAAGCCGTCTTGGGAACATCCACGGCCCTCACCCTCAACTGGTGGTAACCTGACTGGAGATCAATCTTCGAGAAGACACAAGATCCTTGCAGCTGATCAAACAGATCATCAATGCGCGGCAACGGATACTTGTTCTTGATGGTCACTTTATTCAGCTCCCGATAATCCACACATAACCTGAGTGAACCATCCTTCTCCTTCACAAATAGCACTGGCGCTCCCCAAGGCGACACACTAGGTCTCACAAACCCTTTATCCATCAAATCCTGAAGCTGCGCCTTTAACTCTCTCAGCTCAGCAGGTGCCATCCTGTAAGGTACCTTCGAGATTGGTGCGGTTCCAGGAACTTCATCAATCACAAACTCGATCTCCCTCTCCCGGCGCATAGTCGTCGTCTCGTGGAAATACATCCGAAAACTCGCGAACCATAGGGATGTCCTCGAGCCTCGGTGCCGCCGTAGGTACCTCCGTAACCGTCGCTAGAAAGCAGTGCACCCTCTACCCATCAGCTGTCGAGCTCTCGCTGAAGAAATCCACGTGGCAAACAACGTGCTCCTGCGGCCTCCGAAAGTGAACTCCTCCCCGACTGTGCTCACGGAGTGTCACCGTCCTCTCTCCGCGATCAATAGTCGCGTAGTATCGCGTCGGCCAATCCATGCCAAGCACTATGTCGAAGTCGTGGTGCCCTAATACTAACAAGCCTGCGGGCAAAATCCACGAGCCTAGCTGCACAGAACACGACCCACAACACTCTACCACCCGTACTACATGGTCGGGAACCTGGATCTCCCGAGTCTGAGGCAACAACCCTAACTCTAGACCATGTAATAATGCAAATGCTCGACTGATAAAAGAATGCGATGAGCCAGTATCAAATAAAGTGCGAGCTCTAGTACCAGAAAGTAAAGTGATACCTGCCACCACTCGGTCGGCTGCTGAGGAATCCTCCACCTGGGCTGCAAACACCCTGCCGCTCGGAGCCGGCGACCGCTGCTCGCTCTGTCGCGGTACTGATGCTCTGTCCTCGTGGCGATAGCTCGGCGAGGCCCCGTATGACTGCTGTGGCGCTGGCGGTGCTGAAGCAGATGATGGCGCTGACGATGCTGCACGCGGACAAGGCGCCCGAGGTGTCCTTACCGGCCACAACCATAACATCCGCCTCTCGCCGTCGCACTGTCTAGGCCGGTGCGGTCCCCGCAAATCACGCACCGTCGCGTCCTCCGTGGTCGCCCGCCGACGGGTATCCACGCCACGCTCGACGCCCGAGGATCCACGACCACGAAACGTGATCGTGGAGGCCTCGGCGGACGCCCGCCGCTCGATCGCCCGCCGTCATCGGGAGCGGGCGCTTCTGTCCCGGCTCGGTCCCGCCCCGAGTCCGCTCTCGAACCGTAGTCTCGCCGCTCTCCTCAAACGAGTCGCTCGATGGACGCGTCCGGGGTCCTCGACCTCTGCGCCCTAACGAACTGTAAAGATCCGGCCTCAAGCCCCCGCTCAAATAGGTACACCGGTGCGCCTCATCCTCGCTACAAACGGCACACGCTTCGGGAGCCGCGTAAACTCCCGAACGTACTCTGAACCGTGCGATCTCCCCGCCGGATCCTCTTCAAATCCTCCTCTATCCTCTGCTTTACACTGATGGGGAAATACGTGCGGTACAACATCCCGCAGAACACATCCCAGCTCGTCTGAGAGGTCACGACTCCCTGGTCGCGCCTCATCCTCGTCCACCAATCCCTGGCGTTCCCAATCAAGCAATGGACCCCCAAGTGAACCTGGTCCTCCTCCTGGCCATACAAGTCCTCGAATATCCTCTCCAGCGCCTTAATCCAACTCTCTACCACCCAGGGCTCTGAGCAATGCCCGTCAAACGTCGGTGGGTCGAGGCGGCGGAAGTTAAACAACAACTCGGTCATCCGTCCCCTTTCTCGCCGTAGCCGCTCGGATCGGCCCTCCGGGCGCAACAGTCTTGGCGGGATCTCTCGCGTGGGGGTGCGGCAAGCGGGTGCGATGGGTGGCGTAGAGGGTGGCGGAGTAGGCCGGGCTGCTGCTCCCGATGCTGTACTCGACGACGCGGCTAACCTCTCGCACATCTGCTGTATAATCAGCCCCTGCTGCCTAGTCACCTCTGTCAAAGCAGCTAACTGTGCGCTCAAGTCCGGCTGCGCACTCGTCTCCGGCCTAGTACTCGGCTCCACCACAGGAGGCACACCCGGCTCGGGTCGGGTGCCCTGCTCCATCTGCTCTGGTAACCGGTGGTGGTGGTGGTAGTGGGGCGCGACCCCGTAGTGGCGGTCGTCCTCTGCGGCGCTGCATAGCTGTACACATAGAAACGAGGTCAGATACATAAACACTCGACCCAATCATCGAAAGTCTCGTAGGCGGTCCCTGTTTCTCCTCAAAATTATGTCGTCTGCAGCCAACATAATTTCTCTGGACCAAAACAGGCACTCCTTCAGTCACCCACTCCACTACAGGATGA
The DNA here is from genome assembly GCA_025177825.1 of Aechmea fasciata. Classification (NCBI taxonomy): domain Eukaryota; kingdom Viridiplantae; phylum Streptophyta; class Magnoliopsida; order Poales; family Bromeliaceae; genus Aechmea; species Aechmea fasciata. The sequence continues at coordinate 11,886,643 of CM045924.1, forward strand.
GTTAAAACAAACAATCAATGACTTTCGCATTAAATCACGCCGCTCGCATCTGTCTTCCTAGAGTTTACCAGCTTAGGTTTCCTAGGTCCCAACGACCTAATACTAAGCTCTGATACCAACTTAATCTGTCACGCCCCGGGCTGCACAGTCCCCCAGGCTCGCCGACAAATCCGCCATATACAGGAGAATTTCTCCTGTATACGAAGCGTAGCTGAATCTGCGTAAACACACAATACTACAAGCAGTAGCATAGAGCTGAAGTAAACTATGAACAAACAAGTAGGAAAACCACTTATAAACATACAATAACCAAGTACACGAACTACTCGCTCCAGCGAGTGCAACTGTATGAACAAGAGTGGAAAACCAAAACAAAACTATCACTACCCGCAGTGGAAGTCCTCTAGCACAGAACTCGAAGGGTAGGCTACGCTCGCCACGCCGCTAGCGGTGGGCTCGTATGAAAAGAACGGCGAAAGCGCGAAGGCTCCGCAATGGGCTGGAAGAAAGAGGCGTGAGAACTACTATGAAACAAGTAGTCCTCAGTGGGTGCCGCCCTAAGCAACATCGGTCCACCCACTAAGTCTACAGGGTAAGCAAGATAGAAGAAAAGAAAGCTGGAACTCTCTACAGCTACAAGTCACTAAGCTATCAAGCTCAAAACTACCCCTATAGACTCCAATCGACCAGACCCAATCTGCAGGGGGACTGTGAACCCACACGTCTCTGGGACTGTGATCACATCCGTCCCGTGCCCGGTTGTGACTATACTGACTACCCCCACTCCAAACCTCGGTGGAGAGCAAGTCCAACCTGCACTACCCGACACCAACGCGAAAGCACAAGCCCAAACTCCGGAGCGGCACTCGGGGAAGCTACCCAACCGAGTATGCAGCGTAGCTCTGTCGAGCTCAATCAGGCCCTCACTGGCCAAACCCATGTAACCAGAACAGACTTTGGGCCACCGTCTGGTCCGACGGCGCCCGACACCCCGTAACAATCTACACTACCCCAAGTATCCATCGCCCAAAACCCGCGACGATACCGCGAAAATACGGCTCCTAGAGCTAAATCCGGCAATGTATATAATGACGATCAATTCGGGGTTTTCTCCTAAGTCAAATCCAAGTCCAACAAGTATAAAATGTTAATCGCTAAGCATGCTCCAAATTCAGATATTCAATATACAATTCCATGAATTCGAGCTACGGCTAACATGAACATACTACTATACATGTCGACAATTGCACTTAGGCTGAAATCCAATGTAAACCCACCTCGGTCGCAAACCCCGGCAGAAGGAGTGTCCAAGGTCCTCCTCGATCACCTCTCGCCGATCCGCCAAGTGCCGAGGTCCTCCGCCGCGAAGAATTAATCCAAACACCGATTCTCCGAAATGCCCGAAACGCAATGGCCGAAAAAAAGCTTAAAGTTAACTAAGCTAACCTTCACCAAAATTCGCGATTTTGGTGTCGAATCTTCGTCTCGCGATCGGGAATCCAACGCCGCAAGTCTTGACGCGATCCGACCACCCCGCGGAGAATCGGCCAACGTGCGACGGTCGATGCCGGAAAACAATTCAAAGACTTCGAATTTTCCGAAAAACGGTGGCTCGGTAATCATGGGTTCCGACAGGCAAACCTGATCCAAATCCGGCAAGTAAGGTGTCGCTGGAATCGTCTGGAAGTCCCGGATCCAACGCCGCAGATTTCGCCGGATTCCGAGCCTCCTACACAGAGCACGAGTCAACACACTAAACGTCGACGCCGGTCCACGGCGGCGCGGCAAATCGAAAATCATGGAGCTTCGAGGTAAACGGAGGGTTGTCGAGGGTCAACTCACCTCAGAAAACACCCCACGCCCGTCGCTGGGTCGAGGACAGTGATCTCGCACGCGCGCCTAGCACCCTCGCAGCGTCTCGTCGTCAAAAACCCGCGGAGACCACGCGTCGGCGTGTCGTCGGCGAAGCTCGGGCTTCTCTCGAGCTTCTCTCTCTCTCTCTCTCCTGCGCAACGAAGAAGAAGAAGAAGAACGCGACGCGGCGACTCCTCTCTCTCTCACTCTGCAGTATAAATGGCATGGGCTAAAGTAGAGAGGGGGACAAAGGGCTCAAAAAGTCAAAGGCGAGCCGTCTGTGGTCATCTTGGTACAAATCCCATTTTGTACCGGTATAGCCATCAATCTTCAGTATAGCAACCAATCGTACCGGTACAACTCACGAAAATCTGCAATTTGCGAGATCTCTCAAGTACATGCTGCTCTCGTGTTCCCAAGGGGGCCCGTTAGGCGTCCATTCGCGCCCACGCAACCTAGACTTGTCCCGACACTCTCCAGAGCTGCCGAACAAGTCTCAGCTGAATTTTCAGGTCTCTACATGCGTCTTCACGCGCTTCTTACTGTTTATGGCAGAGGTCGCTACCGACGATTCGAACTGTGTTCAAGCACTCTGGAACAACTCTACTGAAATTACCGGCGCAGCACATAGGGCCAAGGCCCTTACCTCCCTCGCGGCCACCTCACTACAACAAAATATGTTTTAGACGACGCTTTTTAAACGACGCTTTCTTCTAGTGTCTTTAATATTTAGCATTTGCCGACACTATGATTAAGCGTCGCCAATAAACATATTTTTATCAAATATTTATATAAATTTTAAAATGGCCGTATTAAAACGTCAGTATATTTATCCCGGCATGTTTATTTAACGACTCTTTACACGACGCTTTTACAAGCGTCGGGATTATTTTTGCCGACGCTTTAAAGCGTCGCTAAATATCATTTAAAGTGTCTTTAAATGCAAGATTTTTTGTAGTGCCTGGTGGGTTATCTGGACGGATAGGAACAATATAATCTTCCGCTTGACGAGTTCCGACGCCGTCCGTGCAGTATGACGTGCTGCCCTCCTATCTAAGTCCTGGGCCGAGCTCGTGGCTCCACCCGACGCGCAAAACAGCCTTTAATCCTGTCGGCTTTTCTTTATTAGAATTTTTTTGAATTTCTTACTTTTTTATCGGACCTGTGGCAACTTTTTGGTACTTTCTTGGTTTTTCTATTTTTCTTGTTGTTTGTCTCTTTCCACGGAAGCCCCAGCTGCTTTCGTATTGTTTGGCCCAGTTTATTTATCAATGAATGAAACAGGTAGCTCGCCTACCTATTCCTCAAAAAAAAAAAAAAAAAAAATTTTTATTTTTTTTTTAATTAAAAAAAAAACACATTTAAATTAATTATTTTCTATCAAATTAAGTTTTAGTCAATTCTAAATCCTTTGGTTCCCTAAAATCTTTCATACAATGACTACCATGCAATTTCTACTTTATCATATTAAATATTCATATTAGATTAATATTTTTGATAATTAATATATTATTAATTGCTTCCTCGATCTTAAGTCGTTTTCTTATTATTGGGTGGTAGTACAAGTTGTTTGGACAAAAATTGGGCCATAAAATTTGAGTTTGAAAAAGTGGAACAAGTGTACTATTGGGAATCTTGGACTAATACAATACTAAATACACATGCATGAGAGTGTTGGACACTGCTTAACTATTTTAATTTCTAGTCAAAATTTCACTGCTTGAGAATCGCAAGTATCCTTTTCGAGTTTCAATTTTTTTCCGTATTGCGTTTTTCCAACCTAATCCATCTAAGAAAGTGATTAACAGCGAAGGTTTATTTGAATTGTCAGATATGTTATCCTTTGATAATAGCGTACGTGGAACTGATTAATTTCCTGCAAAATAGTGTTAGCAAAAAATGACTTAGTACGTGCCAGATTGTTCTCAATATCATAAATTATTATATTTTTTTCGAGTAAATGAAAAGATGTAACAAATAAGATGTATTTATATGTATGTATTTATGACAATATTTGAATAGTTTTCACTTAAATTTTTACCGACTTTCAAAAACTTATATTTAACCATTCACCTCAAAATTTCAACAATTGATTACACTTATAACTCCACTCAGTTAGGGTTTCGTCACTTTGCCTTATTTTTCTTATAATTTATATCCAAAATAGTACCATTGAAAAGTAACACGAATATATCAAAAAGTACTTTTTTTCCCTTTTGAATAAGTAAGAAAAATCTGGTCATTTCGCGCTCTATATTAATACCGTAGCCTTCTAAACATACTTCTGAAATTTTGAAAGAAAAACATATATATATGTTTCTAAAAGCTATGAAGGAATGGTTTTTTTTTTTTTTTTTTTGAGAGAGATAGATAGCACGTTACCCGCTTCGTTTATTTTATTTAGAAATAAACTTAGGTAGAAATGTAAATCAACTAGGATTCGATTTGAATACCAACCACCAACCACCAAACCCTTCTAAAATTTTTCTGAGTAGGGTATCGAAGTACTTACGGATTCGAGTTTTGGATGGAGGGGGGCCGGCTTCAAGTACAATTGTAAGCTAGCTAGAACGAGTTTTCGATTATTTCTTAAAATTAACAAGGCCTAACTTAAATTTGGCTAAAAGCCTAGTTCATAATGCTTAATAAAAGTTGAAGATTCATTAATACATGATATATATAATTAATCATCTCTTTAACCTAATCCTAATTCTTATGCCAGTTATTGCGAGTATAAATATTACTCTTAGGGCACGTTTGGTTCGCACTATGAAAGAACTAGGAATAAAAAGATGTCCGAGAATCTTATTCATATTCATTCTATTACTAAGAATGTGGTATTACTATGTTATTAATATTTTTAAAGAAATTATAGTAGAATATTTTTGAAAATTAATAAATTTTTATCAATCAAGAATATATTACATATTTTAAAATTTTGAAGAATATATTAGGTATTACTCTTTTAATTTTGTAGAATATTAAATAGAGTAGCAGAACGTAATTGAATATCACGCAACGATAATTTCATACAGTTCCGCAATAAAAATGTTAGATTTTATTGGGTTTTATTATAATTTAAAACTTATTAAAATCACTTGAGGAGTCCAATAATTATTAATGGGCCTCTTAGAAGCCCACCTTGAATTTTCATGTGTGATATTTAACCCCACATCGGAAACTAAAAGGATGTTTGTAGCATTTATATAGTCTTTTATTCTCAAGCTAGTTGTTTGGAAGAAAATAAAAGTAATACTCTCGTTTAAATAGTCATATATATATATATATATATATATATATATATATATATATATATATATATATATATATATATATATATATATATATATATATATATATATAATTGAGCTCTATATTTTTAAAAGTACCAAGTTAGGTGCTTGTAAGTTTTTTCCTTGGATTAAGAAATGTGTGATTAGGATGAAGTGGGCCTCCTAGGGTTAAGTGGGTAGTTGGTTGAATAGTATAATCTAACGAGTGAAAATGATCAAAGGCCTAAATGTAACGGTAAAAAATTTACAAGCACCAAATGTTTGGTACTTTTATAAGCACCATAATTGGACTCATATATATATATATATATATATATATATATATATATATATATATATATATATATATATATATATATATATATATATATATATATATATATATATAATTGAGCTCCTATATATGCTTTTAAAAGTACCAAGTCATTTGGTCTTGTAAGTTTTTAGCCCTTGGATTACTAGATCTGCGGTTAGGATGATGTGGGCCTCATTGGGTTAAGTGGATGGTAGGTTGAATAGTATAATCTAACGGATGAAAATGATCAAAGGCGTAGATATAACGGTAAAAAATTCACAAGGACCAAGTGCTTGGTGCTTTTACAAGCACCATAATGGACTACGTATATATATATATATATATATATATATATATATATATATATATATATATATATATATATAGAGAGAGAGAGAGAGAGAGAGAGAGAGAGAGAGAGAGAGAATCTCAATTTTTCTTCTTCTTGAATTTCTCATTGATTTTTCTTCTCTCCCTCATTCTAACCACTCGTCAAAATTAATGGATGGTTGGAAGGTTAGATATATAAGGACTGCCATATTTTTAATGACACAGTAGTGCTGCTCTCTCTCTCTCTCTCTCTATATATATATATATATATATATATATATACTCTTATGATTATATTATAATAATCTTGGTACTCATAAGCTTAATTAGCAAATTATTGAAAATCTAAATAAAAGCGTTTGCGATTTATTTCCAAAAATCAGAATAATACGCAAATTTTTAGGTTAAATTTATTATAATTCGCAGATAATTTGCGTATATCTTTGTACTATTCGGCTAAAAAACACGCAAATTTTTTGGATTAAATTTCATTCCGAATTATTGTCGAAGTATTGTTGAACTATTCATGAATTTTTGAAAAACTTAATGAACTTTTAAAATATGTGGATCATAAAAAAGATCTAGATGGAGATAACATTAAAATTTGCTATTGCTTTTTCTACTTAATTCACTTTATTTTGTAGCTCTTTTTTTTTTTTTTTTTTTTTTTTTTTTTTTTTTTTATTATAGTTTTAAGAATTTATAACTATATATGCTAGTACTATAAATCTAGAGAAAAAAAAAAAACTTAGCTTAATAGCTGAATTTTTTTTCCCCAAATTGTTAATTAGTGAACGTATAATATCTGTATAAATCTTGTATTCAAATAATTGACGAATCCGTTTCTTAAACTGTATTTTTCAACAAATTTAAAAATTAAGATACAAATTTTATTCGAATTATATATGTATTGAATCTCTCGAATTTGAATTAACTAACTGTGGTCGTAAGTTTATAGCTGTTGGATTTACATCAAGATGGGGATATTAATGTGATGAGATTGACCAAAATAAAATGCTCCGAGGCCGGTCCTCCTTGTCCTTGTTGCTTTAGGAGTGGCAATCCAGCATTGCTCACTTAGCCTCTGTTTCGAAATAATTCGAGATCGAATCGCTCGTTTAGTAAACGAGCCGAACACGAGTTGAGGTCACCGCTTGTGTTCGGCTCGATAATGAAATACATATATTTTATGTTTATATAATTTATTTAATTTATATTTATATATATAAATAAATAATAATTATATATATAATATATATTTTTATTATATAATTTTAGGAAAATAAAAATATAAAGGCGAGCTCAATTATAAAAAAAAAACTCATTTATATGTACAATTTTAAGTATTAAATCAAAGTCTAATGAGTAAGATTTTATAAATTTATTTTTTTATATATATGCAATCTAATCATTTTAACTTATTGTTCGTTAGTCGTTCGTGGCGAAATTTCGTATTCTCGTTTATTAACGAAATAGAATACGAACTTTTGACTCAGACACATTAACGAGGCAGCTTACGTTCGACTTGTTTATTAAACGAGACGAACACGAGTCGACTCAAGCTCGCTCGTGTCGCTCGTTTACACCCCTACTTGTTGCCAACCCACCCCAAAAACTTGGTGCTCCTCGTCCCACACCGAAAACGTCGTCTTCCTCACCCGTCAACCCTTCCCACCACACACACCCACCTTCCAGCCTGATTATGCCCGCAACTAATCAGGAATTGATTTCGGATGGGTTGGGAAGAAGGACAGGAAGGATGGGCCTCGGATTGCGTGGGGAGCGGGGGAAGGTTGAACGTCGCGGGGTCTTCGATCTGTTTTTTCTTTGGTCAATTTCATCATATCAAATAAATTTATGAGTACAAAAATTATTATTTTTATAAGAGTGTAGTATATAGAGTAGGATTACTATACTATCGAGAGTATAAAGAAACTCTTAATTTTTTTGGCCTTTTGATCAATTTCTTTAATCATTTTTATTTTTTAGATTAATATTATTATCCTGTAGAGATTACTCAACTCTAAAAATACTATTTATTTCCGGAGGAAACACCAATTACCCAACTGTACAATTCTTAATCCAAAAATCAGAAAGTCGAGCATAGTAGCTCTACACTAGTTTACTCTTCTATTCAATCAACCACCTAATCACATAGATGACTACTATATTTTCATAAGTATAAATTCTCTTTATATTTATAAGTTTTCGATCGCTAAATTTATCCTTGGATCGTTTTTATCCGTTATATCGTATTTTTCAGCCAACAACCTACTCAATCCTAAGGGACGTCCCTTTTTTTTTGAGAGATAGGTAGACACCCCAATAGTCCACATCGGATGGAAAAAATTATTATTGGATTTATAATAAACCTAGACACTATTAATAATAATTGACAAGTATTTTGGGCGGTGGTTGGGCGAATTATTATTGCTAGTGGCGGTCGTTACATTTGGTATCGAGTTCACCAAACGTGTGTGGCGAGTCTCTGGCGTACGTCTGATGACTAGCGAGACAAGTCTCACATAACCTGGTGATCGTGAGCTGTGTGTGATTGGACTGACGAGGACGTCAGCCCCTGACACCCCAATAGTCCCACATCGGATGGGAAAGGGATAGTCCCACATCGGATGGGAAAGGGATTATTATCATTGGATTTATAATAGACCTAGACACTAGTAATAATAACTGGGCTTTACAGTAGCACGCTATCCGTTTTGTTTATTTCATTTAGAAATAGAAATGTGAATAGGATTCGAACTTGGGTCTTGAATACTAACCATCAAGTTCTTTGCCACTTGCTCTAGGGACGGTCGGGTGTCTGGAAGGATTTATTCATATCTTAATGCATGCGTAAAAATATAAATTTTATTATATATTTTTTTAATCTAAAATAAATACTAAATTAATTATGTATACAGCTAACGTGGTGGTGACGGCGACTTTCTTCAAAGGGGGTGGAAGCGTGCAGGAACGAGATCACACGCGGAAGGGGAAGCCGGCAGGACGCTCTCTTCTTCTTCTTCTTCTTTTTTATTTTTTATTTTTTATTTTTTTTCTCCCACGAGATTTCGCTGTCTTTGCTTTTCCGAGCGGATTTCAACAATTTCAGAGCACTCTCCTTTCCGCCCCGACTTTCGCGGCCTCATGATCAAAATCTAATCTTAATTAATTAATTATTTAATTAATGGGAAGAGTCTCTCCACGCGCACCCGATAAAAAAAAAAAAAAAAAAAAAACAGAGAAAAGCGTATTCGCACGAGCGAATATGTTTGAAATTCAAACAACGGAAAAGACAAAAAAAAAAAAAAAAAAGAAGACAAAAAAAAAAAAAAAAAAAAAAAAAAAAAAAAAAAACCCACAGCGGACGTACAACAGAATCACGATTCTCGTGCCTCGAAAAAAGTGTCCACAAGGGAAAGCCAGACATCATCCGCAACTTATAGATTGAGTTTTTAGTAATATTTTTATGGGATAATTGCGCATATCATAAATCAAATGCGTCTGAAAATATCCGATCTATCCCTACTTTTTTTCTTTCTAAAATCATCATACGTTCCACCGTTATTGCAAAATATTCCTGCAGTTATCTCCTGTTAAGTTAATCTGGGTTAAACGTGGGTTAAATATCTATCACAGTTAAAAAAAACTAAAATACTAATTTTTTCCTTAACTTAAGGACAAATAAGAAAGGTTGGTGACGGTAGAGGTATATTGGAAAAGATCAAAAGTCGAAATACTTTTTGTGCCCGACTTTAAGAGCAAATAAGAAAAACGTTGATGGTAGAAAGGTATATTTGAAAAAGGCAAAATAGTAATTTTACGGAAATAACGAGTTACTTAACATTTTAACTCTAAGAGTATATTAGAAATATGTTGGAGCGTGGGAGGGTATTTTCAATATTAGCCTTCTAAGAGGGATAAATCCAAAAATCGAGAAACTTTTCGGGAATATATAGCAATTGCCTCTATTTTTATTGTCTAAGTTACCAACAAATTTAAAAAAAAAAAAAAATTAGAGGCGTTATGCTTCGTATTTTTTTCTAATTATTTTTTGGCTTATTTTTCTCTCTCTCTTTTTTTATTTTTTTATTTATTACCAATTTTTTAGAGATGTATCTCATCATTTTTTAGCTAAATTTATTTTTTTCTAATAAATAAGATGGATAATATGTTATATTTTTTTAAAAAAAAAGATAGTAGATATAAATTATATGTGCATATCATTCCCACGCTCATTTGATTATCAAAATTTAAAATTATTTTCGATGCACTGCTAATAAGTGGGAGCATTAAAAAAAAAGAAAAAAAAACGAATACTCGTATCAATAGTCCTCAGAACTTTCACCTAGTTTTTTATTTATTTATTTTTAAAAGCTTTTAATTTTGAAGTTAGAATCCTTGAATTCTTAAAAGAATTTGATTTTAGTTTCTGTGCATATTTACTATTTAAGGATAAACTATTGCCTACATTTGCCTATTCATATATTATATGTTTATTGATTTTTCTCGCATTACATAATTCACTCTTACTATGCCTGAATAAGTTAAAAAAAAAATATTTTCTCAATTTAGAAGTTAGACTATTTAATAGATTAAAGATATCAATTGAATAAAGGATGGGCGGAATTTATGATGAACAAACATAAGATGAATTAGGTTTCGATCGAGCGATAATTTGTAGTCCAAAGTAAAAGAATTATAATAAAACATTGTTTGAAAGTTTAGGTATTAAAATTAAGCTTTATTTAAAGTTTAGGGACTTGAACATCTACATGGCGAAGTTTGAACATCAAAACGAAATTACGCATGAAGTTTAGGGACCAGGGACCTGCAGTGAAATTCTATGCACTTAATTTAAAGAATGTTGGATGTGCCTGGAAACACTCAACAGCCTACAGCAATATTTTTGAAGGATCGGTAACATTATTTCCTTACTTCATTTATATCAGACTGTAGAATCGAAATGAGATTCATTGATTTTGATAGTTATTATTTATTTCATAAAAATCGATTTTCGATACTCATTTCATTCTAGAATGAGACATAGTCCGGTTATGAATTCATGATTGGCTCATTATCCAGTAAGCCACTCAAAATTTTGTCTCACAAACCCCCCTCTTTCCATCACTCTTCTATCTGTTACTAAAACTCTCTGGCAAAATCCTAAATGTTCATTCCAATTTCTATTTTGATAATGAAGCGAAGTATTTTTTAGATAATTCTTCATTTTATTCTCTCATTCCAATATAATCCGATTTTATTTTCTGTTTCTATTACAATTAGGAACCAAACATGCTCTAAATATATATCATGCGATAATGGTATGGACCATGTTTTTTTTTTTTTTTTTTTTTTTTTTTTCGGCAGATAAGAAGACGCGTGTACATTTGGCACTAATTTATTTCGCGTTGAAGAAATAAGCTTGGTAGAAATAAACGCCAATCGTATTAGGATTCGAACTCGGCTATCGAATCACAACCATCGTTTACCACACGTCGCAGTGACGACGGACGGTCAGGTTGGTATGGACCGTGTTTTGCTGACCTGCGAGCTGTGTAGTTGTCGGCGGTGGCGCCATATGCTGTCATCGGCATTATACTGGGCCGAAAATGACTCGGTCCAACATGGCCTACTAGACCGGGCCATGCCTGCACGGCACGGCTTGCTACAGTATCCTTGCCGGGCCGAGTCAAGCCGGATGGCCCATGAGAAGGGCTGAGCATTATTCTAATTAAACTAAAATACGAAACAATATTAGATTATATTTTCCAAATTAGAGATTTTAATATAAAATTAATCATACCTATATCCTATTTTTAGTAGGTTGAGAAGCCTAAAAGTCAACAAAACTATGAGAGCATGTTTGGCTCATGATTGGGATCTGAATGAGAAATGAAAATAAATTGCATTGTAACGAAAAATAAAATGGCAAATTATTCAAAAATATTTAAAATTGAAGAGAGAGAGAGGATGGAAGGTGCTGTTGCAAGAGGACTTTGAATGATTTATTTTCGAATATGCTGTTAATTTAAGATTCGATGCCGGATTGGGCCATAAATGGATTGAGTCATTTTCATTTCAGAGTGAAATGAGAATCAAAAATCGATATCCGTAAAACAGACGACAATTATCAAAATCAATAAATCTCGTTCTGATTTCACAGTCAAAAAATAGCTAAAGCAAACCAGCCCTAATATTAAAACCAAATGACCAAATCGAAACGAACCGAAGTACTTCAGTGCAATTTTCATAATTCAGTTCAAAATAGCTGAAGCTAACTATCTACCAAGTAACAGAGGTTTCCCCAAACTCCATTAAAAAAATAACATTTTAAAAGAGAAATAAGCTGCAGCTTAATAATCTGCGGAGTTTAATCCATGGTACAATCTCCATAGAAAAAAAAAAAAAAAAAAAAAAAAAGAACAGAAGAAAAATAAGTTTCTGCAAATGCCCCAGCAAACGCATGCATATCGTGACGTAACTGCGAAAGGAACAATAGAATATTCTCTATGTACAAGACGGGAAAAAGAGGGTACAAATGTTTTAAAAATGTAACAACTTTGAAAGGAGAAAACATGAAAAGAAAAAGCAATTCACGCTTTCAAATGTCGTAATCAATATCGGTGCTGTTCTGCGACTTTGATCTTTTAACTAGCTGTCCATGCTCGTCATATAGGTCCAAATTTTCGCATGGCGTGGGGAAAACGTAGCCAATGACGCGGCCTTCAACAAAGGAGCACTGGAAGATGTGCTTCTTCTTGTATGTGATCCCAATCGATATATCCTGGAAAGTAACGTCCTTTATAGGTATCTCCTCGCTACCGTGAATTCGAACCGGCACTCGTACGCCATGCCCGTGGACTTGGACGTAGGATATGTTCTTAAGGACAGGGACGGCTTTTAGATCGAAGCCCTCATCGGGGTGCTCATTGTAGTCGGTCTTTATAACTATCCCAACACGGACGTTGTCGAAAGTTAAATTGCGGTAGGAGATGTCACGGACATAGCCCCCTCTTCCTGGGGCCGTCTTTATCCGTACAGCACGCCTTGATTCCCAGACGTGAAGGTTTTCTATCGAAACGTTCGAAACTCCACCCGACATCTCACTGCCTATTGATACTCCTGCACTGTGCAGCAACCGACATGTTTAATAACAACATTACCATCAGAGGAAAATCATCAGATATCAGTATTTGTTCTGCAGATCTCTTATAGCTAGTGTTTGGTTGGGGGTTAAGAGGTGGAATAACCCCTTAACCCCCAACTTATTCCCCAATTTACACATCAAATAAGGGGTGGTATTGGCTAACCTCACCCCAAATGGACTATCCCGGAATAGCCCATTTGGGGTGGGGTTAGCCCGCCCACTACTCTAATCAAACAAAACACTATTTTACCCACTATTTTTCTTATCTCACCTACTCCAGCCAAACACTATTTTTCTTAATCCTGGACTAACTCCAATTCTCAACCAAACACAAAAAATACTCTAACCCCACCTTAACCTTGAACTTAACCCTATCCCTGGAATAACTAGTTTTTCTTAACCCCGAACCAAACGGTGGATTACAAACTCTACAGTACAGAATGAATGTATATGACGAGGAATGATTGAAGGTTTTAAATATTGTGCCTTTTGTGTTAACCAGATATTTCCCTTCGACGAGACTACTAACTTGCAGGTTTTAAGAACAGTGTTTATGTGATATCTGCAACCAAACATTTTCCTTCAAGAAACTTTTCAGACGATCTCAACAGAATTCCTAGCCGTTCATCTTTCCATATAAATCCTTCTTTCTAAAGATAAAACACTGAGCCATTTCTGGTGGAATCTACGAACAACCGTCGTTAACAGTTTTAAGTTGTGTCTTTTCCATCCATCCAACACCACTCGACACTATGCCCAATACTATACTGTTGTGAAATTCAAGTACACAGCATACTAAAGTAAAAATTTATTATGAAAGATTCTTAGATTCCATCCAAAGATACATAGCAACAACTTTTTAAAAAGAAAATTAAAAGCTAAAGGATTATAAATAGACAAAGTTTAAAGGCATTCTGACTTAAAAAGTAAAGGACATAAATTTCTTTTGGAAATTTATGGACAGCCTAGGGATAATCGGGCTATGGCAATCCTAATGTTGTGTTCTGAAACACTTAGTCAAACTTTTTCACAGATGTAGTCAAACGATATTCCGACCGTCCCTCGAAAGCATGTGACACGCTAGAACCAATGTTCAGAAGGCTTCAGATCTCCTATTTCAACATCAAATAGTAGTACCCTAGTAATTCTATAGGTCCTTCTGTTCTCAGTGGCAGCACATGACTGCCTAATTTAGGAAAGTAATTATGAAATTAAATTGTTAAGTAGATGAAGAACATTGTTGAATAAAATATCCCACCTCACAACGGAGCGAACTGTGACATTACGGATCAAAATGTTAGTAGACGGACGTCCATATGCAATTCCATACTGATCCCAACCACTCTTTATTGCTATTCCATCATCACCGACACATATGTAACAATTCTCTATCACCATATCTTCACAAGAATCTGCACGCACAACCTGAAGGGTTCAGAAATAAAGAGGAAAAGATGAAAGGAAACGCGCTGTCTTTAAGTTCTGTTTTCATGTGTGTAGCTTTATAGTGAGATTAGAAAGAATAAATGGAGCACAGTAAATATGAAATAAGAAAAAGTCATTTCCAGATTGAGTTTTTATAGAGATGACAAAAAAAGTACAATTAATTTCCTAGAAACTAATGCAGCTGGACTATTACATATTACAGGAAGTAAAATGGCTCAAAAACAGCTAAAATCTGTAAGATTACCTGGATCTATTCCATCTGTGTTTGGAGCCCCAGAAACTGGAGCCAAGATGGTAACATGCGAGACAGTTACATTCTTGCAGTCATAGGGATGAAGCGTCCAGAATGGAGAATCACGCAGAGTTATATTTGAAATGATGATGTCCCTCGACCACATCAACTGTACAAGAGGCCCCCTTGTATAATTGAGAATCCTTCTTTTATATTTTGTCCACCAACTTTGGCCCTGTCCATTTATGGTACCATTGTGTCCTGTTGGGCAAAGAGGAAAGAAAAGCATCCGAGCAATCAAACACTACAATTTTTCTTATCAATAACAAGGGCAATCTACTATATCAAACCATGGCAAATTGGCAACCGGAAAGCAATTAGACCGGCAGTATGAACCAACTATGTGCAAGGACATAACAACATACTCTAAAGGTCATAGATTGATAAAGCAAGTACAACAGAAAAGCAAGCCATGTATCTCAGCTCTTTCAGAAAAACCAATCATAGTACAGCAGATTGATATGGATAAATTGTTCCAAAATTTATGAAAACATTGAGGATACATTTGAAGTCTGTTCATTTAATAGCAGGAAGCTTACTCTATTTAACTAGAAAATGTCCATGGACCTCTTATTCACCATCATAAAATATATAAAACAAGGGGAAAATGTCTAGGAAATCCAAGAAAAGCTGGATTGTTGATTGGCTCTTGATGCCTCGCCTTCTCCAGGTGAGGGAAACATAAGAAAATTAAAGCTTGATTTGCTTATTAAAAAGGTATTCTCTAGCAAGAACAAAAGGAGTGTTTGGGATAAGACCTTTCTTCTTTCTGTATCCTTTTCTTTTCATCCTGTCGTGTAATTAAGTTGTTTATTAATGTATAAAAATCTCCAACCATGATATACGCCTCTTCTTTGGGCATTTATTATCCAGTTCAGTTTCTTAATGAAATTCTACAACTGTGAAAGTTGAGATAAGGACTTGGATGGAATAGCAAAATATAAATTAGCAACTGACCTGTTATAACTACGTCCTTCAAATTTTGGCCATGAATAAGGCTCCCATACCGCGGTCCCTTATGCTCCCTTCCATACCCATAGGATGGCAATGGAGGCATTAATGGCCAATAATTCTCATCCTGAAATGGATCACGTAATAGAATTTATTAATAAGGGATAATTATCCATTCACCTGGGAAATGGACAAAAATTGAGTAGCACGGATTTGATGGAGAAACTATTGCATTGTAGATCTTGCAAAATTCAAACTTCAAAGTAGACTTTACTCATTATAGTGAATACTGAGTAGCCAAAGTCTGAAAATCACAAATCACACCAGTAATGAATGTTCACACTTCAACAAACAAGTGTCATTTTGAGATTTTAGACAACTTAACTTAGACATGTTCCAAGAAAATAGTAAAAGGCACTATCAATACAGACATTAAGTAATTATGTTTTTTTAAAAAAATTTTTGAAAGTATAATATAAGATTCCAAATAAGGATAAAAGATCACAACATTCATCCTATTAACAACCTCCATATTTGGATCCCAACGTAGATTATACTATCTCCAAACAGAGTTAAACTCATGCACGAGCCAATCTGATGACTAATATCTGACCTTTTTACCATGTGCTAAAACAGCATTTCTTCCGAGAAAACTGTGGAATAACAAAGGTCCTGCATTATAATTTCGTCTCTAAGAGCCGCTCAGTGCAAAAGGATCTGGCCACTGTTGGGTCTTGCAAAAGATCAAATGAGCTCAAACTTACTCCATGAGTCAAAACTCACGCCAAGTATGATCCATACTTGAGGAGTTAACCATATAATGTCCAAAGACCTGACCTCTCCCATGCACAATCCCATATGTAAGAAACAAGCATCCACACTAGAATTGCTCATTTACATGCATCGAAACAGTGCCAGATCCCACACTAGATTTTCTCATTTACATGGATCCACACAGTGCAACGAAAGTTTGGTTTTCTGGATTACTAGATCTGAAATCTTTTGCAGTCTTTCAAGACCTCTTTCGCTTCCCACAGTCAGTAGCTGTAGCATCATTTCAAACTAGAAAATTTCAATAGCATCATTGTAAGCTACTAGTACCCATCAGTATAAGATTAAGAAGAAGATTAGCAAGATGTGCAAATTCATATCAGTTGCATGACCGTGAGAATTCTTTAAACTCTCATAGGCAGAGAAATCAACAAAAACTTGTTACAATCCAAGATACACAGTGGAATCCTATAAGGCTGCCCTACAACAAGAACCATCTGATCCACAAAATGAAAATACTCGATACATACATCTCCGTAAATTATAAGAAGTGCATTATCTCTTTCTCTTCACCAAATCCAGATTTGGCATTGTCCAATGCAGGATATAGCAACAAATCTAAAGAAAAGTTTCGACTTTACACGTCAAAGTCAAAATTTGGCATATATACTGGCAATTTCCAAAGTCAAATTATGATAAGAACAAAGCAGAAGACGTCAAAAACCGTGCTTTTATCTTCTGTAACACTTAAACCCCGAAAATCCCCAAACAATCAAATAAAGGTGAATTTGGAAAGGGGAATAGGAAAAGAGAAACGAAACCCTAAATTCTCACCTGTAACCCAAGAATCTCAGCCCCCTCCGCCAGGAAGAGGGTCATGTGGCTCGTGAGATTGAAGGGCGCCGTGAGCCAGAGCCCGGGAGGAACAACGAGCTGTCCCCCGCCCTTCCTCGCGAGCCGCGCGATCGCCGCCACCGCGCGCTCGAACGCCTCGGTGTTGAGAGTCTTCCCGTCGCCGACCCCCCCAAAATCCGTGAGATTGTACGCCACCGCCCTGAGCCTAGGCACCGCCCTCATCGGCGGCGGCGTCGCCCACCCGAAGATCCCGATCCCGCCCCCAATGGAGCTGCTCTGCCACAAGAACACCGCCATGAACACGGCGACCCAGAGCGAGGCGAAGAGGGTCTTGTACGAGGAGACGAGCCCCGGGAGCCACCGCCGATGCTGCGCGAAGTGGAACCTCCCCGAGGAGGATGCTATATCCACCATTATTACCCTAGATCTACGCTAAAGCAGAGGTAAGACGACGATACCAATTGTAAAACCCTAGATTTCACGAGAAGAGGCCAGACTCGGATCGCTCGGTAGATCCGGAGGAGTAGAGCTCGGCTGCGATGGTGAGAAGCGCAGAGGAATGGGAATCGGAGCAAGGGGTCTGGATTCGCGTGGCTAGGGTTTCGGCCATGGGGGAGGAGGTGGGTGGGGTTTTTAAAAATGGGGCGGGACGTGGAGTGAGGTTCAAGGGAAGAGAGAGAGAGAGAGAGGTCGCTTCGGCCGCTCGAAGAAAAGGGGAAGAAGATGATGGTAATTTACGAAAATACCCTCAGTATAACGAATAATTTTAACGGTGGATCCTCTGCTAACTCTCCCCGCTGATCTCTGATCTGACGGCTGAGGAGCTCTACAACTTGGATCTATTGTGTCTAACGCTTCGTTTAGAATCTTGGGGAGATCGCGTTACTTTCACAATATCACGTGTTTCCGTACGTAATATCACGTTTCGTATATCGCGATTCTATGTTATGTTATACTTTTTGTCATCTCACCTATAATCAGTAAGATATTCGTATGTTTTTTTTCTCAACTTCATTTTATCTAATAATAGCGTTATATAGTCAAAACCAAACTAAGCCTAACAAAAATGAAGATAAAAATTGGACTAATTTGGATAAAATTTTTATGATTTAATTTGAAAATTTTGGATTTTAGATTTTTTTTTTTTTTTTTTTTCGTTTAAGGCTTTCTAGTTTGAATCTGCGTAACTTTTCAAATAAAATTTAGAGTGCGAGTTTTGATGCACGTCAAATCGCGAAATATGTTGTTCATATGACTCGGGGCCAAAATAAATAGAAACACACCGTTTAGAAAAAGTACAGTATAATTTTTGAAATTAAGGTAAGGGTGTTATTTGGATCCAAACTGATTGATTCAAACCAATTCAATCGAAACCAAATCCATTTATCAAGATTCGTCAAATAAATAGGCTGAGTTTCGATTGAAAAACAAAAATCTTATTGACAAGTCAGGTTGGATACTGAGTTATAAATTTTTAGTAACACTTTATATGATGATTTGATTTTCTTCATTTTCATAGTCAGAATCATAAAGTCTTCGAATAGCAATGTATAAATATATATATCCTAATCAGATCGGCGTAATCTACATGACATGATATTATTTTTTAAAAAAAATTACATTTTTATGTTGTTTTACTGTACTTAATATTGCTGAGTAGCAATTTCAAAAGAAGTTATTTATGGTATAGAACTTCTAACATACACAAAATGAATGGGAACACTCATGATGATGATATTGTTAGTTGTGTTGTCTCTTTGTTGTTGAGATGGAGTGGGAGTTAACCCATCATACATAGTAGGTGAGGCAAAGCCTTCATTGGGTGAACTAAAAAGGACAAGGAGATGGGATAACATAGAATCTCACTCATAAAGCACAAACCTAATTGTGAGGAGGGAGTGGGTGCGTTTTAAAAAAGCATTAAGGTGTAGATGTTGTGGTGTAGAAGTTGGATTTGAGTACAAGTATAGTTTAACTAATATATGATGGAACTTAGACTCGAATACTTTTAATAGTATTAAGTTATTGGTGCTATTAAGTTTTCGACTCTTAGATGAAGAGATGTACGGTTTGAATGATAGTGATCCCAGAGTTGAGTGGGTCGTTGGTTCAAGTTTATCTAACGGATGAAAATGGTCAAAGAGATAGATCTTGTTGGAAGCGTGGTTTTCTCTAACACCAATTATTGGAACTAGTGTTTGTCTTGATCTGGATTATATAACACAAGATCTAAAATAGAACAAAATAATATGAAGAAGAGATATTGGAGAAGGAAGAAGATAACTAAACTAATACTTTATTAATAAAAAGCAATTAATTACATCATGGGTAACACCCATGCAGCGATATCTACTGTAACTTGTTCCTCCAATTAACTCATACCTAATTATTATATATTATAATTCATTAAATTATAACAGATGATAAATCTAATTTTACTTTGGATGATTAAAAAATTTAAACTTATCTATAATTATATTTTAATTAAGTTTGGATTATTATTCCAATATCCTACTTTAATCTAAACTTCATCTTCGAGCCATGAACTCCATGAAACGCGCACTTTGACTTTGCAATCTTTGTCACTGTTGTTGTCGTCTTGTTCGAGTTGTGCAGCATAACGACTGTCCAATGATGTTGCTATGCACAAGATCTTTGCCACCTATAGTTGTGATTATCCATATCATCCTTAAAGATCTGCGGTACCTGCAAATATATTTTGGGTTCGCTAATTTCATTGTGTGCGCCTTTCACTATGGCAAAACTCTATATATATTTTTTAGGGAAAACTTCAAAAATCCCCCCTATAGTTTCACACTTTTTCATTTCAGTACCCTGTGGTTTAACGTGTATCAAGTTAGTACCATGTGGTTTCTCACTTTATCACTTTAGTACCCTGTGGTTTAAAATGTATCAAGTTAGTACCCTGTGGTTTTGAACTTTATCACTTTAGTACCATGTGGTTTCACACTTTATCACTTTAGTACCCTGTAGTTTAAAAAACCACAGGGTACTAACTTGATACAAAATTAAAATCACAGGGTACTAAAGTGATAAAGTGCAAAACCACAGAGTACTAATTTGATACACTTTAAACCACTCGGTACTAAAGTGATAAAGTGAGAAACCACAGGGTACTAACTTGATACATTTTAGACCATAAGGTACTAAAGTGAAAAAAATTAAAACCATGAGGGTTTTTTTTTGAAATTTTCCCTATTTTTAATTCTAAATTTTCATGTGTCTTTTTCTTTTCTTCATCCACATTCTGATATATGAGAATTTCTTCACTAACTTTAGAATAATACTCAACTTCCTTTTTGACTTGATGTATAATTACTTCATCGATAGAAAATTCTTTAATTATATTATTATCGTGAACTTTCTAGTCGATTTGAGTTGCACCGTTTTGATCATCAGCATACTTTTCACGAATCTGATCTTTTTTATGATTTTGATCAGAATTTTCTTTCCAATTTTTTTTGCAAATTAGGTTCTCTATATCTTCACCATTGGGTTGAATTTTTTCTTATTCTTGAATTTCATTTTCTTCCTATAAATCTTCTCCTCTAATTTTTGCTAGTATTCCCCACGCTTCTCATGTCCTCTTTGTCGTTGAAATTTTACCAATCAATAATAGATCCACTACTTGAAAATTTTATGATAGAACTTCTCTTTCTCTTTTTCTAAATTCTTGTTTACCAAATCTTTTTTTTATAATTTTTATTCTCCACTACATCCCACAAATCTTGGGATTCTAAAAATCATTGAATGATGATTTTCTATCGTTTAAAGTTTGTTCCACCAAATTTTGTTAAGTCAGATTGAATAAACCAATTATCTAAATCTATAACAAAAACTTGAAAATTCAAAAAATAAAGTTTTAGATTTATACCTTTTAGTTTGGATGTCGTCCTTAATTCATCGAGATCTCGCAAAATTTTCTATACTTCGGTTTGCTTGCCTAGCCCTCCTGGCTATCTAGTCTAAGTCTTCTTGAATCTCTTCATAGGCACTACTTGCTCTCTTTTAGTCAAGCGTCACAACCACATTGTCGTGTGTTGTGCGGAGGCCAATTTCTTCAAAGAAATTCCTTCACTTTGGTTTCACCTGAACGCCACCTTCATCAATCTACTAAGAGTCACTTGATTTTGATGTACCTATCCGGTACATTGGATCTATATTCGTTTCAAATCTGCTATCATCTAGTTTATAAGTCACATGATACTTTTCAGCTCTGATACCACTTGTTGGGAGCGTAATTTTTTTTTTTTTTTTTTTATATCAATTGTTGGAACTAGTATTTGTGCTAATACCGATTATATAACACAAGATCTAAAATAGAACAAAATAATATGAAGAAGAGATATTGGAGGAGAAAGAAGATAACTAAATTAATATTTTATTAATTAATAAAAGCAATTAATTACATCCTGGATAACACTCATGTAGTCATATCTAGTGTGGTTTATTCCTCTAATTAACTTATGCCTAACTATATATAGCTCATCAAATTATAACAGATGATAAATTCAATTTTAATTTTGATAATTACATATACTAATCATAATCAAATAAAAAATTTAAACTTATCTCTAATTGTATTTTAATTAAGTTTAGATTATTTGTAGTGACCTGGGTGTTTATAGTTGAGGCTTGTCGACAGCTCTGGTGAGTGTCTGGACAAGCTCGAGTTGCGTGGGCGCGAAATTGACTCCATACGGACTCGGTGGGAACGCGAGAGCGGTGGTATATTGAAAATCTGCGAAATATGAGGTTTTCTGTATTGTGTACCGGTACAAATATTGGACTATACCGGTACCAGCTCGATTGCTATACCGGTATAACCACCAGGGGTATACCGGTATAGTCTACGAAGATTCTCTCGGGTTGCCTATTTGTCTGGTACATTTGCCGTGTCGGTACACTTTGGTAGGTGAGAGGGCAATTTGGTAAATCCTCACATCGTTTGTGTCGCCCACCTCTTCCCACATGATACATGTAGTGGAGCAGAGAGGGAGAGTGTGAGTCTTCTTCTTCCCAACTGGTTGTCCTTCTCTCTCTCTCTCTCTAAATTTGATCAAGCAAAGAGGAGCCACTACAACAAATATGGTTCATTCCAGCACTTTTTTAACCAGCGGTTATGCTAACTGCTGCTAAAGCTAGCTTGGTGGAGTTAGAGCTTCGCTAACGTCGTGCCGCGGAGCCGTTCGAGCATATTGTCGACATCGTGTTGCTGTAAGGAGGCCGGGCGAGTGCGGCTTTTTACCTTGCTTGACGTCATGCTGGTCCTGAGGTGAGTTTCGAAGTGTTTACCCTTGGACATTCATTGAATTGCTTCAACTTCAACCATTTTCGAGCTTGGATGCTACTGCTGCAGATTTTCAGCGTCGACTCGCAGTGTTTCGGCTCGTTCGCAGCGTAGGAGCATCGGATCGCAGCGAAACTTGGTTTGTTGGATTCGGGACTTCGAGAGGAATCCACAGAGCCCAAGATTATAGATTTTGGATAAGGTTTGCTTAGTCGAAACCCTATTTTACTCAACTGTTGTTACACTAAGTAGAATTTCAAGATTTTGAGTTCTCTTGGTGCAATTCCTTGAAGGGAACTGGGATTTGGGCCTGAGCTGTGTGCATTGCCATCCCACTCTGGATTTGGAACCTTGCATCACCAGGATTGAGATTCGGAAGGTGCGTTCACATCATAATTGAGGATTTAACTTAAGTGCTGATTTTGAGAGATTGATGCATGTTTAGTGCTTTTGTGGTTGAGATTATTGAAGAATTACGATTACTGGTTTAGAGCGAACTTGGCTGAGTTTAAGTGACTTCCTCACTGCCAGGGAGCTAGCTTTCGAGGTGGGTTTTCATCGGACTTACTCCTAAGTAGTAGTTAGTCGACATGTATAATTGCGGTAACTGGATACTTAATTGTAGCTCAAATTCATCGATTGTAGCATGTATAAAATCCGAATTGGGAGCATGATTAGTAATTAATTAAGTATACATGTTGGACTTGGAACTTGACTTAGGAGAAAACTGCCATATGAACCGTCACATGCATTACTACCGGATTTAGTTCTAGGAGCCGTGTTGTGATTGTATCGTCGCAGTGTTAGCGCGATGAATACCCAGGGTAGTGTAGCTTGCATTTACACTCGTGCTGGGATGCTGAGCTTATTTTTACAGCAAAGTCTAGGCTGTTTCGGGTTGTCAGGGGCCATCGGGGTAGACGATGGACCCAGATTATGGTTTTTGACTCAGATTGTGCCGAGGGCACGTGGGTTTGGTTTTTAGACCAGTTGGACCAGTTACCTTGGCTTTGGGCCTGTGCGAGCTAGAATGAACATGCCAGAGGCACTTGTAAACTCGTGTGGGTCGCGCCCCGCGAATGCCATTTCGGAATGAGGTGGCGGTGCGATGTGTGTCGCATTCTGTGTGGGACGGTTCTGGCGGCCGCCTTCGAGGTGGTGTACGGCGTAGCTAGATACGACGAGGTGGGCCCGTTTGGGTAGCCCGGGTGAGGTAGTTAGTGACCCGCTTTGTTATACCTTAAGTGAGGTGGTGTCGTGAGTGGAGTCTTAGCCGTCCTGTTGGACCTTTTACTCTTGAGATGCGGTGTAGCCTAGTTGAGCGAAACGGGTGTGTTCACAGTCTCTACAGAGTTTTCTCCGCCAGTTACTCTTGAGATATGGTGTAACCTTGATAGGTGAGACTGGTGTATTTTCAGTTTCGAGAGAGTTTTCTCCGCAAGATACTCTTGAGCTGCGGTGTTACCTAACTAGGCGGGACAGGTGTGTGCACAGTCCCAGGTGAGATTGGGTCAGGATTGACACAAATCGTTAGTGTTTAGAGCATGATAGTGTAGTGGCTTTTAGCTGTAGATATATTCCAGCTTATTCTACTATCCTTGCTTACCCCCGTAGACTTAGTGGGTGGACCGATGATGTTGAGGGCGGCACCCACTGAGGACGTCCCCTTGGTGCCATAGCTCCTAAAACGCAATAAGTAGGTTAATTATCATAACCCACGAGACTTACACATTCTAAATAACTACCTAATTATGCGAAAGCGACCAAGTACGCTCGTTTTGTACTCTCGGCATTATATAGTCGTACGCCCAACATAATCCCTTAAGAAGAAGATAAACATACCCTTGAATCCATCTCTAACTCTGTCTAGAGAAGTTCTAGTCATAACCCAATCATCTAGCTTCCGCGTTCCTAAGTCCACGTTAAACGTCTCCTAATTCCCATGGTGGCCGATCCTAAGGTCCCTAAGTTCATCCTAGAACTTTTACTTTCACCGCATTGATACCACAATACCTGTCACGCCCCGAACCCGCCTATTTGGTCGGATCCGGTTCACATGAACGAGCGCCAGGACGGACAACACCTCTCCCGTCCACCCTAGGCTCTAACCAACATGTACAATCAAATATTTCAACGCAGCGAAAAATAACTTGTATATGGCTTGCGCGAGGGCAAGCAACAACAAAGTAGTGAAAGTTCTAACTATTATACTAAACATACATTCAACACATCATATTTGATTACTTTAAACTAAATACAAGTAAACTATTCTATTACATTCATTTTTTTCCATTCAAAAATACATCACATATTCCATACTCCAAAATATGAATTACATCATTTTTTATTTCTAGTTCAACCTACAAAAGTTGAAAGTAAACTACAGGACATGCCTATATACTCCGAGGCCGCTATCTATGGCGCTAACCCTTTGCCTCGATCCTCCGCCGCCCCGCTCACGCACGGATCTACAGGGTTAGTGGTGTGAGAACTACAACGAACTTTCAAGTGGGTTCGGCCGCCGACCACACTGATTCGCCCACTAAGTCTATTTCAGGCATATGTAAATTTAAAGGAATAGAAATTGCAAACCGACTAATGCAACTAATACAATGCTTGCAAAACAGATGTCAACTGACAGATAAATAATCCAAATACATGATAAATTTAGCATGCATGTTCTTGTTCTTATTTTCTTTACACTTGGCCTTTACCCAATCATCCCGGGGTTCAACTAGTTCACCCCAAAACTCACGATTTATATATCCCATCTACCGGGGGAGGCACAAGGCACAACCACCCGAGGGATCTTCGCCGGGGTACTTTTCCGTGGTGTCTACACACCGGAGTACACCGCTTGAGGGAGAGCTACCGCCCTCAAGCCGGTTTCAATGTGAGTACGATCCATTCCTCAATTTGAGGAAATGTAGCCAACATGTCTCAATGTCTCAAAAAGCTAAAGCTTGTTTGTTCATTTTGGTTCTTGGTGCCAATCTGGTCACTAATGTCAATGTCACCATAGTTTACAATAGTCATAGTCTCTATTCATATATTCACATATATATAGGGTTCTTGTCACATTCATTATTTTCTTGGTTCTTATCAATTCATATGTTTTTCTAAGCATACAATTGATTCTCATTCATCAATATAATAATCTACCTTATAAGCATGAATATTTTACAACAATATGTTCAAATGAGATGACATAGATATAGAAAGAGATCTGGTGTTTTTGGACAGCACCCCCTAACCTTTCTATGATGCTAGGATGTCGTGGATCCGATTTCGTTAATTTTGAAGCCCTATGCCGCAAGCTGCGCCAATCTGTACCAACATGACTTATTTCTTTAATATCTCTCTACTCGTTCGTCGGATCGATGAACCGACCCCGCCAACGCGTCAAAACACCTACCAATTAGGTTGGAAAGATTTCAAACCCAAGTTTTGACCTCAAAATCCAAAAATCCTAATTTCAACCCCTCAACAATGTCATCTTCCCCAATGTTGGTCCCTAGCATGATACTATGGGGAAAAATCCTCTATTCAACTTCCAGAAGCAGGCTAGAAGTAAATAAAACAAAACCCTAACCTAAAAACCATGGAACTCACCTTTAGAGTCCAAACTTTTCCTCCAAAAGCCTTGCTTGAGCTTACTCTTGTCCTAGGAGAGCTTCCCCCCTCCCCCCAAGCTTGCTCCTCCAAAAGTTCTCTTGATCCAAACCCTAGGAAGAGATAGGGAGAGGGAGAGGAGGTTTAGAGAGAGAGAGGGAGATGTGTTTTAGTGTTGTGAGGGCAAATGAGCCCTAACACACACACACATACACATATACACCCATCTCATAGCCATATTACACATAAGCCCCTCAACTGTTCACTTTTGCAAACAGCCCTGCCTGGGCAATTTTCGGGTGCAGGGACCGGTCTCTCCCCACAAGGACCAGTTCCCGTAGGCTACCCTCCAGGGACTTAGCCAATTTTTTCTAATTTTCTGGCTAGTACGCAGGCGGGGACCGATCTCTCCTTCAGGGACCGGACCCTGGGAGACCGATCTCCCTGTCAAGGACCGGTTCCGTAGGCCCGATTTTCGGGACTTAGCCAAATTCGGCTGACTGTGCATTGAGGGACCTGTCCCTCATTCAGAGATCGGACCCTGGGAGACCGGTCTTCCCCTCAGGGATCGGTTCCCATAGGTCTGTTTTCCAGGACTTAGCCGATTTTTCTCTCTACTCGGCTGCTACGCGTACGGGGACTGGTCTATCCTTCAGGGACCGGTCCTCGAGAACTCCAAATCTGAAACTTCACCAGATTTACAATTTCGCTATCTCGGGTCTCTTTTTCACTGTCCCAAGGTTCCAATGCACTTAGAACCCTGTGATACTCATTCCACTCTGAGTTTCACTCATTTTGATGGAACTCGACATGTTTTACGAGGAAGTGGTATGTTACAGCTCCTCTAGATCCGGCACGTCGGGAATGGCTCTAACTCACGACACCCTTACCACGATCTGAATCAGCAACAGCAGCAGCCGAAGAAGAGGGCTCTGCAAAAACATGGGTAACAACTGGGCGTGAGAACTACTGTAAAAATAAGTAGTCCTCAGTGGGTACCGCCCTCAACATCATCGGTCCACCCACTAAGTCTACAAAAGTAAGTAGGGATAATAGAAAAAGCTGGAATAAATCTACAGCTAAATGTCATTACACTATCATGCTCTAACATTAACCATCTGTAGTAAAAGTCAATCCTGACCCAATCTCACCAGGGACCGTGATACACTCGTCCTGCCTGTCGAAGCTACACTAACAACCACCACGCTGGGTAGTTAGTGGAAAGCGAGTCCAACTAGGACACAACGACACCAACGCAACAGCACTAAGCCCGACTCCGGAGTGGCACTCGTAGGCGCGATCCAACCGAGTATGCAAGCATATCTCTATCGAGCTCAATCAGGCTCTCACAGGCTAAAGTCAAGTAAATAGGGTCCAACTGGTCTAACAACCAACAAGTCACGTGCCCTTGGCACAATCTGATGCCAAAACAGCAATCTGGCATAACAAAAGTTAAACTACCTAGGGCATCCACCTCACTGATACTGCGGGGATACACACAACCACGGCTCCTAGAGCTAAATCAGATAGTTTAAGTGTATGACGGATCATAATCGCAGATTTTCTTCTAAGTCAAATCCAAGTCCAACATGTGTAAATATCTAGTCATAATATAAGATCCAATTCATGCTTTGAAAATAAATCTACCAAATCCGCGAATCAAGCCAATTCAATGTTCTAAACAACACGATGCACCCATGTTGACTATTTAGCTACTTAGAGAATAAACCGACGATTAACCCACATCAAATGTAAATCCCAATCCGGCGCGACGTCGAGAACGGCGGAATCGCACCCTCGCCCGGCTTTCTCGCGATGCCACGCTCGAACAGCACCGCGGCGCCACGTCGGCGACACTCGAACTTCACCCGAGAGCTCCTCCACGTACGGCTCTCCACTTCAAACTAGAAAGAGAGAAATTAATTAGAAAGTGCAATACCTCCCTAATTAAGTTACTATGTGCACCAAAATATGGAGTGGATAAGCATGGGTAGGTGGAATCCTTATCCACCTCAACAATTACAATAATAACCTTTACCAACTCAAAGCCAAGGGTACTACATAGATTTAATAATTAGGCTTAAATATTTTGGGCCAGTGATTGGGCATAACGAGCCAGAAGTGTGAGATAAGTCTTGGCTTAACCAGGGTCTCATATCGCCTGATAATCTTGGTGATTTGGTTCTCAGGGCATAGGCATTCTAGGGTACTCATATTCGTCATCTGGTATTTAAAATTACAAACAAAGTTAAATTCTCCTCGTCTGTCATCTGGTATTTAAACAAACTATTTTGACCTTTGGTTTTAAAGAAAATATTGTTGATCAATGTATTTATTTAAAAGTTAGTAGGAGTAAAATATTTTTCTTAGTCCTTTATGTTGATGATATTTTGCTTGCCAGCAATGATCTTGGGCTATTGCATAACACTAAAGAATTTCTTTTTCCAAAAAATTTTGAAATGAAAGATTTAGATGAGGCCTTATATGTTCTTGGTAATTAAGTCAAAAGGGATAGACATAAAAGTTTACTCGGTCTATCTCAAAAGGCCTACATAAAGAAAGTTTTGAAAAATTTTGAGATACATAATTATAAGTCCAGTGTTGCTCCTGTTTAGAAAGGGATAAGCTTAATACTTTTCAGTGTTCCAAAAACCAATTAGAAATTAAACAGATGAAAAACATACCCTATACCTCTACAGTTGGTAGTCTTATGTATTCACAGACGTGCACACGTTCGGATATTGCTTTTGCCGTTGGATTACTTAACAGGTATTAAAGTAATCCAAAAATGGAGCATTGGAAGGCTGCTAAGAAGGTTATGAGATATTTGAAAGAAACTTTGAATCATATTGCATGTTACGAGACCACATCACAGGCAATTTGGCTTAGGAATTTTATCACTGACTTAAGAATTGTGTACTCCAGTGTTTATCCAATAAAGATTTTCTCTGATAGTTCAGCTACGGTTTCCTTTGCCAATAACAACAAGGTTACAGCAGGGTGTAAACACTTGGACACCAAATATATTGCTGTGAGAAAAAAGATAGAGAAAGGTTATGTTACAATTAAGTATATCAATACCAAGTGTATGATTGCAAACCATATGACCAAGGAGCCGGCACCTGAGTCATATACAGATCGTGTTAAAGGTATGAGTTTGATTAGTTCTTATGATGTATAAAGTTGTAACATCTATCTGTTCAATAAAGTTAAAGTTTAATGCAGCTGTGTTGGACCTTTTAATAGGCATAAAGTTTCGCCTATTAATGAATGAACATACAGTTTAAGTTCATTTATAAAGTTGTGTCATATAAAGTACTCGGCTAGGAGATGAAGATGATACGGTAATTATGGAAGGAAAATTTCGTTATGAAGAGGTGGACCGCCATAGTTCCTATCATTGTAGTCTTTTAGTTTGAGCTAAAGATCAAGTGAGTTCTAAGATATTTGACCATAAAGTTTCCAATAATGCACAATAAAGTTTGGGGCATAGAAAATCCGTTCATAGAATATAATTAATATGAGCCTAGTGGGAGATTGTTAGGATTTCCATATATTATGGCCCAGTTAATCATATTCAAATTTGGATTTACTATAGATAATGGTCAATCCTAATAGATATAGAACTACTTGATATGGTATATTTTATTCCCATCCCATCTATTTTAAATAGAATCATAATCAGACTTTGATGGAAAGTCAATATGGACTCTATATAAAGGGGTATTGGCCTTGCCACCTTCTAATACGCATTATGGTGAAGAATTACCATCGGTTCCACACCATTCGGTAAAGTGCCTGAGATAGGAGGAGAAACCAAATTACACAAGTTCGGTTTGTGACTTGCATATCATAGCCGAACTTCTCGCTTTCACAGATTGATCAAGAATTTCTTCTCTATGGTGCTCCGTGAGTTATTTTATTTATTTGATCCTTGATTTAGATATGTATTTAATTTACTATTTATTTTACATACCTTGAAAATTCTACCAATTGGTATTACTTGCTGGTCTGTCATCGGTGACGGAGTAGTCAATTACTTGCTGGATTGAAAGTTCGATCATCTGCCTTGTTCTGATTTGGTGCATCCATTTCATAAAAACTCTTTCAAAACCCAAAAAGTCAACATGACTAAATAAATAAAATAAATTTACTAAAAATATCTTTCTTAAGTTATAAGAAAGTTAAACACTATTACACTAGTTGAATGGAGAATGGATACGTTATACCCATAAATTTTTAATAATCCAGTAATCACCTTCGTCTGTGTCGGTATCGTATCCGACAACCAGAATGACATGATCCGGTTATTCTGGGGCATAGGCCTCAAAAATATTAACATCATATTCAGCAAATTCTAGTTGCAAACAAAGCTGAGAAAATAGGTCGTTTGCCACTTTTATGAGAATAATGAGACTCGTCACTCCAATGTAGAATAGTTTACCCGTAAATTGATGTTGCGGTCCTCGTAGCTCTTCTGTATCACATTGCCCGTGTTTTCCTACGTAAAGATAGGACGATCTTTCTTGCAATGGCATTTCTTTGAACGTATCTGCATGCTCCTCGTTTTTCATCTATGACGGACCAATTTACTTGCTGAACTGAAAGATCGATCATCTGCTTTGTTCTGATTTGGTGCATCATTTCAACATAAACAATCAACATGACTAAATAACTACAATAAATTTACCAAAAATGTTGTTTTTAAGTTATAAGAAAGTTAAACGCACGCTATTATACTAGTTGAATTAATAAAATATTTGTAATATAATAATGTTTGTAATATAATAGTTGATGATCCAGTAATCACACTCGTCAATGTCGGTACCGTATCTGACAAACAGAACGACATGATTTGGTTCTGCTGGGGCATAGGCTTCAAGAATGCCACCACTATCATATTCAGCGAATTATAGGGTACAAACAAAGCTACAGGAAATAAATTTTTTTGCCACTTTCTCGAGAATGCAAACTCGTCACTCCAATGTAGAACAGTGTACCGGTCAATTGATACTCTACGATCCTCGCTACTTTTCTGTATCACATTGCACGTGTCTTTCTGCATAAGGACACGACGACGCTGTTGCAATACCTCCATTTTTTTGTACGTATCTGAATGCTCCTCGTCATCATGCGAGAAGTCAATTACTTCGGATTGAAAGATCGATCATCTACCTTGTTCTGATTTGGTGCATCCCTTTCATAAAGAGTCTTTCAAAACCTAAGACTATATAGATATAATAAATTTACTAAAAATATCTTTCTTAAATTATAAGAATGTTAAACACTATTATAATAGTTGAATTAATAAAATGTTTGTAATATAATAATATTTGTAATATAATGTTCGGGGGAAGAATTGATATGTTGTACCCTAATGAATTTTTTATTATCCAGTAATCACTTCCGTCTGTCTCGGTATCGTATTCGACAACTAGAACGGCATGATCTGGTTCTTCTGGGGCATAGGCCTTAAGAATATTATCATCATATTCAGCAAATTCTGGAGTGCAAACAAAGCTACAAGAAACATGTATTTTTGCCATTTTTTCGAGAATGACAGACTTGTCACTCCAATGTAGAACATTGTACCCGTCAATTGATGCTGCTGTCCTTGCAGCACTTCATGCATCACATTACCCGCGTCTTCCTACGTAAAGATAGGACGACGCTGCTGCAATGCTTTCATTTCTTTGTACGTATCTGAATGCTCCTCGTCGTCATCTGGGATGGAGCAGTCAATTACTTGCTGGACTGAAAAATTGATCATCTAACTTGTTCTTATTTGGTGCATCCTTTATAGAAACTCTTTCAAAACCTAAACAATCAACATGACTAAATAAATACAATAAATTTACTAAAAATGTCTTTTTTAAGCTGTAAGAAAGTTAAACACTATTATACTAGTTGAATTAATAAAATATTTGTAATATAATAATGTTTGTAATATAATGTTCGGGACGAGAATGGATACGTTGTGCCTCATGAATTCTTAATAATCTAGTAATCACCCTCGTCAGTGCCGATACTGTATCCGACAACCAGAACGGCATAATTTGGTTCCTTTGGGGGACAGGCCTCAAGAATACCACCATCATATTCAGCAAATTCTGTGGTACAAACAAAGCTAGCTACAGGAAATAGGTTTGTTTGCCACTTTCTTGAGAAGGCAAACTTGTCACTCCAATGTAGAATAGTGTATCGGTCAATTTATGTTGCGATCCTCGCTGCTCTTCCTGTATCACATTGCTCGTATCTTTCTACATAAGGATACGACGACGCTGTTGCAATACCTCCATTTCTTTGTACATATATGAATTCTCCTCGTCTGTCATCTGTGACGGAGTAGTCAATTACTTGCTGGATTGAAAGATCGATCATCTGCCTTATTCTGATTTGGTGCATCCCTTACATAAAGATCTCTAAAAATATCTTTTTTAAATTATAAGAAAGTTAAACACTATTATACTAGTTGAATTAATAAAATGTTTGTAATATAATAATGTTTGTAATATATATTTTTTTTGAGAGATAGGTAGCAGCTACCTGCTTTGTTTATTTCATTTAGAAATAAACTTAGCTAGAAATGTGAATCAACTAGGATTCGAACTTGGGTCTCGGGTACCAACCACCAAACCCTTTGCCACTTGCTCTAGGGACGGTCGGTGTTTGTAATATAATATTCGAGGGAAGAATTGATATGTTGTACCCCATGAATTTTTTATTATCCAGTAATCACCTCCGTCTGTCTCGGTATCGTATTCGACAACCATAACGGCATGATCCAGTTCTTCTGGGGCATAGGCCTAAAAAATATTACCATCATATTCAGCAAATTCTGTGGTGCAAACAAAGCTGCAAGAAACAGGTCTTTTTGCTACTTTTTCGAGATGGGTGGACCCGTCACTCCAATGTAGAACAGTGTACTGTCAATTGATGTTGCGGTCTTTGCAGAACTTCTTGCATCACATTGCCCATGTCTTCCTACGTAAAGATAGGACGACGCTGCTGCAATGCCTTCATTTCTTTCTACGTATCTGAATGCTTCTCGTATGTTATTTCGAACGGCGCAGTCAATTACTTGATGGACTGAAAAATTGATCATCTAACTTGTTCTGATTTGGTGCATCATTTATAGAAACTCTTTCAAAACCTAAACAATCAACATGACTAAATAAATACAATAAATTTACTAAAAATGTATTTCTTAAGTTATAAGAAAGTTAAACACTATTATACTAGTTGAATTAATAAAATATTTGTAACATAATAATGTTGTAATATAATATTCGGGGGAGAATGAATATGCTGTGCTCCATGAATTCTTGATGATCCAGTAATCACCCTCGTCATTGTCGGTACCGTATCTGACAACCAGAACGGCATGATTTGGTTCCTCTGGGGCATAGGCCTAAAAAATATCATCATCACATTTAGCAAATTTTGGGGTACAAGCGAAGTTGCAGAAACATGTCCTTTTGCCACTTTTTCGAGAAGGACGGACTCGTCATGCCAAGGTAGGTGGGTAAACGAGCTGAACAAGAGCTGGCTCGTTAAAGTATCGAACTGAAAAATTTAGCTCATGTTTGGCTCGTTAATAAACGAGCCGAACACGAGTTGGCTCACGAGCTGGCCAACAAACAAAAAGTTAAAAGGAGTAAATTAAATATATATAAAAAATAAATTTATAAAATCTTATCCATTAGACTTTGATCTAATAGTTGAAACTTTATATATAAATGAGTCTTTTTGTAATTGAGCTTTGCCTTTATATTTTTATTTTACTAAAAATTAAATAATAAAAATATATATTATATAATAATTATTTATAAATATATAAATATAAATTATATAAATATAAAATATATGTATTCGAGCTGTTATCGAGTCGAACACGAGCGAACTGACCCAGCTCGTGTTCGGCTCGTTTGTAAGGACTGAGTTTTGACAGTGCAACTTAACTTTCTGTTGACGATGTTCCTGTGTGTAATTTAATTACATAAGCACTTGTCAAGTTTAAGGAGAAAATGAGCTAAAATGGAGAAAATACGTGATTATTACTAATCACTTAAAATGAATAGTAACTCCGATTTTTCGTAGAAGCCACGGTGTGAAGTTGGCTTCAGGCTCCTATCAGACTCCGTTCATAGCGATCCAATAGCTCGTTTCAAACGATTCAGCTATTCTAGAACTAATAACGCTGACGGATTTTGGTTTTGATGCATGGATTTCGAGAAAATCTGAAAATACATGTTTTATATGTATTATGCATCATTTTGGCCTTCTGAAGAGATTACAGATTTATTTGTGGATCTGTGACTGATTGAGGTGAAGCGAAATCGTAGGTTTATTGTCTCCGTCATGCTGATCGCACTGGTGCGATTCGTTTGCAAATCTGACTGACGGATCTGCGAAGATTATGCGTTGATCGAGGAGAGGTCGGTGATGGCAAAATGGTATTTTCGCAAAAGTTGCGACATTTTATATACCATTTCGCTTGAGATCGCACGTGGAGGGGTATTCGTGTGTTTTACTCGCGCGGTAAGGGACTCGAAATGAAATAATCACTTTAGAGGGTCTTGTGCGCAAAATTTCCATTTGCTTATAAGTAACCACTTAGGGTTTCTCCATGGAAACCCTAACCCTTGGCCTCTCTCTTCCTCAACCGAACCCGCCCGCCTCCTCTCTCATTCCCCCGCTCTCCCTGTTTGTATTATAATAATATTTGTAATATAATGTTTGAGGGGAGAATGGATACGCTATGCCCCATGAATTCTTAATAATCCAAAGAATCACACTCGTCTGTAGTACTATATCCGACAACCGAACGGCATGATCTGGTCTTAGGGGCATAGGCCTCAAGAATATCACCATCATATTCAGCAAATTCTAGGGTACAAGTAAAACGGTAGGAAACATGTCATTTTGCCACTTTCTCAAGAAGGGCAAACTCGTCACTCTAATGTAGAACAGTGTACTCATCAATTGATGCTGCGGTCCACGTAGCTCTTTCTGTATCACATTGCCCGTGTCTTCCTACGTAAGGATTCGACGATGTTGTTGCAATGCCTCAATTTATTTGTACGTATCTGAATGCTCCTCGTTTGTCATCTGTGACGTAGCAAATCAATTATTTGGATCGAAAAATCGAGTATATGTCTTGTTCGATTTGGTGCATCCATAGATACTCTTTCAAAACCTAAAAAATCGACATGACTAAATAAATACAATAAATTTACTAAAAATATCTTTATTAAGTTGTAAGAAAGTTAAACACTATTATACTAGTTGAATTAATAAAATATTTACAATCTGTGTCATATCCGAGCCGACGTCGCGAGAGATTTGGAGAGGTAAGAGAGAGGAGTGCATGTCAACGTGGGGACAGTGGAG
Organism: Aechmea fasciata; assembly: GCA_025177825.1. Taxonomy (NCBI): domain Eukaryota; kingdom Viridiplantae; phylum Streptophyta; class Magnoliopsida; order Poales; family Bromeliaceae; genus Aechmea; species Aechmea fasciata. Next base: position 11,922,196 of record CM045924.1, read on the forward strand.
TGGAGCAAGAAGGAGATAAAGCAGCAAAAAAAAAAAAAGGAGAAAGAAATAGCGAGGAGAAGAAAGACGAACTAGGCGGACAAAAACGAATAAATGAAAAAGAAAAAAAAAGAGAGAAAAATAAATCAGGCTTTTTTAGTCAATTTATTAAAAATTTGTGCCGAATTTTAAAAATTTAAAAAAAGTGATCTGTTTTTGTGAAAACATAAAACAAGTCGATTTTTTTATGCAAATTGACCTTTTTTTTTTTTTTTCTCTCTTTTAAGTTTATACTTTTCTTTTTTGGGGTTTTATTATTTATCTTTTTACAGATTTTTTTTTTTCCTTCATGGCTTGTATTATAAAAAAGGATAAACTTGCTTAATAATATTAAGGCTTAGTTTGGTATTGAAGTCTATCTAACGCTATTAGATAAAATAAAGTTGTGAAAAAAATATATAGGGATATGTGTCTGCGTTAAATCTCTGGTGGGACCGCAAAAAATATATCGTAACAAAACACAATATTACGTACGGAAACAAACATGATACTTTTTCAACATACTTTCTCACCGCACGTAACGCAATCTCTCCGCAATCCCAAACGAAGCCTAAGCCTTAAATCCTACAAACCTTCAATAAGATTGTATGAGAGCCCACCTTAGTACAATTTTTTTTTTTTGAGAGATAGGTGAGTACGTATTTCGTTAAGAAATAAACTTAGCTAGAAATGTGAATCAATTAGGATTCGAACTCGGGTCTCGGGTACCAACCACCAAGCCCTTTGCCGCGCTAGAAATGTGAATCAATTAGGATTCGAACTCGGGTCTCGAGTACCAACCACCAAGCCCTTTGCCACTTGCTCTAGGAACGGTAAGTTTAGTACAATTTTCACTTCTACCATTTTATCGCATATGTTTTTTTATAGTATCTTTCATCTAATATCCACCTAACGAGCAAAAGTGTTAAGTCTAATATTACAGCGACTATTTTATACTACGATATTGTTCTGGAGGTATTTAATTTTTCAAAAAATATCTCACATATAATTTTCATATTAGAAAAATATTTTTCGCCTTTTTTTTTCTTTCTAGAGAAAAAAAATTCAAATGTTAGAAAAAATAGTATTTTTATTTTTAATTTTTTTCTCCGAAAAATATAAATTGTGAAAAGTAACATTTTTCATAAAATATATACGATAAAACCAAATGTGAATAAATGGGGGACAAGAATTAGGTGAGAGGATGGCTTGACTCTTAATTAAAATTGAATTAGAATTTTGGTAGTACTACTCAATAATGGTGATCACAACTAAATCATATGTTGATGGAATAGCCCATCATTCAGACCCTGTTCGGTAGAGTTCATGTGCGTATTGAAATTTGGTGGCATTTCGATCTACAAATGTAACGGCCCGGTACGCTTCAGCAGCCAAATAGCCGTTGAGCCGACCACAGCCAAAATCATGGCAGGTTATTATTATTAATGTCTAAATCTCTTATAAACCCAATGACAACTTCATTTTCATCCGATGTGGGACTATCGGGATGTCACAATATACTATAATATAATATCCACACAAAAAAAAGTAAGAGATTCAACTTTGTTGCATGATCAATTAATTAATATTTTAATTAATGTTTCAGATGATCTGATCAAATACTTATTTTGTGAGTTTTTTAAATTGTTGTCAACTCATGGTTGTCACTTGCTAAAAATGTTGTTAGAGGATTTAATTTGGCTGAAACTCGGCCGGTTGGTTGAACTGAATGAAACTAAGGGACTGTTTTATTACATGTAGTTATAATTGTAATATAGTACTGTTTTATTACATGTAGTTTTAATTGTAATACAGTTTTAACTATATACGGATCTAAGAGGTTGTTTAGTTGCATGTAGTTATACTGCATTGCAGTTTTAACTGCAGCATAGCCATATTCGGTTGTTTATTTTGATACATTTGAATTCACTACTGGGATAGCATATGCACAAAAAAAATCAATTGCAGCAATTAAAATTATGCTCAAATTAATTGTAATTTTAATTATAATTGCAGCAGTTGGAGAGAGTAAATTTAAACAAAAACCAACTTATTTCTCTAATAACTTGTAATTTTTTATTTTACTTTTTTTTTACTATATGGGAGTAATCTTACTATCCCATAAATAAAATTATAAAAATTTGTAAATGCACATTTTAACTGTATGCAACCAAATAAAATATTTATAGCTGCAATGTTCTTTTACTATACCAAACCAAACAAATGCATGTAATTATCTTTACTGTATTTTTCAAGCGCATATATGCATGTATCTCCAACTATTTGTATTTACAAACATGGCAAATAAAACTATCCCTAATTTCAGTATTAGATTTGAAATATTTGAATCGAACCATGATGGTTAAAACAACATGAGAAAGCCCAACTGAAATTGTTGGAATTACACCCAAATAGGTTGTAATTCCAACTGTAGTAGTTGGAGAGAGTATTTTAAACAAAAAAACCTTATCACTTATTAAATATAAAATATTTTTTTACTATATTGTAGGTGATACCTTATATATCAAATGATAAAATTTAAAAAAAAAGGCACTTTTTAATTGTTTACAATCAAATAAAGTATTTATAGTTATAGTGTTTTTTTACTGTATCTTCAACCAAACAAGATACATATAATTATAACTGTTTTATTTTCAATTAAACGGCCCCTAAATTAATGCAATGATTTTCAACTTCTTTAAATTTGACTGGTAGTGACAAATAGTGAAAGTTAAGCTGGTTTTTAAACTTTAATTTTTTTAAAAAAAAAGTAAGGTTTAATTTGACCTGTAGTTTGTTACATTCTCACTTCGCCACTATATAGTTCAAAAGTTATACTTAACTATCCTATAATTTTATTTTTATTTCACTGAAAAGTCTGTAGACAAGTAAGATAACAAAGCAAAGTATTTTAAATACCGCATGACGGTATTCGGTTTAACGAGAGATCCTTATAATAAAACAAAATTAAAATCTTAGAATAATTAAGTGTGAGTTTTTAAACCTTGGGATGGTAAAATAAAAATATGTTAAACTATATAATAGTTTAAGTATAAAACTTTGAACATAGGAGGGTAAAGTAAAAATGCACTAAACTGTTATATTATGAATTACCTTGTATTTATCTCGTACCGACCGTCCCTAAAGCAAGTGGCAAAGGGCTTGGTGGTTGGTATCCGAGACTCAAGTTCGAATCATAGTTGATTCGTATTTACTAAGTTTATTTAAATGAAAAAAACGAAGCGGGTAGCGTGCTATCTTTCTCTCAAAAAAAAAAAACTTGTATTTATCTCATTGAGCTAGGGCTGGAACTGGGCCAGGTTCGGGTCCGATTATATTGTGCCCGAGCCCGGCCCAGAATATGTTGGGCTTTGCATTGAACTCTACATAATTTATTTAAAAAAGAAAATTAAAGCCTAACCTAGGCGCAAGCTAAAGCCCGATATCGATCGGGCTTTGTTGAGGCCCACTTTATGCATTTGTCAAATAGCCCATATATATTTTTATTTTGAATTAAAATAAAATAAAATATCCTCATACGAATAAATAATATATTATATATAATTTAAGTTATAAGTATATAACTATATAAAAAAATACGCACTATATATATTTTCGTATATATATGTATAACTTTATGTATATATATATATATATATATATATATATACAACTAGGCTACCATGCTTTTTATAGCACCAAGTCATTAGTGCTACCAAGTTTTTAGCCATTGGATTAACGGATGTGTGGTTAGGATGATGTGGGCCCCCTAGGTTTAAGTGAGTAGTTGGTTGAATAGTAGATCTAACGGGTGAAAATCATCAAAGAGGTGGATCTAACGGCGAAAAACTTGGTAGCAGGAGTGCTTCGTGCTATTGATAGCATAAACGTAGGACTCTATATATATATATATATATATATATATATATATATATATATATATATATATATATATATATATATATATATATATATCTTGCTACTATACTCTTATGAGTATAGATCTTCTTATACTCGTATAGATCTTCTTATACTCATAAATTTTTAACCGTTGATTGATGGAATGTGTGGTTAGGATGATGGTGGTTCTCACTTAGAATGATAGTTGTCCTCTAGGATTGAGTGGGTAGTTGGTTGAATAATATAATCTAATGAATAGAAATGATCAATAGAATAAATTTAAGAGCGAAAACTTATGAATAGGGTGCGTTTGGTTTGCATTATGAAAGATTACTAGGAATGAAAAGATATCCAAGAATCTTATTCCTATTCATCCTATTACTAAGAATGTAGAATTCTGTGTTTGGTTAGTACGGTAATATTATTTAGCTACGTTATTTAATATTACAAAAAATATATAATTAATTAATTAATTTTAGATAATGCTATCAAAAGTTTTAACATCTTTGTAGGAAAAAAGAAAGAGAGAGCATAGGTTAGAGAGAGAGAGCATAATTTAAAAAATAGAAAGAGAAATATGGTCAAAATTAGAGAGAGTGAGAGAGTTGAGATTTTAGAGAGAGAGAGCGAGAAAGCTTAGTTTAGAGAGAGAAAAAAATGTCGAATTTTAGAGAGAGATAAGTTTAGAGTGAGATATGAGGTTAGAGTGTAAAGAAAAATAATATCAATTAGCCGGCAGGTAGAGAGAAAGAAAGAGATTAGACATATTATAATTACCCCAATCCATTAATACGAGGATACCCACCCTCTCTCAAGAGAATGAGATTAGTACTTTGGGGTGAATCTTATTCCCAAGTGAATCCAATATTACCAACTAGATTACTTAGTGCGTTTAGCCAAACACCGTCATATTTTTTATTCTTATTGGATTACTAAGAATCTTTAAAAGATAAATAACCAAACACACCCTAGCTAAGGGAGTTGATACTTATAAAAGAATAGTAACCGGAATATATATATATATATATATATATATATATATATACACACACACTCTTAAAAAAACTATACTATATATCTTATATATTTTAACATTTGTTTCTTATATGGTTAAATATATTATATATATAACTATATATTTTATTTTAGTAATTAATATATTAGATTTTTTGGTCCGCTCTGGTCCAGGCTTGAACATGTCCAAATAGGCCCAAGAAGGTTTTAGATCTAAAGTGTTTTAAATCCAACCCAGACCTAATGTCATAATATCGATACCCAAAGCCTAACTAACCTGTTTGTTACTTTAAATACATTTCCTATAAAACATAAGAGCCCATTTGAACTATGAAATCGTGCTCTTTCGTTTTCGGCTCGATATCGAACTAAGTTACAACTATATATCCTCATCATGCGATTCGACCGTGTCCCAAGCTTAATAAGTGAGTTTAGGCTCAATATTTTAGGTCTGATCCGATCCGAAAACATAAACAAGCCGAACTCGGGTTAGCTAGGCCCGAAGCGAGCCGGATATAGGCCTTATCATGAGACTCGATCTACCCGGCGAGGTCGAAATACGGGCAACGTAGACTCACCCGGCCCATGTTCAGGTCTAATCACTTGTCTAACCTTTTTTGTAACTTCTATTTTTGATTGTAAAACAACGTGAGTAGGCTTTTTTTTTTTCATTTTTAAATAATTCATTCATAATTACGTGAATCAATCAACTACTAAAGTTTTGTTTGGCGTGCAAAGTGCGATTAAATAAGATAAAAACCAACAGCGTTGTTGAGAGAGAGAGAGAGAGAGAGAGAGAGAGAGAGAGAGAGGAAGGATTTGTCGGCTCGGAACAATCGAGTGTATTGTTTCGAACTCATTCTCGCGCAATTCCAACCTCTCGAGTGGAAATTGATAATCTCATTCCAATCAGATTATTTGATCTGAGGAGATTACTCTCATGACGTCTTGCTTTTTTAATCCAATTATGGACGCCAGATACGTCCTTCAACTTTGACTTGCGACCCCTTTTTTTGTAACATTTTTGTTTACTTCTAGCCTTTTCTTTTGCGATGAATATGCATGTATTTCACACACTTTCCTTTTTGAATAAATATAGCTAGATTTAAACTCAGAACCAAACGAGTAAGAGAAAGATAGTGTTGATTCTATATTTTAGGAGTTATTCTATATAAAATTATTTGATACAAGTGGCAAAGGGTTTGGTGGTTGGTACCCGTGACCTTAGTTCGAATCCCAGCTGATTCACATTTCTGACTAAGTTTATTTCTAAATGAAATAAACGAAGCGGAAAGACGCTTACCTATCTCTCAACAAAAAAAAAAAAAAAAAAAGTGTCAAGATGTGATTGTACTACTTTTCTCTTTGTACTCTTCTAAAATTATACACCAAAATGACAAATCTTATGTGAACTCACTCAATTATTATTATTATTATTATTATTATTAACATTAAATTCCTACATCGTGCGTAGACTTTTTCTATCAAAACTATTGAAACATGTGCATTTTGACTTTATTGTGAATTTTTAAATTTGCCCACTCATATTCACACATGATTATAATCATAGATAATGATATTATTATTATTATTATTATTATTATTTATTATTATTATTTCCGTCGCATGCATGAATAGGCACTCGAGAAAGATCAAGACAATAATGTGACTTAGTTATTAACACCAGAAAAAAAAAATCTCAGTTTAAAGAAAATCTAAAAAGAAAAAGAAAAAGAAAAATAAAACTATTGCTATCGTAGAAAATTCGGAATAATATATCTATAGTTATGATAGAGTTTTAGTGAAATCACATTATATAGTATAGAACTATTATGCTATCGAAGATATAGAGAATATATATGATGCTTTCGAATTTTTGGTCATTGGATTAAAAATTATATGGTTAAGATATGATTGCGGTCCCTCTGGAAATGAATAGTACTCCAAAGGTTTAGTGGTCCCCGCAGGATAATAGTATTGATCGAAAGGTTAAAAATAATCAAAGAGGTTGATTTAAGAGTGAAAAATCGAAAGCATCGTATCTATACTTTCGATAGCATAGTAATTTTATATATATATATATATATATATATATATATATATATATATATATATATATATATATATATATATATATATATATATATATGAATTGAAACACATCATTTAAAAAAGTCTTAAAATCGTTGATCTTTGTAAATTTTAACCCTTGGATTAATAGATGTGCGGTTAGAATAATGTGAGCCCCCTGGGTTAAGTGGGTGGTTGGTTGAATAGTATAATCTAACGGGTGAAAATGATCAAAAGTGTAGATCTAACGGTAAAAAATTCACAAGCACCAAGTGCTTGGTGCTTTTACAAGCACCAATGACTTGATACTTTTAAAAAGCATACGAGCTCAATTATATATATATATATATATATATATATATATATATATATATATATATATATATATATATATATATATATATATATATATATATATATATATAAGGCTACTATGCTTCTGGAAGCACGGAGGGTTCCGTGCTTCCACGTCGTTTTCGATGTTGTGGCTTCCTAATCGTCGATCGGCTCCGTTAAACTTGATCTAGAGTATTTGAAGTACCTAGAAAATAAATTTTGCGATTTTTCGATATTATTTGCCTAGCGAACGAAGGGCTAAAAATCAACGGTTGAAAATAAAAATCTTACAAAACGCGATAATATAGCATTAAAAATTTAGATCAAAGATATTGATCTTGTTTTATATAGTATAAAAAATTTTCTATCAAAATTTCATGTAATTTGGATATTTCTATACCGTTAAACTTTCAAACGGCTCACTATGACAATTAAAATTATTTGATTTTGTGCCCCTTCGATCACTAGGCAAATGATATCGAAAAATTATAAAATTTATTTTCTAGATACTTCAAATACTCTAGATCAAGTTTAACGGAGCCGATCGACGATTCGAAAGCCGCATCATCGAAAACGACGTGGAAGCACTAAGGCTCCGTGCTTCCGATAGCATAAGTAGCCTCACACTATATATATATATATATATATATATATATATATATATATATATATATATATATATATAGTGAGCTCAATTATATATGAGTCCGACTACGGTGCTTGTAAAAGTACCAAACATGTGGTTCTTGTAAATTTTTTACCGTTAGATCTAATCCTTTGATCATTTTCACCCATTAGATCATACTATTCAACCAACCACGCGCTCAACTCTAGGGGTCTCACATCATTCTAACCACACATCTCTTAATCCAATGGTCAAATATTTACAAGCACCAACAATTTGGTACTTTTAAAAGCATAGGAGCTCAATTATATATATATATATATATATATATATATATATATATATATATATATATATATATATATATATATATATATATATATATATATATATATAGTCCTGCTAGAGACGATGCTCGAGTACGAAGTATTTGGTGTCATCAAATTTTCTACCATTAGATTTATTTCTTTTATCATTTTCATCCGTACGATTATGCTATTCAACTAACCACTTACTCAACCCTAGAGGCCCACCTCATTCTAATCGCACATTTTTTTATCTAAGGGTAGAAAACTTAATAGCACGAAGTCTCGGTGCTATTAATAGTATTCTAGCCTAGTTCTATATATCTATATCTATATCCTTACGTAAAATAAATTACGAATTAAACAAATTTTTAATTCCTCTTTATTTCTATAATAGAAAAAAAAATTATGCTTATCCAAATTTTTTCTAACCGGAGAGTATCTACTGTAAATCTATATTTTAAATTTTTTTTATCTCTATCTATAATATAATATCTACATTATCTATTTATACTATCTATCTATACTCCAACTAAACAAAACACTATTTTACCCACTATCTTTGTTATCTCACCTTCTCTAACCAAATATTATTTTACCTATACCTGGACTAAATCCAATTCTCAAACCAAACACAAAATTACTCTAACCCATCCTTAATCCTAAACTTAACCCTATTCCGAAATAACAAGTTTTTACTTAATCCCGAACGGAACGGTGGCTTAGGAATGAGTGGGTGGTTGATTGAATAATATGATCTAACGGTGGAAATTAAAGGGATAAATCTAATGGTTGAAAGTTTATAAAGTCTGAAAAAAATCTATACTCATAAGAATATATAGTAGTGACTCTCTCTCTCTCTCTCTCTCTATATATATATATATATATAAGGTGACATCATTGGTGGAAAATTGAAAACATTTCAATAGTAATGATGTACCTACCCCATTATTAGAGTACCACATTACTAGGAGTGTTCTTCTTCTGTCACCAATGAAGTTTTGAATTAATTAAGTTTTTTTTTAGTTTCGAAACAAAAATGAAAGATAATCTTTGAAATTAAGGGCTAGCTGTAGCTGGTTGGCATTTTCAATAATAACCCACCTGATCAGTGGGGACTGAAACAGTCGTGGCTTTTATGATTGTAATTAATTAAGTGCTAATTAAGCTTCCGATTCTTAAAGAAAAGAAAAGAAAAGAAAAAAAAAACTCTTTCACTCATCAAAGGCTTCATAAGATTCGAGCTTTGTAGCTTTAGGTACCGTTTGGTTTGGGTATAAGCAAGAACTAGTTATTACAGGGATAGGTACAAGTATGGGAATAAGAAAAATAGTGTTTGGATGAAAATTTGATTGTTTCCGAGAATAAAAAAAATATTATGTAGTTTTATATAAAAAATAGAGGTGTTGGTGGGGATAACCGGAAACTACTATTCTCGGGTAAAAAATTAGCGTTTGAATATAAAGGGGGATAAGAGCCTATTCCTATTTCTATCCGGCCCCTTTACTGATTCAAAATTTTAATTTAATTTTGAGTAAACTTCAAATACCATCTCTCTGTACCATCTATGCCATAACATTATTTCTCTTTAACTTGCCACGTGACGGCATGATATTTATCTTAATTTTGTCACGTGGCGGCATGATATCCACGTGGCGGAATTTCCTTCCTTCTGTAGCGAAACCTTCCTTTCTTCAACAAAATCAACTCTTCGCCTTCCCTTCACATATAACGTCTAATTAATAGTCCACTATTCCCCAAAAACAAGCCACGTAGCTTCCCTTCACCTATACCATCTAATTAATAGTCCACTCATCTTAATCCAATCTTTCGTCTTTCCTACAAACATAACGTCTAATTAATAATCAACTCACCTTAATCCAACCATTCGCCTCTCCTACAAATTAATATAACGTCTAATTAATAGTTCACCTACATTAATCCTAATTTAAACTATCCGTCGCAACGCACGGATTACTACACTAGTTTTCATGATTTCGCACTTTTTTACTTTAGTACTTTATGGTTTAAATGTATCAATTTAATGCCCCGTGATTTTATTTTTCTTTTTTCATTAGCCACTTCATTAATTTTTTGTTAAATCATATACAAAAAATTTTAGATATCTCACATATACTTTACCGAACATCCACTTTAGTACATTTTAGTTTTAACTTTATTACCGATTTAATGAAAAAATTAATAAAGAAGGTAACAGAAAGAGAAAAATAAAATCACAAGATATGAAAGTGATTAGTCTTAAACCACATGATACTAAAATAAAAAATAAAAATAAAAAAAACGAAACGATAGAAGTTGTATTTGGAGTTTTCCTTTTGATTTTCTAGTAAAACAAAATACCTATGACAGAAAATAAAAGTACCACTACGGGGACAAAAGGGGCAGTATATATATTTTTTTTTTTTTGTAAATTACCAAATTCGAAGTTTTATGAATTCGAAATTGTTATTTCAACTTCTCAGTACAACTAAGTAAGTAGGAAAAAAAAATAAATGGATAAAATTTTAATATATCCTTCAAAACTTCAACAATATATCATATATATTCACCTAAAATGTCTTTATTAATTTTAAAATTTTTCTTCAAATATGTCATAATAGGATTTAAATTTTCGAAAGTTATTTTGAAAATAGAGAGGTAAATTTTTGAATAGTGGTGAAGGATATGTAAGCAAACTAAAGCTCTACAAATAAAGGATTTTTTTATTTCTTTTGAGATGCTCATAAGTTATATAGGAGGAAGCACACATCTCACTACTCAAAAGTGGTTGTATAAGATTATGATGGGGAAGCAAAATCAATTTTATTCAACACATTATAAGCTAAAATGAGAAAACTTTCTCGTGATACTGTATTTTGATAGGCTGTTTATGGATTGCAAGTATTAGCCAATTATTCAAAAAGATATACTAATAGAAAGAGCGCATGTCACGCCCGGTAGCATTATTCCCGGCACGCCGACAAATCCGCCGTGTACAAGAAATTTTTCCGTACACGAAGCGTAGGCCATCACTGTATAACATACAATACTACAAAAGTAGCATAGAGCCGAAATGCTATAAATACAAACAGTAGTAAAATAAGATCTATATACATACAAGTTCCCAAACACAACTACTCGCTCCGGCGAGTTTACAAGTGTATGTACAAAAGAACAACCCAAAAGTCACTACCCTGCAGAGGAAGACGGCTAACTCAGCACCAGTCGGGAATGGCTCTAACTCGCGACGCCCTTACCACGGTCCACCTCAGAGGGAGCAGCAGCCGACGCCGAAGGCCCTGCAACAAGGGTGGAGGAGAAGAGGCGTGAGAACTACTGTAAAAACAGATAGTCCTCAGTGGGTGCCGCCCTAAACAACATCGGTCCACCCACTAAGTCTACAGGGTAAACAGGAAAGTAGAAAGAGAAGCTGGAACCACTCTACAGCTATAATTCCCAACTCTGTAAACTCGAACACTATCCACCTGTAGTACCAACCAAAACCTGACCAAATCTCACCAGGGACTGTGATACACCCGTCCCGCCTGTCGAAGCAACACTACAACTACCACTCGGTACCTAGCGGAGAGCGAGTCCAAAACGAGGACGTAGCGACACCAACGCAAAAGCACTAAGCCAGACTCCGGAGCGCACTTGTGGGCGCGAACCAACCGAGTATGCAAGCGTATCTCTTCGAGCTCAATCTGGCTCTCACAGGCATAGTCAAGTAACTGTGTCAAACGACTAACACACCACGTGCCCCTGGCACACACACTGTAACCGAACAGTAAACTGGGCCCACCGTCAGCCCCCGACGGTCCCCGACAACTCTACTGAACTAAGCTCGGCATCCACAGCGCAAGCGTCAAACAAACTACACTGCTCTGAGTATCCGTCGCACTCCCCCGGCGACGATACGACACAACACAGCTCCTAGAGCTAAATCTGGTAATGTAACATATGACAATCAATCGTAGTTTTCTCCTAAGTCAAGTCCAAGTCCAAACATGTATAAACTACTACTTATAGACATGCTCCAAAATTCAGATTTTAACATGCTGTAATTAATGAATTCGAGCTAAGGATATATCGATGAAATTAAACTATACATGTTGACTACTTTAACTTAGGAGTAACCGATGAATGCCCACCTCGATAGCAATCCCTGGGCAGCAAGGGTGTCCTAGATCCTACTCGATCTCCCCCGCTGGTCCGCCAAGGTCCGAGAAATCCTGCTGCGAAGAAGAAAACCCAACGTCACACAATTCCCAAAATCTGCCTGAAAACAGCGGCTCAGTAAAGCTTAATTCCGACTAAGCTAACCTTCTTCAATTTCAGCAAGTAAGGGCTCTGTAGCTTCGTCTCGAAGTCGTGAATCCAATGGCCAAAGTTTCGTCGAATTCTGCCTCTCCTACGCTGAGTACGGCCCAAAACACCGACGGTCGACGCTGGAAAAACTGCGAAACAGCACTACAGGTCAACTCTGTAAACAGCGGCTCAGTAAAACAGAATTTCGACTGGGCTAACCTGCTCCAAAAATTGTAAATTTGGTCTCGATTCTTCGTCTCGAAGTCACGGATCCAACGCCCCAGATTTCGTTGCGTTTCGACACTCCTACACAGAGCACTAGTCAAAACTCCGCAGGTCGACGCTGCGGTCAGCAACGGCTCGAAAATCTGATTAAGAAAACAGTAAGGGAGTAAATCATGATTTCGAGTAAGCAAACCTTCTTCAAAAATTCCAAGTAAATGCTCTCTGGATTCCTCTCGTCGTCCCGGTTCCAACGAGTCAAGTCTCAGCGAAATCCGCCACTCCTACGTTGCGTACGGCCCAAAATACGAATTTCTGCAGCAGTCCGAACTTAGCTCGAAAATAGTTGAAGTTGAGGCAATGGAGGTGTTCTAGATGGATCACTCACCTCTGGAAATCCCTTAGAATCGTCGTAGTGTCGAAGATGGCGAAATCCCGAGCTCGCCTAGCTCCCTCGCAGCACCTCGGCGTCGGAAATGCACTCGAAAAGCTCCGCGGCGCGACGTCGGCGAAGAAACGACCACCCGAGCTTCTCTCCTTCACCTTGGTTGAGCTAAGGGATGAAGAAGAAGCTGAAGGAGAAGGAATAGGGTGGTGGAGAAGCTCCCCTTTTCTCTCTCCATACGTGTATATGCATGCATGGGTTGGTGACAAAACCAAAGTAACAAATGACCAACCAGTCCTCAGCCCACCTACCACGCTGTACCGGTACAAACGGCCCCTTGTACCGGTATAAACAGGCAACCCGAGAGCAGTTCTGCGCGGCACTATACCGGTATATCCCTGGTGGCTATACCGGTATAGCCATCACTCTTGTACCGGTACAAACCAAGATTTGTACCGGTATAGCTTGACAGGAAACCTGAAATTTCGCAGATTTCCTGATTCAACTGCTCTCGCGTTCCCGCTGAGTCCGTTAGGCGTCCATTTCGCGCCAACGCGACTCGGGCTTGTCCCAGCACTCCTCAGAGCTGTTGGCAAGCCACCACTGTAACCATCTGGTCACTACAGCGCAACCATCGCACTTAAGGGCTCGATACAGTACTCATGGCCTTCAACCTGATTTAACTTTTCTAGACGACAGATCTATTGTTGAATCTTTTACTATTAGGTTTATTATAAACCACAGTCTTATTTTATATCCAACTTAGCTTATTAGTTTTCTGAGCGTATTGACACAAGACAGAAAATTGAGGCTTCTATATAGTAACATTTGAAGGAAAAAAATAGAGAATTAGTTACATAATTTTTTTCTCATAAAATTTTTTTTACTTGTACACCCAAAAAAGAAATATAGATCTTATATTTCCATCTTACAATTTATAAGAATTATAAATAATTTTTAATAAAAAATTGATGTGACAAATAAAGAATGATAACCATTCTAAAGCAGGCCCCCCAATTTTAATTTCTTTTTATTTAGTTCTTTTAGCTTCTGTTGTTTTATTTGAATTACTCTACTTATTTAAGTTAACAATTTTGTTTAAATTAGATTTTACCAGTTAAATAATCTAGCTCGCTATAAATTAATTAAAATCATCAAATTTGATAAAATTAACGAAAATGTTATAATTTTTAATTTTTAATAAAATTACTAAACTCCTAAACCGCAAAAAAATAAAAGTGCCGATCAAAAAAAAAGAAAAAGAAAAAGAAAAAGAAGAAAAGGTTAGGGGGCTATTTGAGAAAAGCCTATTGTTGTGGGTGTATTCGTATATTTTTATGTGAAGTGGTAGTAGGGGTGAAAAAAATGAAAACGAATACGAATTCAGATATGAGTAAGTTTGTACTCAAATAATAATATGTACTAAATATGCATATATAAATATAAACTAAAATTAGTACGAATAATACACACAAAATATTAAAGATTCACACTTATGTTGAAACTTCATATATCCATATTTTTATTGGATAAAATTTAATATTTAATAAATAAAACTATAATTGTAATATAAAATTTATAATAAAATAAATAAAAAAAATATAATAGAAAACCACTTTGTTCTCTAAAACCGTTTGGTTGCCGGTATAAGCTTCCGCGAACGAAATAATTTTTGGCGAGAATATTTTATTCTAGGTCAAATTTTGCTATTTCCGACTATTTCGGAATAGCTTGGAATTCATTGTTCCACCATTTTGATGGAATTGTGCTATTTCAATATTTAATTTCAAACTTTATTAAAATTATAAATTAAATTAAAACTAAATTGTATAAATATTATATATTATATATTATAATATATTATTTTTATTATAAAATTATTAATTTTACTATATTAATACATATTATTTATATTTTAATATTAAATATTATAATAAATTTTATAATAAATTATATTTAAATATTAGAAAATATTATTTTTATTAAATTTAAGTTTAAGTAGAATTTTAAAAATTATAAATTTATTAATAATAAAAAAATTATAAATTTATTATTATCAAAATTAAAAATTTATTATAATAAATTATTTTTATTAATTGTTCTCACCCCTATTCTTATTTTCAAAATTTTAAATTTTAAATTTTTTTAAATTAAAATTTTATATTTTATATTTTTCAAATTTAAATTTGATCTTAAATTTAAAGTTTGAAATATAAAATTTAAAAGTTAAAATTTTGAATTTAAAAATTGAGATTTTAAAATTTAAATTTTTAATTTCAAATTTTGAAATTTAAAAGTTAAAATTTTAAATTTTAAAATAGGCTAAATTACAGAAAACCCCCCTGTAATAACCGGCTTTTTCACTTTCTCCCCCTGACATTTAAAAACCTACACTTTGCCCCCCTGTAAAATAAAAAATGTACACATCACCCCCTACCGTTAGGGTTTCGTTAGGGTTCCGTTAGAAAATATATTTTTTTATCGAAAATGTCACGCCCCGGGTTGCATATTCACCGGGCACGCCGACAAATCCGCCGTATACAAAAGAATTTCTTCTATATACGAAGCGTAGCTGTACCTGTATAAACATACAATGCTACAAACGAGCATAGAGTGAAATAAACTATAAACAAACAGTAGGAAAAACAACAACTTTATATACATACAATCACGTATACAAAAGTAACACTACTCGCTCCACGAGATCAATCGTATGTACACAAGTGTCGAACCAAAAACTATCACTACTGCAGGGAGGATCCTCTAACTCGGCCACGAACTCGAAGGGTAGGCCCTAGCTCGCCACGCCCTTCACGCGGTCCGACTCGAGACGGAGCGGCGGCGCAATGTAAGGCCGCAACAACGGTGGAAGAAAGAGGGCGTGAGAACTACTGTAAAAGCAAGTAGTCCTCAGTGGGTATCGCCCTAAGCACATCGGTCCACCCACTAAATCTACAGGATAAGCAAGAAAGTAAAAGAAGCCGGAACACTCAACAGCTAAATACTACTATACTATCCTGCCCTCAACAACCCTCTGTAGAACAAGTAAAAGCTGACCCAATCTTACGAGGGACTGTGAAAGCACCCGTCCCGCCTGTCGAAGCAACACTACAACGACCCCAGGGATAGCTAGCGGAGAGCAACCCACAACGAGGGCGCAGCGACACCAACGCAAAAGCACTAAGCCAGACTCCGGAGAGGCACTCGTGGGCGCGAACCAACCGAGTATGCAAGCGTATCTCTATGGAGCTCAATCTGGCTCTCACAAGCATAGTCCAGTAACAGGGTCCAAGAACTAACACGCCACGTGCTCCTTGGCACAAACTGTAACCACACAGTACACTGGGTCCACCGTCAAACCCCCGACGGTGCCCGACAACCAGCACGACTAGACTCTGCTGAAAAGTGAGCTCGGCATCCCCGGCGCGAGCGTAAAAGCAACTACACTACCGGGTATCCATCGCCTCCCGTGGCGATGATACGGCACAAAACGGCTCCTAGAGCTAAATCCGATAGTGTAGCTAATGACGATCCAAAACGTGGTTTTCTCCTAAGTCAAGTCCAAGTCCACATGTATAATTAAAAGTATACTAAACATGCTCCCAAAATTCAGATTTAAAGTACTACTAATCATGAATTCGAGCGACCACAAGTTAGTCAAAAAAATCGGAACTTATACATGTTGACTACTTGAATTAGGCATGATCCGATGAAAACCCACCTCGATAGCAATCTCCTGGCAGTGAAGGAAGGTGGCCCGCGTCCAAATGACCCTTCGCTGGTCCGCCAAAGGTCCGAAGTCCCCCGCTGCGAAGAAGTAACCCAACGTTACACCGTTTCACAGAATCTGTCGGAAAAACAGCGGCTGAGAAAAGCTTAATGTTAACCAAGCTAACCTTATCCAAATTCAGCGATTCAGGGCTCGAAATCTTCGTCTCGCAGTCACGAATCCAACGCCGCAAGTTTCGTTGGATTCCGCCTCTCCTACGCGGAGTACGGGCCAAAACACGAAACGTCGACGCAGAATTCCTGCAGTTCAGCATTTCAGGAATTGCTCGCAAACAGCGGCTCAGTAAAGATGGGTTCCGACTGAGCAAACCTTGTCCAAATCCAGCAAGTAAGGTGTCGTTGGAATTGTCTCGCAGTCGCGGATCCAATGCCCTAAATTTCGTCGCGTTTCGACTCTCCTACACAGAGATATAGTCAAAACTCCGCGGGTCGACGGTGCTGTCAGCAGCAGCAGCAGTAAAATCCGAAAATCATAGAAGTTTAAAACCATAATAGCGAACTCGAGGTGCCACTCACCTCGAAAATCCTCCCTGCGGTAGCACCTTGTCGAGGAAGGCGAAGAACGGCTGTCGCACGGCCTCCTCACAGCGTCACCTTGTAGAAAACTCGCTCGATCGGCTCCGCGGCGCGTCGTCGGCGAAGCTCGGTTCCACCCTTGAGCTTGGGGAAGAAGCAGCAGCAGCAAAGGAGGGAGAAGAAGATGGAGGAGCTCCCTCTCTCTCATCTCTGCCCAAATAGGTAAGGGGGAAGTAAGGTGATGTGACAAGAGCCCAAAAGTCAAACTACACCATACTACACGTTGTACCGAAACAAAATCCCATTTGTACCGGTACAAACGGGCAACCCGAGAGCATCTGCCCAGGGCTATACCGGTATAGCCCTGGTTGCTATACCGGTATAGCAACCGTCGCTGTACCGGTATAGAAACCAACTTGTACCGGTACAGCTCACACAAAAACCTGCTATTTGCAAATTTTTGTGACACACGCCGCTCTCGCATTCCCACGGGGCCCGTTTAGCGTCTGTTTGGCGCTAACGCGACCCAGGCTGGTCCCGACACTCTCCAGAGCGGTAGACAAGCCTCAGGTGCAATTTTCCAGGTCTCTACAGAAAATACCCCTCCGCCATTTCTCTTATGCTTCACCTCCATCCGGCTCGATGCCTCGCCGCCGTGCCGTCGCGCCGTCCTCCACTTCCTCGCCCTCCCCCACTGCCTCGCCCTCCCCCACATCCCCTTCGCCCTCCTCTGCCGCTTCGCCTTCACCCTCTTTGTGAGTTACGGGGAAGCCCCAAGGATCTATCTAGATTGTATCAAATAACACCTAGAGGGGGGTGAATAGGTGTAAAGGCCAAAAACCACAAATCTCGATGCTTTAAAAAGTAAATGCGGAAAATAAAAAACACACCGAGATTTACGTGGGAAAACTCCAAACTCGGAGTAAAAAACCCACGAGACCAACACGCGAATAAACAAGCAATAAAAGAAAAGATTACAAGGTGATACCGAACTCCACAGACTCGACCTCTCTAACTCTCCTATGGATCTCCGCGCAATCCTCCTTCGGGTTGTCCACGCCTCACGTTCGAGTCCACGAACGCCACCACTTCGAATCCACGAAGCTTCTACACGCCGAATCCACGACGCCACTCGAATCCACGAGCCAACGATCCGAATCCACGAACCGCCTTCAATGTGCCGAATCCACGACGCTTCACGATTGTATCATGAATATGGTGATCCTTCGCTTAGGAGTATCGTAGAAAACCGGCAAGAAGACCCCAGCGAAGCGTAGATCAAATCGACATATAATTGAGAAATTATGATATCTCGATTTGATCTAGAATAGGCTATTTTGTAGAAAATAGGTTTTAGATGAATTCCTAGCCTCTAGGGTTTCTCAAACATGTATCTTCATGTTGTGCCTCGAATTAGAGAACCCCAAGACCTTATTTATAGGTTTAGAAAACATAGAGATAGACTAGGATTCGAAAACATGTTTTTAAAACCTATTAGAAGACTTAGAGATAAATTAGGATTTGAAAACATATTCTTAAACCAATTAGAAGACTTAGAAATTGACTAGGATTGTAAAAATCTGATTTTTAAAAGATTTCACGCAACCAATGTCCGTCTTCATAGTGATGTCCTCTTCAATGTCCGGTCTTGAGTGGCTCGACCGGTCCACCGTGTCGTCAATTTTTTCGCACTACCGAGACCGGCCATCGCCACAATGTCCTGGCCTTGACTTGCGTAATGCACAGTCAAGCCTTTGGCATCCGGACAAGACTCCATTGTCCGGTCTTGGTTCTTAGAAAAACTTAGCTTTAAAAATATATCAGTTTAAAAGTAATCCAAGTCTTCTAATGCCTCTTTACTTTGTTTAGATCACCATATTATGATTTAAAATCTTACCTTGGCATCGTGATCCAACTTCGTCGTTTTCTTCGAAGTCCAGAATTCTTCGACCATCTTCGATCCGCTCCAATCCTTCAAGACTCCGACCCAAAACACAAGTCACGAAACTTGCCAACACAAAATCCGTAACAATCTCCCCCTTTGGCAATTTCGTGACAAAACACAAAAACTAAAAATACATCATAAAGACAAACGAAGTTCAATGTCATCACCAAAACATCAAACTTCTCGCGTGTAATCCAAATACAATTTTAAAACTAAAAATATACTCAAACTCCTAAAACAAACTCTATGACTTAGACACAAGGAGTCTTGAAGTCTTCAATGATCTGCAAAAAAAATTTACTTTCTCCACGAACAAATCTCCACGAACAAAGTTAGTAAAAAATATCATTAAAAATCTCTCCCCTTTGTTCATGAATCTTATCATATAAAAATCTCTACCCCTTTGATCTTCTAAAAAAGTTTTTCTTTTCTTCTCCCCTTTTTGTCAAAAATTGCCAAAAGAGAATACAAAAATAGAGAGAGCACCAACAACATTTGTGCATGAACACGATATATAGATTAAAACAAAATCCTCCAAAATCAAAAAAATTTCATAAAAATTAATGATTTTACTCCAAAAATCATTATGATGAAAATAAATTATTATTTGATTTCAAAAGACATCAAATCATCAAAATTTGATATTAAAGAAAATCTAATATTTTTAAAACATCACGACGCAAATTGATGAAAAATAATTTCTAAAAATTTAGCAAAATTGACACCAATTTGTCGCAACCCGTTCAAAATAGAGATTTAGCTAATAAACACCGGGGTGGCTCTTTGAGCATCTTTTTCAATCTACCACCTTATAACGCCGAAAATTCTAAAATATTCACGTATATTTTTTTTTCCAACCTTTCGGTTTTTTTTTCATATAATTACCCATTGTGTAGTAACACGTTGTATCTTAGGACGACAGGGTGGTAGCTCTTTCCTACATGTGGTGGTAGTTTTCACACTCTTTTCGGATGTAACTCTTTCCACATCTTTATAATCATAGGAGTTTTCTCCCCTCTTTTTTTTTTATAATATTCAAACTCCCCCTAAATTAGACAATCTCACATT
The DNA here is from genome assembly GCA_025177825.1 of Aechmea fasciata. Lineage (NCBI taxonomy): Eukaryota > Viridiplantae > Streptophyta > Magnoliopsida > Poales > Bromeliaceae > Aechmea > Aechmea fasciata. Next base: position 11,942,697 of record CM045924.1, read on the forward strand.
TGAAAATAGTTTTGACGAATTTTAGTCAATTAAGAAAATATCCATCAATTATATTCAACATTCACAACCAAGATGAATTTAAAAATCAAGAGATTAAAAATAATTTCAAAATTTTGATGATGTATAAAGAAATCACATAGAAAGTTATCGTCAAAATACCAATAAGTGGAGTAAAAACGACAATTAATATGAATTTAATTTGATTTGAAATGTCTTTGAATACCGTTTAATGCACTTTGAAAAACCTTTGATCTCTCCCTCTTTGAAATCTCTCTCTCTCATTTGAAATCCCTTTTTTTTTTTTTTTTTTTATCTCTTCTCTCTCCTCAAGACGATTTTGAAACACATAGAATTTTCAGTACCAAAAATCGTTCTAAACAAGTAATGCCATGAATAAAAGTATGAAATATGCACTAATCAAAGCATTACATAAACGAAAACAAATTAGAGAGAAAAGCATGGAAAGATATCACCTTTCCGAATCCAAACTTGTCGGATTTTCTGTTGCTTTGGCTTGTTGACGTGAGGCTTGATTTGCTTTGATTTTTGATCAACCGTTGATGATTGCGATGGTTGAAACTTCGGTTGATATTGTCGTTGAGACTTAAAAACACAAACCGCTTGTGGCTTCGATTTAGAAATCCGATTCGGTTGAGGTACTTGACTAACTTGATTTTTCCTTTGATTCCGTGGGGGAAGTCGAGTACTAGATAATACCAATTGAGATTTCCGAGTTGCCGATTAATTCTTCTTTGTCTTGTTCGGACAACTCCTTTTGATGTGTCCTTTGATGTCACATCTATGACACACCTTGTCTTTTAAATTTGTGGAGATTTTCGATGTCGACACTTGTACCTTCTCAACATATGTCCGTTCATAGCCGATACCAACCTTGTTCGTTTGACCCAAACCGAGCATGAGATCCAATTTCTTCGATGCGGAAGAAAATTGTTGAAGATCGGATTTGAGTTGTTGAACTTGCTTGATTAAGACTTGATTAGATGTGTAGGTTTCCTTGAATTGTTGCTCCAAAAATCTAATCTTGTCTTTAGATGATTTGAACGTTAATTCCGCTTCTTCTAGCTTCTTTTGGAGGACCGAATTGTTGTTTAGGATAGATTCCCGTTCCTCCTCAAGAGCTTTATTCATGGTCTTCAAATTATTATTCTCCTCTTCAAAATCAAATAATTGTCTTCTCAACTTCTTATTAAACTTCGCCATCTTTTTCGATTCGATAAGAAGTTGATTGTATGCCTCCTCCAAATCTTCATCGTTAGACTCCTCCTCGCTTTCACCATTGTCGCTCGAAGACCCATGCAAGGAAGGAGAAACACTTGTGTTAGAAACAATAGATGATAAACAAGCAATATTAGAGGAAGGCAAAGAAGACTTAGAAATTAAAGCAATATGATCCTTCTTTTCTTCGTCACTTGAAGATGAATCACCCGAAGTAGAATCATCCCAAGTTTTCGCTTTTGCTTGCAAAGCCTTTTGTTTATATGTCTTCTTTGAAGGACAATCCGTTGCTATATGGCCGTAGCCTTTGCACTTGAAGCATTGGATCTCCCCTTCAAATTCATCTTTTTCTTTCGAAGACTTTGCAAGTTTTCTATCTTTAGAAGATGAAGATGAGTTAGAAAATGATTTGTTCTTCTTTCGGAAATTCCGGCGAAATTTTTTCGTTAGACGCGCCAATTGATGTTCAAAATCCGCAATTGATAGATCGTCGTCGGAATCCGTGTCGTCGTCTTCCTCCTTTGTCGATTTCAACGCAATCCCTGTACTTTTAGAGAAAGACTTGGAAGAAGATTGGTTAGTAGGAAAAGTCATTTCATAAGTTTGCAACGCACCTACTAACTCCTCTACTTTCATCTCATCCGGATGCTTTACCGTTTCGATTGCGGCAACCTTTGCCCTAAAGCGTTCGGGAGAGTACGAAGTATTTTTCTAACAATTTTAGAGTCCGGATCTTCTCTCCCAAATTAGCACATGTATTAATAATGTCTTGAAGTCTAGTAAAATAATCGACAAAAGATTCATGCTCCTCCATACGAATCGAATCAAATTGACTAGTCAACATTTGGAGCTTTTGAATTTTTACTAGACTTGTACCCTCATGCGTAATTTGTAGAGTATCCCAAATTTCCTTCGCGGTGTTACACGCCGAAACGCGAGTAAACTCCGTTTGCGATAAAGAATTGAATAAAGCATTAATTCCTTTACCGTTAAACGAAGATGACTCGTTTTCATCTTTCGTCCACTTATTTCGTGGTTTCGGCGATTCAACATTATCGACCTTTTCGGTTGGATGTTTCCATCCGAATTCAATCGCTTGCCACACCCGCTCATCGATTGCTATTAGAAAAGCTCTCATGCGAACTTTCCAATAGGCATAATTCGTGCCGTCGAAGAACGGTGGTCGATTAATGTTTCCACCTTCGGCCATGATAACAATTTATCTAGATCCCGCTCTGATACCAATTGTGAGATACGGGGAAGCCCCAAGGATCTATCTAGATCGTATCAAATAACACCTAGAGGGGGGTGAATAGGTGTAAAGGCCAAAAACCACAAATCTCGATGCTTTAAAAAGTAAATGCGGAAAATAAAAAGCACACCGAGATTTACGTGGGAAAACTCCAAACTCGGAGTAAAAAACCCACGGGACCAACACGCGAATAAACAATCAATAAGAGAAAAGATTACAAGGTGATACCGAACTCCACGGACTCGACCTCTCTAACTCTCCTATGGATCTCCGCGCAATCCTCCTTCGGGTTGTCCACGCCCTCACGTTCGAGTCCACGAACGCCACCACTTCGAATCCACGAAGCTTCTACACGCCGAATCCACGACGCCACTCGAATCCACGAGCCAACGATCCGAATCCACGAACCGCCTTCAATGTGCCGAATCCACGACGCTTCACGATTGTATCATGAATATGGTGATCCTTCGCTTAGGAGTATCGTAGAAAACCGAAGAAGAAGACCCCAAGCGAAGCGTAGATCAAATCGACATATAATTGAGAAATTATGATATCTCGATTTGATCTAGAATAGGCTATTTTGTAGAAAATAGGTTTTAGATGAATTCCTAGCCTCTAGGGTTTCTCAAACATGTATCTTCATGTTGTGCCTCGAATTAGAGAACCCCAAGACCTTATTTATAGGTTTAGAAAACATAGAGATAGACTAGGATTCGAAAACATGTTTTTAAAACCTATTAGAAGACTTAGAGATAAATTAGGATTTGAAAACATATTCTTAAACCAATTAGAAGACTTAGAAATTGACTAGGATTGTAAAAATCGATTTTTAAAAGATTTCACGCAACCAATGTCCTCTTCATAGTGATGTCCTGCCTTCAATGTCCTGCCTTGAGTGGCTCGACCAGGTCCACCGTGTCGTCAATTTTTTCGCACCATCGAGACCGGCCATCGCCACAATGTCCTATCTTGACTTGCGTAATGCACACAAGCTGTGGCATCCTGGACAAGACTCCATTGTCCGTTCTTGGTTCTTAGAAAAACTTAGCTTTAAAAATATATCAGTTTAAAAGTAATCCAAGTCTTCTAATGCCTCTTTACTTTGTTTAGATCACCATATTATGATTTAAAATCTTACCTTGGCATCGTGATCCAACTTCGTCGTTTTCTTCGAAGTCCAGAATTCTTCGACCATCTTCGATCCGCTCCAATCCTTCAAGACTCCGACCCAAAACACAAGTCACGAAACTTGCCAACACAAAATCCGTAACACTCGTTGCCTTACCCACCTCGATTTTCTCCCTGTTGTTGCTGAAATCGAGGGGCGGGCTCCCTGTTATCGCCGAAATCGAGGGCAGCAAGGGTGTAGGAGGAGAAGCGGAGCAGGTGGAGAAGAAAATGAAGAGAAATCGCGACCGATTGAGGTGGGAATCATGGCCGACAAAGGTGCAGCTGAAGAAGATGAAATAGAAGACGGCAATGGTGAAGAGCAAAACGGTCATTTTATACACCGTAACCCTTTGTGAACATTTTTCATTTTACAGGGGGCAAAGTGTAGGTTTTTAAATGTCAGGGGGGAAAGTGAAAAAGCGGGTTATTACAGGGGGTTTTCCGTAATTTAGCCTTTAAAATATACATAATTTTAAATTTTAAATTTAAATATAATAAGAAGGGTAATATCATTATTTTTTATTTATAATTATTTACTCTAATTATTATTCTATTTTATCTAACCAAACGATATTTTTCTTAATCCTACAAATAACCTAATTTTTATCCAAACGTAAATTTGATCTATTCCTCGCTTATATCTTATTTATATCTATCCCTAGAATAGTCATTTTTTACTTATCCCTAAATTAAACGATACCCTAGGATACAGTTTAGATTGGGGATAAGGAGTGGAATAATCCCTTGTCCATATCTTTATAACCAAACGCTAATTTTTTATTCAAAAATAATAATTTTCGAATAACTAAAATAAATTGGTATAATTATTCCCTCCAACAGCTCTATTTTCTATATAAAATTATCAATTTTTTTTTTTATATTTCATATTCTCTATCCAAACGTTAATATTTTTTTTATTTCCAAAAATAACTTAATTTTTATCCAAATGCTATTTTATTTATCTCTATATTTAAATTTATTCCCGTAATAGTTAATTCTTGTTTATATCCTAACGAAAGGGTGCCTTAAGCTCTTCCCAGCAAACAAAGAGCGGTAACGCTCCCTTCACACGTGCTCGCGCATTAACTCCCTCCCGTCGGTGATTCCGGACACGTGTAGGCGGGCGTTTCCCCCCCGCACGTGGGGGCAACGGGAATCTCCCGGTCACCGCCGCACCACTCGCCGGTCACCGGAATATTCCCCTTTCTCTCCCTCTCTTCTCTCCCCTCCCCACCCACAATAACCCCTACTCCCAACTCCCAAAAGTCAAACCTCTTCTTCTCCCTTCCACTCCTCTCTCTCTCTCTCTCTCTCTCTCTCTCTCTCTCTATCGCTCTCTCTCCCTCTTCTGTGTGTGTGTACCCTCCTTCATGAACGGATCCGGAGGGGGCGGCGCCGCCGCCACGGTGGATATGGAGGCGGCGGAGCAGTTGATCATGCGGTGGGACTCGGCGGCGGCGCCGGAGGAGGATCGGATGCTCTTTGACGGCGCCGATCGCTCCGAGGCCGAGCGCTACCTCCGCGCCGTCGACGAGCTCCGCCGCTCCGTAAGGGATCCCGCCGCCGCCGTCGGGAGCCCCCGGCGATCGTCGGCGCAGTTGCCGTCCCCGGCGACGGCGCTCCAGGTCGCGATGGCGCGGCTCGAGGACGAGTTCCGCCACTTGCTGGTGTCCCGCGCCCACGAGATCGAGGTCGAGTCGCTCGTCGACCTGAGCTCCCTCTCCATGTCCAGCTCCCTGGACACCGCCGACCTCTCTGACGACGACAGGGGGGAAGAGGAGGAGGAGGAGGAGGAGGAGGAAGGGAGCTTCTCGGCGGCGGCGGCGGCAGGCTCGGAAGGGAGCAGCGCGGGCGCGCGGCAGATTAGGCGGAGCAGCTGCAGCTCGATACGGAGCATCCGCGAGATCGATCTGCTCCCCCCGGATGCGATCCACGACCTGCGCAGCATCGCGGAGCGGATGATCGGCGCGGGGTACGGGCGCGAGTGCTACCAGGCGTACGGGTCGGCACGCAAGGCGGCGGTGGACGCGTGCTTCCGCCGCCTCGGCGTGGAGAAGCTGAGCATCGGCGACGTGCAGCGGCTCGAGTGGGAGGCGCTCGAGTTCAAGATCCGGCGCTGGATCCGCGCCGCCCGCGCCGCCGTGCGCGCCGTGTTCGCGAGCGAGCGGCGGCTGTGCGAGCTGGTCTTCGAGGGCCGCGCCGACGCGCCCTTCGGCGAGGCGGTGAAGGGCGCGGCGCTGCAGCTCTTCGGGTTCGCGGAGGCCATCAGCATCGGGCGCCGCTCCCCCGAGAAGCTGTTCAAGATCCTCGACCTCCACGACGCCCTCGCCGAGCTCCTCCCCGACGTCGCCGCCACCTTCGCCTCCGCATCCGGATCCTCCTCCTCCTCCTCCGAGTCCATCTACGTCCAAGCCGCGGAGATCCTCTCCCGCCTCGCCGAGGCCGCGCGCGGGATCCTCTCCGAGTTCGAGAGCGCCGTGCTCCGCGACCCCTCCAAAACCCCCGTCCCGGGGGGCACCATCCACCCCCTCACCCGCTACGTCATGAACTACATCAGCCTCATCTCCGACTACAAGCCCACCCTCGCCCGCCTCATCGTCTCCCGCCCCTCCCGCCCCTTCTCCTCCTCCTCCGCGGGAGAGGAAACCCTAATCCCCGAGCTCGACTTCCCGGAGCCCGAGAACCAGCCCCCGCTCGCCTCCCACCTCGTCTGGATCATCGTCGTGCTCCGGCACAACCTCGAGAGCAAGGCCGCGCTCTACAAGGACGCCGCGCTCTCCCACCTCTTCCTGATGAACAACGTCCACTACATCGCCCACAAGGTCAAGGGCTCGCCCGAGCTTCGCGGCCTCATCGGCGACGACTACCTGCGCAGGCTCACCGGCAGGTTCCGCCAGGCCGCCACCAGCTACCAGCGCGCCACCTGGATGAAGATCCTCCACTGCCTCAGGGACGAGGGCTTGCACGTCAGCGGCGGCTTCTCGTCGTCGTCCATTTCCAAGGCCACGCTGCGCGAGAGGTTCAGATCCTTCAATGCCGCCTTCGACGAGGTCCACCGCGTCCAGGCCACGTGGATCGTGCCGGACGCGCAGCTGCGGGAGGAGCTCAGGATCTCGATCGCCGAGAAGCTCTTGCCGGCTTACCGGTCTTTTCTGGGCCGATTCCGGCAGCACATCGAGAACGGGAGGCATCCGGAGATGTACATCAAGTACTCGGTGGAGGATCTCGAAACGGCGGCGGCGGATTTCTTTGAAGGCTGCCCGCCTTCTATCCACGGCAGGAGGTGGCCCCATTAAAGGGGGAATGGCTGGGCTGGCTGTTATTCTTTCGATTTTTTCGACGAAAAATTTGTCAGGCCTTCTTCATTACCGTTAAAGAAGGGCTGCAGATTTCCTTTTCCGGATGTATTTATGTAGCTGATGAAGATGTTGCAGTGCAATGGAATGTTTACTTCTAGAAGCAAGAGATGATCTTGTGGGAGCTGTCGAAGCGCCTGTTTACGTTTCCCTCTGTAAGAAACCAGTTCCAAACTTGTTCATGTTGAATTACTATGTTCTTGTTTGCCTGATCATAAGTAGAGCTTTATGATCCTGCGAAACCTGTGTTTTGTCTTTCCCTTATTTGCATACTTAGCCCTAGAATCTCTTGATTTTGTTGCTGCAACATTTATTCAGTTGTATAATTGAGCTATGGGGATATGTTTTCATAGGTTAGACACGGCAACTCGACATTTTCATTATTTTTGGAATGAAATATCACTCTCACTATTAATTCTCACCTAGTCAAATTATAATTATAGTAGTTTAGTATATAAAGCATATCTTCTACTCGAAGAATTCATGAATCAACTAACATAGAGAACTACAATATTTGTTTCAACCACAACTTATAATGCTCTGTACAAGGAAATAGAAAATTAATTCCTTACATCTTGTTACCTTCTTATTTTGGATATGCCATGGACACACTTGGAATGCAATGGATGTGCAAGAACATAAGGGACGTGCAAACATGCTATCGACATGTGCCGAGTTAGTAGGATTTGGGAAACATAAAGGACGCATGACAAACAAGTCTCTGTGGAGTGTCCGCTTAGGAAATATGTATGACACTTGTTTGATGCGCAATGAGAACATTTTTGAAGTATTCTTATTAGCTAGATATTTTCACTTCAAAGGGAGAGTAGAATTATGCAGCATCATGGGGTGACTGAAACTATGTATTCTACTTACAGTTCTCTCTTTAGCCAAAATTAGGGCTAGATTGAAAGGGAAGGGTTATTCGGCCTTCATTCTCTTCTAGTTACTTCTACACTCTCTCGGCCCTCTTCTAATTTCTCTCTTTCTCTACTACATAGCATCTGGTCTATGGGGATGTATATCAGCCTAGTTCTTGAGAACTAAGCTTCTCTATAGGAGCATTCATGATCACGAATAGTATTCGTTTCATGTTTGAGAAGCCTACTTGAATAGGACATCCTTGTACTCATTCAGTAGGATTTGATCTTAAAACTACTATTTACAGGAATCAGAAGTTACCTTTTTCCCTTAAGGGTAAGCAAATTAACTAATATAACTCTGAGGAACTTATATTGATGTATGCTTGCCTATTTAAGAATTACGAATATTTAGCTTTTGCTTTATTTCTTCGTCTTGGTTTAGTTGCATGATGAACGAAACAATCACATATTCACATGGCTTGTTCATTCAATGATGCTAAAAGTTTTGCTACTGAAGATTTTAACAAAAAATTTGGCTTCTAATTCAGAGTTCAGTTTCTGGCACTCAGCAGTGTTATTAGTTATAGGTCCTAGATAGACTTTCTTACAAATTAGGAACAACTTTTGTTAAACTTGCTGAATGGGTTGCTGAATATGCCTTTGAAGTTTCATAAGTTTTATGCCCAGGCATTGAAAGACATCAAATTTCAAACATTGCTTGATTTTCCACATCTATGGATGCCGCTATAGGTTGCCTGCTATACGATCTAAACTGTCCAATTTAGTGACTCAAAGGTAACATATGGTCACAGTAATTATGAACCATGGCCTGATTTTAAGCTGCAGTTCAGGTTTCAGTGGTTGACAATGGGGAAGCTATTAATTCCCAGAAAATGGGGACCTTCCTGTAGGTGGTTTCAGTGGTTAACCATGGATCATCTTATTATCTAGTGATGTCACAACTCATTGGAATGAAACTGTCAATTTCCAAATCATAGGATGTGCTCTTGATACTGCTTTCCCTTACCAGATTATACAAATGTGGAAATGCTTAGGTGAATCAGTATTTGAGTAGCGCTGACTACTTGGTTCAGTTAGATTCTTTCAACCAATGAAATGCTTTGACGTGTGGAGATGAAGAGTTTCATACAGTTTATGCTAATAGAAGGGGGTGTTAAATACGGTTTAAGGTGTCAAAATTACTTATGCAAGATTATTAAGATCCATCAGAAGGATGGAAGTGCATTTTAGGCATATGTAAGTGCATTTTAGACATAAGTAGAAGTAGAACTAAACATATTTGACATTGTAGCTCAATTATCCCATAGGAGAGGAAATTATGTATGTAAATATAGGATTAGGACTCTTTTATCCTGGAATTCCTTTCACTGATAGGAAATCACCTTATGGGCTTCCTTCATTGTTGCAAAGATCAATTGCCTGGAAAAAAGGTTGTTATGGAGGGCTAATGTAAAAGGCTTAAAGTTATTGATGGCTTCTCCAAAGTGATTATTTATAGTTGGCTCGATATGGGCATTCTAACAGTAAAGATTGTGATTGCCACTAGTATCTTGTTCCATCTTTTTGTAGGGTCATATTGCTGTTGGTGCTAGCAATAGGAGAAAAGTTGGAGCCTTGGAGAAGAGCCATACCTTGTACTGCTCGCAATGATTTGCCCAGTGTTGTAACTCATTACTAAAAAGGTCGTGGAGGAAGTTGAATGGCACTAGTTGATTGAATAAATGACAATCAAAGTGACAAGGTTGATTCCATAATTATTACTACAAAATTTGGCTCATTTGGTAGAGAAATTTGCATTACACAATACTTGGATCCAAATGAAAGAATAAGCTGTGTTTGGTCGTGAGAAAGGTGAATCTGTGGATAAAGACTGCTTGCCGGCCCTGTCTGGACGTTACTAACTCTTAAAGGAAGAAACAACTTTTTCCTGAATATTCAGGTAGTTGGCTACAAGTTTAATCTTTAGATTCCATTATACTATGCACAGAGTTCATAGCAGTTATCATGAGTGCTATTGAGAAGATTTAAGTATGACAAAGTGATAAGAAAAATTAGCAAAGTAGACATCTACAGGCAATGTAGGGGGGCATCATTTCATCAATTATTACTAAGCCCTCGGTCATGGTTTCTTCTGAGTAAGATTTGCACTCATTAACCTCCTTTCCTCATTCTTGAACAAATGGGGATACTAAGAAAGAACGAGCAAATACATGCTAAGGAAGGGAAACAGGTGAGAGTAAGAGAAGCACAGCTCATAGGTTTTTATCCTTTTAACTCTTGAAGCTGAATTAGGATATTTCCAGATCTCAGTATCTCAATTACATTAGTTTTGTGGTTTGTATTACAATTCAAAATGTCAACTTGTTTCGTTTGCCTAAATATCGTTAGTATTCCTCGGAGAACCTATCGATTATATCAAAATGTCAACTTGTTTAATGGATCCAATCTGTGGTGTCAATGTTGTTACTTCTAGTAGCTATATCTCTTGATGTAATTTTTCTTTTTTTCCCCAATAGGCAATGCATATGCTAATTGCTTTTTTTTTTTCAAACTTTGTTGTGCTGATTCTATGCTTTTAAAATATATTATACATCTTTTGATGTCGCAGGTCAATGCTCAATCTGTGGGCAGCTTGCTTTCGAACTTAAAACAGATTCCAACTATTGACAGGTAAGGATCAGCTTCCAAATTTGGTTTGAAAAGTCGATAGCTATTAAATTTTTGTTGCATTTTTGTTATATATTGCTATCGTAATAGTGACGGTTAATGTAGTGTTGTTGTATTTTGTGACAATGATGATTTATTTTCTCCTTTCAGATAGAATTTATAGAATTGTTGGATTGATTCCATATTTGCCTTGCTTTAGTCTTACTTTTACTTTTGATTAATTAGTTGGAATATGACTGGTGAAATCAATTTTGTTGAAAAAAAACAAAATGAGACTAATCAAATCTAGGAATGAATAAAATGGTCAAAAACAGTGAAAATGGAACCTCAATCAATTTCAAAGGTTTCAATTTATCCTGCTGTCAAATTTTGTGAATAATAATAATAATGGTGGGGGATTAGATTATTCATTTGACCTTTTGAAACAAGCTATGAAAAATTCTATATATGTTGGTAACTAGATAGCAAATTAGTATACATTTAAGCCTGTTTGGATGTTCGAATAAGTTATCCAATTTTTTAGTATAATAGTAAGTAGAAAGTTTGATTTTTTTTTTTTTTTTGCTTTTTGAAATGTCTTGTTATCCATTATTTGGTGGAATAACATATTTCACTTATAAAGTGATTTATCATATTCGGAAAAATTAATTTATAAGCCGAATATGATATTCTATTCTAAATCTTTACCTACCGAATGTACAAATTTGTTTAGGCCCTGATTGTTTACATAAATATCTTATTTTGGATATATGTTTGATTTAATAGTTGATAGATGAGAAATGTGATCAAACATCTTGAATTGAATAACACTTTTCATTTTCTACTTAATTTTTCAGAATAAGATAAATCATCTTATAGGTAAAATATATTATCCTACGAAATGATGTATGACAAAACAAACTTTTTGTCTCCAGTCACATAAGAAAATTTTCATGCGAGATAAGTTATTTAAAGATGATTTATTTCAACATCCAAATGGAGCTCAAGTAAATTAAAAGAATATACGGAATAAGATATTCATACATCCAAACAGGGTCTTGTTTGGATGCATGAATATCTTATTCAGCATAAATCCGTTCAATTTACTCAAGAAGCATTCAAATTAATAAGTGTATAGTAAATGATGAGCGCGATAAAATATATAGAATTTGATAAGATATTCGTCATTCTAGTCATTTTTTCGAAATATGTTAAATGTCTTTGTAGGTAAAATACATTATTTTATTAAATTATAGATGTCAAAATCTTTCAGCGAGCAAAAATTAAACTCTTACCCCCGTTTGGTTTGGGGTTAAGGAAAAATTGGTTATTCCAGGAATAGGGTTAAATTTGGGGTTAAGGTGGGGTTAGAGTATTTTTATGTTTGGTTGAGATTTGAGTTAGTCCGGAATAGTAAAAAATAGTGTTTGGTTGGAGTAGGTGGGATAAGAAGAATAGTGGGTTATTATGAATAGAAAATAGTGTTTGGTTGGGGTTTGGTGGGGTTAGGTAGGGTTAACTAAGCCGGGATAACTTATTTGAGGTGGAGTTAACTAACCCCATTCATTTTTAAAGGTGTTTGGAAATAAAATGGGGGTTAAGGGCTTATTCCACCCCTTAACCCCCAACCAAACGAGGACTTTGGGGCCGTTTGGTTCAATGTTTTTAGGTTGGAAGGTTGCTAAGAACTACTGATATATATTCTTATTGATCAACTACTAATGATTCTCATTAAATATGGAAATAAGAACACTTCCTAATCTATAATTATTGAGTATTCCTGCAGTCTAGAAATCTATAATAATTCTCCTATTTCACTAATATTTTTTATAATTATCCAACTTGAGTTGAATAATAATAATTTGAATGTTTTTAATAAAAAAATATAGAGAATTATTGGAATACATTTTGAACCGTGAACCAAACTGGCTTTTAAATGCTAATATTTTTTTTTTTTATGGTTTTATTATCAGGGTCAGTGCTATTACTTGCTTTTTTAAATGGGGGGGGCCCTTTGTTGTCACCATGCAAAGTGTTGCTTTGCATTTTAAAATGAAAGTACGAGGTTGTAAAGTACTACAGTAATAAGCACATAGTGGTAAAATACAGTATACTATGGGCCTATCATTTTCACTTTTCTGTTCTATTTCATAAATTGTATTATTTTGCTAATCCATTCAACTTTGATGATAGATCCTTACAGTGGAATAAACACAAAATTATAAGAGAGAATGTAAGCTAAACTACCAAAGGGGCAAAGTAGCTTTTTAAATCACCAGATGACAAAATAAAAATGAGCTAAACAACAAGAGAAGGGCAATTTGAAGCTTTAACCTTAGCATTATTATTAGGCCTTTTTGCATAAAAAATTTATTCATTTTGGGCTTTTGTAAAATCGGGCCACCATTTTCGTTTTTGCAGATTCGATTCACTTTTTCAGCAAACTAACCAAAATATCCTTATACATTTTTCTCTCTTTTTTTATTCTCTCGTTCTTTTTTTTCTTTCTCTTCCTAGAGAATGGCGGAGACAAGCGGAAGCAGAGGCGGAGGCCTCTCCTTCTACGCGGCACCCACCCTCCTCATCGCCTCCTCCGATGAACCCATCTTCTCCTCCGATGAACCTATCTCTTCCTTTCGCTGTCTCTCCTTCTCCCACGACGACGCCCTCCTCTGCTGGCCGTCGCCGCCTCTCTTTCTTCCACGACGACACTCCAACGACTCTGGCTGCCGCTTCTCCGACCACGACGCCCCGTACCCCTCGCCCCTCCGCCTCCGCCCTCTTCTCCACGCTCTACCCCTCCTACCGCCCCATCGACCCCCCTGCCCCTCCGCTTCCGCTCCCGCCTCCGTCCTCTCCAACGCCGACGACGACGTCCTCAGCGTCGGCGTCATCGTCGGCAAGCTCCTACGTTCCTGCCGCCTCGATTTTAGGAGATTTTTGTTGTTACGGTGTAATGGTGTAAAAAAAGAAGAAGAAAGAAGATGAGGATGAGAAGGAGAAATGATACAATTTTGAATGAAATGGTGCAAAATTTGGCGAAATGGTGCAAGTTTGGACAAATTTTATCCAAAATTGCACAATTTCTCATTCTCATCCTTTTTCTCTTTCTTCTTTTTCTTTTTTTTTTTTTTTACACCATTACAATAAAAATTTTCTAAAAATCGAGGCGGGGACGCGAGAGCTCGACGGCGACGCCGCCGACGCCTTGGACGTTGTCGTCGGCATCAACGGCGAAGGAGAGGGCAGAGGCGGAAGGGCAGGAGGTTCGGTGGGGCGGCAGGAGAGGCCAAGCGCAGAGGGGCGAGGGGTGCGGCGTACCGAGGCCGGAAAAGCGGCGGCCGGAGTCATGAGAGTGTCGTCGTGGGAGAATGAGAGGCGGCAGAAGGAGGAGGTAGGTTTTTTGGAGAAGGCGATGAGGAGGGCGGGCGCCGCGGAAAAAGAGAGGCCTCCGCCTCTGTCTCCGTCGCTCTTTGGGAAGAGAAACAAAAAAAAAACGAAAGGAAAAAAAAAAAAAAAAAAAAAAAAAAAAAAAGAAGAAAGAGGGAAGAGAAAAATGTATAAAGATATTTTGATCAGTTTGTCGAAAAAGTGGACCGAATCTGCAAAAACGAAAAAGATGGCCGATTTTGCAAAAGCCCAAAATAAGTGAATTTTTTATGCAAAAAGGCCTTATTATTATTATTGTGTGCATAAAAATCCAACCAAGAAATAATTCTACATTCAAGATGCCCAATCAACAGGAATAGTAGCTCAAAAACTGCAACCCATTAACAGCAACCATTAATCTCATCACGAATTGATACCCGCGAATTTGATATTTGCAGCAGATTGGCAGAGTTTTTAACTTGCAAGTTAACTAGTAATAACATTCTCATGCAGAATAATACGGCGAAAATTGTCAATATAACTCTGGTGAAACGAGAACAATAAATAAGATCCAAATAGCAACACAAGAGTTGAATCTTATTGTTCCAATCGGTTTTCATCACTCAACAGCAACAAAACCTTCGGCTCAAATGATGAACACTACAAATAGCAGCAATACATACCTGCGTCGTTTAACAGAACACGTATGACTTACGGATTATAAGTACTTGTACACAGCTACGGGGAAGTACTTGGATCCCTCTCGGGCTGAAAATGTTGCCTTCGAGGCTAAGCAGAAACTACCGAAACACAGCAACACCAAAAGGACTTTCAAACACAACTTATAAGTAAGAATACACCATAATTCTAGAAGCCATTTTGGCCGACGATTGAAGCAGGGAAACCAAAAGGAAAAGTTTTTTTTTTTTTTTTTTCGTCTTTCGCAATACCCCCTTGTGTGAGAAGCTGCCATAAAAAATCGCAGCCTCGGTGGTAACAGGTACTAAAAACGAAGCATAAGTGCGAATTGAATTGAATGAGAGGTTAATCAAGATCGAGAAACTCCATCCTCTTTCTCATGGTCCCTTTGAGATCTTTCGCATCCCTTTCTGCCTTCTCAGCCTGGAAAAGAATAAAGGGCGAGGGCAAAAATAAGAAAAAGAAATATTAGATGGCCTATAAATAAATCGCCAGTGAGAGGAAGATGATGCGGCCGAAAAACTTTCTGCCAAAGATGTAAAATAAAACTTGATAGAGCAAGCTGCATTGAGTGCCCATTTCGATACTTTCCAAACAAAATCTCCTACTGATGCATTTCAAATATAAACAGAAACTAAAGATGTGATATCATAACACTCACTAGATGCCCCATGGTAACCACTGCTAATACAACTATCTTGACATGGAGCTTTTACATAAGGCTGTTATGACTAGATATGCTTGAAAAAGCAGTAACAGCTTTTTTCACTTAGAGATTCCCAACAACTTTGCAGTTTAAGTAGAATCAGAAGCCTCAAATTGCATCTTCAGCTTTTGAAGCCTGGAAGCTCATTTAAAAAGCTTCAGGCCTTTTGAATGTTAAACGCCTAACAGGTAATTCTCAGAGAAAAAGTAATCCTGATTCCACGCCAGCCAAGCACTACAAGATCCTCCTATGCTCTTCCTGATGTTCTTTCCACTTTCAAGCATTTAGCCCTTCAAAATCAAATGGCTTCAAGCATGTGGTGTTTTAACACTCTCTGATGATTTCATCTCAGGACATACCCACTGGCATTAAGTGCAATTCTCTTTAGTAAGCAATTCGCCTGATGAGAAACAACTAAATATTTACTTCACACAGATGCCTTCAGTAAACTTTTGACTGCAGTTTCCAAGTTTAACACAATTGACACAAACTAAAGGGTCAAATAAGCCACCCGACACAGACTGCAACACGGAAGGCATGGAAAGAAATGACAAAAAGAACCAAAACTTTAGGCGATGATACGCACAAGAATAGTCACAGATAATAGTAATTACCTTTCTTATTTCTGCCTCTGAAACCTTCTTCATGTTAGCAGGAAGCTCATCCCTCTCATGGTCCTGTCGATCACATACCAAAGTTTTAATGAATCAAGGAAAGGAAATAGAATCAAATTTGCATAATTGTGATCCATGAAGTACAGGAGAACTCCATACCAGTTCTCCTATTAAAACAACATTCTCTCCACGGATTACATATAGACCAAGAGGAACATCGCAATACAAATCCCCAACAATTACTCGCTCACAGGCACCCAGAAGAACAGCATTTGCTGCAGAGGATCGCAAAGACAAATTGAAGAGATTTGGTAAAACAATGATATGAAAATATAAGATATTAAGACAAATGAAATATTTTCCAAAGAGATTATAAAAAAGCATAGATATCCAAAGACATACCAAATTGGTCAAAAGAACAAAGAGTACCGAGTAGCTTTCGTCCATCTCGTAACAAAACAATCAGTTTCTCTGCAAAATGATTAAATTAGAAAAAATTAATGAGAAGGTCAAAGGGAAAGAACCATTTAGTGTAGAATAAACAGCTTAAAAAACATTTAAAGCTCAAAGTTAAAACTTAGTGAAGAATAAATTTAAATCTTAAAGCTAAAAGTAACGAAGATTTAAAGCTTAAAGCTAAAGGTTGACGAAAAATACATTAAAAGCTTAAAGCTAAAAGTTAACGAAGCATTGTGCACCAAAACCTAACGTCTTGGGCTAATTGTCATTGCAAAAAATAACTACATCTCTCAGTGTACTACACCAATGAATGAGCATGGGTAAATAAAGCATGGCAAGTATAATATAAGTGGAAGGACAGTTGAAAAGGCTAACCATAAGTCATGTTTCTACCATACTAAGATTCCATTTGGAGTGGTAACGACAAGCATTCGAAGAAATATTCTAATATAGTATGGACATGTAGAATGTAGAATTGAGCTATATCTAGACGTCACGGACACAGACACGAGATGAGACACGACAAGACTCAGACACGACATGAATACTGCTAATAAAATATACTATTATTAATATAAAAATATAAATTATATATATATATATATATTTAATATATATAAACTATTGATTTTGCTTATTTTTAGGAAAGAAATTCTCCACCATATATAATTTATTTATATTGTCCAAAAAAATTTGTATGCATTCATGAAAAAGCCAAAATATGTATCTTACATCATATATGCATAAGAAATATAAAAAAAAATATTTTTTTAATGGGATGCATAATGAACTTGTGTCGAACATGCAAGGCTTATAAAAGTGCCTGTGATACATAGGCTAGTTTAGACAGTCAAACTAATGCAGAGCATTGTATCCCAATTCTAGTGATGGAAATAGCTTCCAAGTTTGGGAAATCAGTGAAACCACATAAGTAACGGAGAAAATATATTTTCCTCTTGGATCCAATCTTCCCTCTTTGCATCACGTGAAGTTTTTAAATCCCAGAGTCTATGACTCAATTTCAAGAAAGTTACCAACTACGAAGTTAAGAAAATGATTCTCGCTAGTGATTCTCAGGTTTACAGACACACGACAAGTACACGTAGACATCAAACAGTTTGAATATTCAACCCTATTATAGTCAAAATTCATAAGTCATTGTCACTATATGTCCAGCCTTTGACTATCAAATTATGGTTCTCATCTTCAGTCAGAGCATTCATATCGCCGCTGCTAAATATTACACACTCTTAAAATCTCGTATTCTTTGATTATTTCAGTCTTCCATTGACATATCCACCGAGTAAAGGACTTGCAAACCACTATTTCATGGTAGTTGCAGAGGAAAGTAACACTTCCGATGTAATCTATTTCAGTAAAAGGCTTGTTTTACATCTCATACAACAAAGTTGCAACCTTGGTATCAAATAAATCACCGGCCTTCTACGTATCACTACAATAATCTAGTTTCTTGTAATCGTTGGCACTTTGAACAAATCACTGTATCATCAGAAACAAAGAAAAAAATACACTGTAGAATTTCCCAACCAAGAATACCAGATACACATGTGCTCAACTTGTCTATCAAACCAGATATAACATTACAAGAACAAATCTTTATCCAATCTTTAAACGACTAATAAGTAATTCGAAACACAAATCACCAAATACTTTCACTCTTATATCAAACAAAAAAATTGAGCTGCAAAAAGAAACAGAACAAAGAGACAACACCATCAAATTACAACCTTGTAACTTAGTTCATTGCTAACAACTCATTACATTTAAAATAAAAAAATAAAAAAATAAAAAAAAATTAAGAGAGAGAGAGAGAGAGAGAGAGAGAGAGAGAGAGAGAGAGATTACTATCGAGGAAGCTCGCGAGCGAGGTCGAGAGGAAGCTATCATCTGGCCCTGCCCAAGACATCGTGAAGCACACCAATTTCGATCTCTGCGCACTCCAACGCCTCACAAAAGAGCATTTGGGAGATCGATTCCTCTCCAATGCCCTAACCAAATCCCCACAATTTCTAATCCCCTTCGCCAATCCCACACCAAATCCCCCAATAAACAAGAAAAAAGATCAAATTTTTTACCGAATCAAACCAAGGAGAAACCCGAATCAGCGAGGGAGACCGCGGAGGGTTCCGAAAAGAATCGGGAGGAAGAGGAGGGGTAGGGTTTCGCTCCCCGATTAGATTTCTAGGGTTTCTTTGTCCCTCCGATTTTGAGGGAGAGGGAGAGAGGGTGATGAAGAAGAAGAGATCGGGAGAGGGAGCGAGGGTCGGGATTTTGACTCGAACTCGGACTTCGGGTTATGTGGTTGGGGTTGCGCGCGTTAGTGTGTTGGTAATAGTTCGTACGACGCGGGGTTTATGATTTGACACGTGGCGTGTATTTAGCTAGGAAATAGAGTTAGGGATTTTTTTTTATAATATTTTTCCAATTGCTTGACCAAATAACTCTATTTTATTTATCTCAGCATCATCATAGTGGAACAATAATTGAAACATAGTGAATCATTCATTATTTTTAAATAAACGTAAGGGACGACAATCGTTTACCATATTTCTTTCTTGGAAAAAAAAAAAAAAGTAAACTATTCACCTGTACGCGATATGCTGAGCGATTTCAATTAATATTGATGGCATATGCTTGAGTACCGATCGATACTGGACTTCGTGATAGACTTGGTGTGACGCCCTAATTTTCCAGACGGTCACTCATCCTAGAATTACTCCTATCTTATCACGCTTAACGGCATTTTTAATTACTCGAAAGCCAACGAAATGGAAAAAGTCACTTTCATTAAAGTGACTTTTCAGTTTAATTATTTGGTTGCCATAAAGTAAAAAAGTAAAACTATAATTTTATATTTCTTATTATTAAATTATATATAAAGAGGTGAAAATATAAACAAATGACTTATAATTGCAATTTAAATTAAAATTTTAAATTTAAATTAATATTTAGAATTCAAAGTTATATTTTAAAATTTAAATTTAAACTTAAATATGAGTTGAATTTTTAATTAAAATTTAAGATATAAATTTAATTTACAATTTGAATTTCAAATTTAAGTTATAACTTATAAGTGAAATTAAATTTTAAAATAAATGTTCAACCCAAAAATTAGAACATTTATTCAAATTTGAATTTATAATTTGAATCATATATTAATTTACGCTTTGATCATAAATTCTGAATTCAAATATGAATTCACAATTTAAATTAATATTTAAATTAAAATTAAAATATGAGTTTAAATCACAATTTGAATAGAACATTTGAATTCATAATTTGAATTCAAATTCAGACTGAAACTCATTATTGAAGTTAAATGTAATAACAAATTTATTTTTGAATTTGGATTTTAACTTGAGAATTTAAATTTTAAATTTATATTTCAATCAATAATTTGAATTTATACTTGGAACAATTTGAATTCAAATTTCAAATTGATAAATTTAAATATAAAATAATAAATTTGAATTTAAAATTTTATGTTGAATTTTAATTCACAAAAAAAATTCAAAATGTGATCATAATTTTAATTCAAATTTAAAGTAAAATTAAACTTTAAAAATAAATTTAAATATTAAAGTTAGGATCAAATATAACCTATGACCTAAGCTCTTCACTTTCAGTGACTTTCGAATTTTTTTAGCTGAAGTCAAAAAAATGAGATTTAGTTATAACTCACTTTATCAGCTCACTCTCCTAAAGTAACTTTTATATTCACTTTCGTAAACTAAACAACCAATAAGACATCACTTTCTAAAAGTATCATTTCAATATTACACTTTCGGCGAACCTAACATGCCTTTAACACTGTTAACTTCTTGGGCCTAACCACCACCCAAAATATATATATTTAAATCGGGTTAAGAGTTTTAGTCATATTATATTTTAGGGGCAATTGCTTATATACCCCTGAAAAGTTTTCGATTTTTCGATTTACCCCTCTTAGAAGGCTAATATTGAAAATACCCCTCCTACGTTCCAACCTATTTCTAATATACCCTTAGAGTTAAAATCTGTTAAGTAACTCTGTTATCTCTGTAAAATTACTATTTTACCCTTTTCAAATATACCCTTCTACCATAACTATCTTTCTTATTTGCCCTTAAAGTCAGGGGCACAAAAATATTTCGACTTTTGGTCTTTTCCAATATACCCCTCTACCGTCACCAACCTTTCTTATTTGCCCTTAAGTTAAGGGCAAAATTGGTATTTTAATATTTTTTAACTGTGGTAGATATTTAACTCACGTTTAACCCAGATTAACTTAACAGGAGATAACTGCGGGGGTATTTTGCAATAACGGTGGAACGTATGAGGGGCATTTTAGAAAGAAAAAAAAAGTAGGGGTAGATCGGATATTTTCATACGCATGAGGGGTATATAGTCAATTACCCCTATATTTTATATATAGAACTATTTGGAGTCTCACACTTAGTAAATTGAATTTGACTCGAACTTAATTTGTTCTTCTGCCTTGAGATTAGGGATGGTCCAAAATCACCTTATAAAGGATTTGTAAGAAGAGATCGACGGCTAGAAGTGGATCAAAGATTCGAATGGACAAAGAGATCGTTCCCGCTAGAATTGGGATTTTAGGGTTTTAGACTCTTGTAATTCATGTTTTTTAGTTTAAAGCTTCATTATAGATACTCTAATTGAGAGAAAAACTTGAATAGCTTTTGAGAGAGATTTTTATAATCCAATCTTATTCCCCATACTTTTTATGCCATGGATTAATCGAAGAAAACATTTAGGAGATTTTGCTCATAGACATATATAGGCCAACACACCGTTAGTTGAACCACATAAATTTTGTATTCTTATATTTTTTTTTGACTTTTTTATTGCTTTATTATTCGTGCTTGTTTTCTATAATTGTTCTCATCTATTTTTAGCTACATAAGATTCAGTTTCCCGTTGTGCTCGTGTGCCGTATGAGGTTGATGTGTGCTCGATAATCTCTTGGCCGGTTCCCTCCACACACTCTTGTTGAACAGTAAATGTATTTTTTTTGTCGACTGTATGTGCAGAAATTTTTTACACACCATACTATATGACGATTCAATTAAAAGCATGATGACTCTTGTAGTAGAGATCAGTCCTATCTATATTCTATAGTCCAACTATTAGAAGGAAATTCCTAATAATCCAGTTGGTACAAAATTGCTAGGGTTAATTTCATTAGGTGTCCTCATACCAATCCCTAATTACAAAGATACCCTCTAAAAATTATTAATATAAAAAATACCTTTCAAATTTAGCAAAATTATCAAAGCTATATATCCATATATATTACCTCTATTTCAAAAAAAAGAAGAAGCTAAAATAGCCATCTTACCCTCTCACTCTTACAACTATTATAATTCATACTTTATTGCCAAGATAATATGCTTTTATTATAAGTATTTTTTAGTTTAGTTTAATTAATTTAATATGTTTCCATTTTGACTAATTTAATATGTCATATATATATTCATTTTATTTGTTTAATTACAAATGGAAGAATTAGATACTTTTTGTCAGATTTATTTTAAGATTTTTATATTGTTCTAGATATAGTTTGAACATTTTTTGTTTTAGCTTTAACTTATATATATTACTATGAGTTTTTTCTCATATTTGTCTTTTTATAGTTTACTTTGATTATTTTTTAAATATTTATATTATGTTATATATAGTTTGATAGTTTTCGATTTTATCTTTGAAAAAATAATTTTTTAGTTTTCTATTTTAAATGAAAAAATAATTAAAATAATCAAAGTAAACTATAAAACAAAAACATATTAAATTAATTAAATTAAGGATAAATTACAGAAAACCCCTCTGTAATAACCTGCTTTTTCACCATCCCCCTGACATTTAAAAACCTACACTTTGCCTTATTGTAAAATGAAAAATGTGCACTTCACCCCCTACCGTTAGGGTTCCGTTAGAGTTCCGTTATAAAATATTTTTTAAGCCAAAAATACCCCTCCGCCTTCTTCCCTGTTGCTTCGCCTCCCTCCGGCTCGCCGCCTCGCCGCCGTCTCGCCGTCCTCCACCTCGCCCTCGCCCCGCATCCTCGCCTCCTCCGCCGCCTCGCCTTCGCCCTCGTTGCCTTGCCTACCTCTCCATCAACACCCACCTCGATTTTCTACCTACTGTCACCGAAATCGAGAGGCGGCGAGGGTGCAGGAGGAGAATGAGAGCAGGTGGAGAAAGAAATGAAGAGAAATCGCAGTTGATTGAGGTGGGAATCACGGCCGATCGAAGGGGCGGGTGAAAAAGCTGAGGAAGAAGACGAAAATGGCGAGGGGCAAAATGGTTATTTTATACACCGTAACCCTCCTGTGAACATTTTTCATTTTACAGGGGAGCAAAGTGTAGGTTTTTAAATATTAGGGGAGGAAAGTGAAAAAACGGGTTATTACAGGAGTGTTTTTTGTAATTTAGCCTTAAATTAAACTAGCTAGAAAAAATACTTATAGTAAAAAAACACATTGTCTTGGTAATAAAATATGTATTATAATAGTTGTAAGAGAGAGAGGGGTAAAACGGGTACTTTAGCCGTATATTTTTTTTAAAAAAATACAAGTAATATGGACAGTTTTTGATAATTTTACTAAATTTCAAGGGCAATTAATATTTTTTGGAGGGTATCCATGCAATTAATTAGGGGTTGGTGAGTGCTATATATGTACCACAGCATCCCAAGAAGATAACAAAGAATAAGCTTGAATGACAATAATGCATGCCATTATATATTAGCCCAAAAAAGATTTTTAGGATTTTAAGAAAGTGGAGATTTTGAATGTACATAGTAGAACACAACTACATAAATGCAGCATAAGGAAATGGTTTTCTCTTTGAGAAATGTAGATCCAAATTACTCAATGGGGGTCTTTTAAACAGCCCAAATCCATCTGATTCAAAAAGAGTCTTGGTACCTGCAAATTAGGAGGTGAAAAAATAGTTAGTTTTTATTGAATATAAATATTAACAATATTTTAAATCTACGGACAAAAAGAGTAGTTTCACATAATTTCAATATCGTATTAGAGCAGGAAGTGACTTTGAGTCTATCAAAATGTACATCTTGAGGTCATACGTACGTGCGTGTTTTGAAGAAAAATTTCTGTAATACGTCACTACAAAAAAATCATGCATTTAAGGACACTTTAAATGATATTTAGCGACGCTTTAAAGCATCGGCAAAAATAATCCCGACGCTTGTAAAAGCGTCATGTAAAGAATCGTTAAATAAATATGTCGGGATAAATATACCAACGTTTTAATATAGCGTCGAAAAATTTATATAAATATTTGATAAAAATATGTTTATTGGCGACGCGTAATCATAGTATCGGCAAATACTAAATATTAAATGCGCTAGAAGAAAGCGTCGTTTAAAAAGTGTCGTCTAAAATATATTTTGTTGTAGTGCGTACAACATCTCACATACAGTTTAGGAGAACTTAAAGATATATACTTCGTGCGATAAGTTGGACAAATATTGTTACTTTATAGCCATCCGACCGTGATTTCATATATTTGTAGATCTTTTAATACTTAATTTGCTTCTGAACCTCATTTGAATGGAACACTATGGTAAATGAAATTGCTTGCTTATGAAATAAAAGTTTGAAATTGTATTAAGATCCCCTCAACTGTAGGCCATTTAGGTCATTATCAAACTGGCCCTTGAATTTAGGGATAATTGCCTATATACCCCTCATACGTTTGAAAATATCCGATTTATTTTTACTCTTTTTTTTTTTTTTTTCTAAAATACCCCTTATATGTTCCACCGTTATTGCAAAATACCCCTGCAGTTATCTCCTGTTAAATTAACTTGGGTTAAACATGAGTTAAATATCTACCACAGTTAAAAAAAAAAATAAAATGCCAATTTTTTCCTTAACTTAAGGAAAAATAAAAAATGTTGGTGACGGTAGAGAGGTATATTAGAAAAGACTAAAAGTTAAAATACTTTTTTGTGCCCCTGACTTTAAGGGCAAATAAGAAAAATAGTGATGGCGGAAGGGTATATTTGAAAGGACAAAATAGTAAATTTACATAGGAAACAAAGTTAATTAACAGATTTTAACTTTAGGGGTATATTAGAAATAGGTTGGAACGTAGTGAGAATATTTTCAATATTAACCTTCTAAGAGGGATAAATCGA
Organism: Aechmea fasciata; assembly: GCA_025177825.1. Classification (NCBI taxonomy): domain Eukaryota; kingdom Viridiplantae; phylum Streptophyta; class Magnoliopsida; order Poales; family Bromeliaceae; genus Aechmea; species Aechmea fasciata. Next base: position 11,967,276 of record CM045924.1, read on the forward strand.
AAAGTCAGAAACTTTTCAGGATTATATAAGCAATTGCCCCTTGAATTTATGTTAATTTAAGTTACTTACATTAAAGCAAATGAAAGTTGATTCAAGGGAACAAAAAAAAAGAAAAAAAAGAAAAAAAAAAAAGAAAGAAAAAGCAAAGAAAACAGCTTAAGTTTTGTGACATACCAGACATTTTTCAAAGAATATATAGCTCCTATATTTCAAGAACAATGACTGGAAACAAAGAAATTAAACATTAATTAGCGCATAATTTAACATGTGTGATAAAAACATAATTAACATCTCATGTACTAATTAGCATGCATATATATGAACTTACACTCTGAATCTGTTTTGACCCATTTGCCCCCATCTTCTCCTTTCTCCAGCTTCTCTTCCTCGATTTCCTGCGGTTTACTCTCCAAACACTTCCCTTTTTTTGTTGTTGCAGAGTTTTGAGGATGTATTTGGTGTATTTTCTTGTGAAGAACAGCTCTCCAAATCTATGGCAAAATTGTTGCAAAATGTGAGGAGCAAGGATTTAAGTCAGGTGCACGTGTTGAACTTCGCACTGCGCGTCGTGTCGGAGCGCTGCCGTACGGGGTCGATGCCATTGTGCGTCGCAATAATATATTAGTATTGAAATATTTATTTTTAGCAACAAAATATTCTAAATACCAAAATATTTAATACGAGCGACATACCCCTGGTTGAAGAGTACCCACAGATTTCATTAATCACTACACATTTCTAGCTAAGTTTATTTCTTATAAAAATGAAATAAACGATTTTAGCGCTACCTATCTCTCTCAAAAAAAAAAAAATAAAAAAAAAAAATTCTAACTATTTATTTTTGTCTTTTTATTGCATCTTTTGAATTTTATTAAGAAAATTATTTACTAATTTAAAAAATAAAGAGTTTTAAACTGTGCCATCGGCACGGGATCTGTATCCTGCCGGTATATTATTGCATTGGTACTAAAGACGGTACTCTGGCGTAAGCCCGACTTGACTTATTACACTTGGAGTTTGTCAGGTGAACACTAGCTGTTGAACTTCAATTGTTCTTATTTTTAGATTGCGTCGTCGTGTCGAATTTTATTGAACTTTCCTACGGGGTACCGATGCAACAAATAGTTTGATTGATTGTCGTCGCAATCACACTATTGTTATATTAACAAAAGTGAATCTGTAAAGTAAATTTAAGTCAGTTTGGCAGATGTTCTAATTACAGTGAAGTGATCAAGTGAACTTGTGCAATAAATTCAGCAACCAATGCTGTAAACATCTACCTACCTTTTCTATTCTTGATTCAGGGATTGGAGCCCTCAACTCAGGAGCTGGAGTGAAGCCGCCTTTGCAAACAAACATCTTCTTGAGGAGGAATGATGCCGATTTCTTCTTAAGTGCATTTCGATTATTTCTTCCTGCTACTAAATCTTGGGCTTCAATTACAGCGACCTCGTCATGCGGCGACAGATCTCTACTCCTTTCGCTGTCGAACTCATCGGTGCTAGACTCGCATTTGCGTGTCAACATGTCATCTATTTCTTTCTCTAACCTATCAACTTCTTCTACAGTGAGGTTGTTGAGATCTTGAGATGAATGCGTAGTCTCCGGAATTTGCCATAACTCGCTGTTACCGAGCGTGCCGATCGAGAGAAGCAATTGAGGCCAGTCGCTGAATTCGACTTCACCGAGATCAGATGTACTGTTTGCATCTGAAAATTTTACTACAGAGTTATTAGTCCTCAATCAATAAATAAGCCTTAAAAAAAGGATATTATGTTGTTCTTAAATATATCCTATTATCCTTGTGCTTTGTTGAGCCTTAAACTAGTTTATAAATTGCAGATGATCTTTTAAATTTTATTGTGTACGATATAAATTAACATACATGGTCTGCTTTATTAATCGTCGGTAGATATTGTTACATATTTCCATGGTTTATTTAAGGGCGATGATATAAACATAGTTGATTTTGATATTGACAGATAGATAAATAAATAAATAAATATATATATATATATATATATATATATATATATATATATATATATATATATATATATATATATATATATATATATATATATATATTAAATACCGCCACAATTTACTGACTGAACTAGTTAATATCATTTACCTGTAGTTAAAGGCACATTTTTTTTTTATTATGGTGGTTTTAAATGAATATAAAAAAAAAAAAGAAGAAAAAGTGACAGGCTATAAAAATGAAAACAGGAAAAAAAAAAAAAGAAAAAAGAAAACATATATGCTAATTCAGTAGGATCTTCTGAGTTGATAATTTTTCATAATATTTGTCCTTTGTTTATAAGTTTTTCTTTCTTTTTTTTTTTCTTTTTTTTCTTTTTTGTTTCTACTATACTTGTAACAAAGAAACTCACTCAGCAGAAGCATCTAATCTCAGAATATGCAACAGTACTATATACCATTACCATCTTATCACACTTACACACACTTATTCCTATAGCTAGCAAGAAAATCTATAAGGTCACATTTCAAATTTAAATAAATGTAGAAAATAATAATAATAATAATAAAAATAATAATAATAATGATAAGTAAAAACAGGACTAAACAAGCGAATGAACAGTTTGAAATTATCATCACAAATAATTCATCAATACAACAACATTAAAGGATAGAGTTACGATGAACCGGGCGCGAATGCCGATCACATATCTTTGTTTCTTGCCTCCCACTTAGCTTGTTTAGGGCCCAACTGAAGATCTACAAAGAAGACAACAACACCATAAGAAGCATAAGATGTATGAAGGAAAGAAAGAAAACAAACAAACAAACAAACACACACACACACACACACACACACACAACAATTTGTTTCTTTTTTTTTTTTAGGTTCTTAATTACCCTCATGTCTCTAGAGAGAGAGAGAGGGTTGAATGAAGAGAGAATGAGGAGCTACCAAGAACCTTGGGCTAATGAGACTAGGGAACAAGTGTAAATAGATTGGTGGAATAAGTGATAAAATGCTATTTTTATTTTTTTTTGAAGAAAAGTAAAGGTGGTAAAAGTTGGTATATTATTGAAGTGTCCAGTAGGCCAGGTGTGATTCAGGTGGAGTTTCAATTCCCAAGGCTTTGATTGCATTGGCTTGAGCATTTTCCTCTTTTCTTTGGCTGCTTAATTAGCTGTACTACTATTCCCACTCAAGTGTTTCCTTCACCCCTTTTGGGGAAAATCCATGCAACTCTCATTGAGTTCTTTTGTTTTTTTTGGGCTTTTCTCCTTAACTTTGTGGAATCTCTTGATGATATATATATATTTTTTGGGCTTTTCTCCTTGACTTTGTAGAATCTCTCTCTCTCTCTCTCTCTCTCTCTCTCTCTCTCTCTCTATATATATATATATATATATATATATATATATATAGAGCTACTATACGATTATGAGTAGTAGAGCCCTACTACTCATAAGTTGTTTTCGATGATAGAGCTTCCGAATCGACGATCCACTCCGTTAAATATGATCTAGAGTATTTAAAATTTCTAGAAAATAAATTTCGTAATTTTTCAAAATCATAATAAAATCCATCAAATGGGCATAAAATGAACGGTCAAAATCGAACGACGTCCTAAAAACAGATGATCGGATCCTTCAATTTAAGATCGGAGTTATTGATCTTTATCTAGGTAGTGAATAGAATTTTCTATCAAAAATTCAACCTATTTCAATTCTTTTACACCGTTAAACTAGCAAGTATCCCATATCGGCCGTTAAAAATTGTCAATTTTGTAAGCTTTTGATCGTAAGGTAAATGATTTCGAAAAATAAAGAAAATTATTTTCTAGAAGTATTAAATACTCTAGATCATATATAACGGAGTGGATCGTCGATTCGGAAGCTCTATTATCGAAAACAACTTATGAGTAGTAGGGCTCTACTACTCATAATAGTATAGTAGCCCTACTCTCTCTCTATATATATATATAGAGAGAGAGAGAGAGAGAGAGAAAGAACTAGGCTACTATGCTATTAATAGACTAAGTCATTGAGACTACCAAGTTTTTGGTCATTGGATTGAGAGAGGTGTGGTTAGGATGATATGGGCCCCGTAGGGTTAAGTGGGTGGTTGGTTGAATAGTATGATCTAACGGATGAAAATCATCAAATGGGTGAATCTAATGCCAGAAAAGTTGGTAGCACCGAATGCTTCGTGCTATTGATAGCATAAAGACTCTCTCTCTCTCTCTCTCTCTCTCTCTATATATATATATATATATATATATATATATATATATATATATATATATATATATAGAGAGAGAGAGAGAGAGAAGATATATATATATATATATATAAAAAGCACCAAGCTTTGAGTTTTTAACCATTGGATTGAGAGATGTAGGGTTGAGATGATAGTGGTAGGTGATGGTAGGTGGCGGTAGGTGGAATAGTATTTGATCCAAAGATTATTAGTAATCAATGAGTAGATCCAAGGGCTAGAAACTCAAAAACCCCAAGGTGTTGGTGCTTTTGAGAGTATTCTAGCTCAATTTTATATATATATATATATATATATATATATATATATATATATATATATATATATATATATATATATATATAGAAAGTTGAACTAGAATACTATCATTATTAAACGATCGTTTTACTACCGATTTGTTTTTACGATGATAGAGCTTCAAATTGACGATCATTTCAGATTGAACATGATCTATATCATTTGAAGTGTTTAGAAATCAAATTTCAAATCTTTTCGACTTAGACTTGCCTAATGATCAAAGCGGTTTCAAAATTTATAATTTTAATGGTCGATAGAGCGTTTTCTGCGTTTAACGAGCGTAAAGATATCCAAATCAATTGAATTTTTGTTAGAAATTCTTTAAACTGTTAAAACAAGATCTATACTCTGATCTTGATTACAAGACTCCTATTATCATTTTTAAAGAGTATTCATTTCGACGTTCATTTTTATGTCCATGATGGATAAAAGAACAATATCGAAGTGCGTGAAATTTGATCTAGATAGTTTAAATAGTTTAGATCATATTTAACGGAGCCCAGATCGTCAGTTTGGAGCTCTATCATGGCTCGTCGGTAGTAAAACGACCGTTTTACTACCGATAATCTAGTTCAACTCTATATATATATATATATATATATATATATATGAGAGAGAGAGAGAGAGAGAGGTCCTACTATACTATTATGAGTACGATCGCCTCGTACTCATTAGTTGTTTTCGATGATAGAGCTTTCGTATCGACGATCCACACCGTTAAACGTTATTTACAGCATTTAAAACTTCTAGAAATAAAATTTTATAATTTTTCGACATCATTTACCTTACGATTAAGAGGTCGCAAATTTGACAATTTGTAAAAGAATTTAAATTTGTTTAATTTTTGATAGAAAATTCTATTCACTACATAGATAAAGATCAATAACTCCGATCTTGAATTGAATGATCCGATCATCTTTTTAGGACGTTGTTCGATTTTGACCGTTCATTTTATGCCCACTTGATGGACTTTATTATGATTTCGAAAATTTACGAAATTTATTTTCGTGAAGATTCAAATACTCTAGTTCATATTTAACGGAGTGGATCGTCGATTCTAAGCTCCATCATCGAAAATAACTTATGAGTAGTATGGCTCCAATACTCATAATAGTATAATAATATGGCATATATATATATATATATATATATATATATATATATATATATATATATATATATATATATATATATATATATATATATATATACTAAATATATATACATGCGCCATCATGCCATTAAAACACGGTATACAAGTTTTAGCCAATGGATCGATTTACTGATCGTATAGATGTGCGGTTAGGATGATGTGGGCCCTTAGGGTTAAGTGGGTGGTTGGTTGAATAGTATGATCTAACGGGTGAAAATCATCAAAGAGATGGATCTAACGGCGGAAAACTTGGTAGCAAGTCTTTGTGCTAGTAATAGCATAATAGGACTTATATATATATATATATATATATATATATATATATATATATATATATATATATATATATATATATATATATATATATATATATATATATATATATATATGCGCCCAAGCGCTACTATCCTATTACTGTGATAAGGTGAGCACTCATTCTATTTGTTTTTAACCCTCGATTTAAATATTGAGTGCCAGACGATATTAATTATTAGACTGAACGTCCCCCTATTATTGAGTGGTCCCTAATTTCAAGTATTTAATCCAATAGTTAGAAATCTTGATAAGAGTTGATCCAAAGGCTAAAAAATTGATAGGACAAGTACTCATATCCTATTAAAAGGATAGTAGACTATATATATATATATATATATATATATATATATATATATATATATATATATATATATATATATATATATATATATATATAGAGTTGAGCTAGAATACTCTTAAAATCACGTTTGTATTTAAAACTTCTAGAAATAAAATTTTATAATTTTTCGATATCATTTACCCTACGATCAAAAGCTCACAAAATTGACAATTTTTAATGGCTTGTATGGAATACTTTCTAGTTCCACGGTGGAAAAGAATTGGAATTTGTTGAATTTTTGATAGAAAATTCTATTCACTACATAGATAAAGATCAATAACTCCGATCTTGAATTGAAGGATCCGATCATCCCTTTTTAGGATATCGTTCGATTTTGACCGTTTATTTTATACCCGCTTGATGGACCTTATAATGATTTCGAAAAATTACGAAATTTATTTTTTAGAAAATTCAAATACTCTAGATCATGTTTAACGGTGTGGATCGCCGATTCGAAAATCCCAACCTCGAAACAACTTATGAGTAGTAGGGCTCTATACTCATAATAGTATAGTACTTACTATATATATATATATATATATATATATATATATATATATATATATATATATATATATATATATATATATATATATATATATATATATATATATATATATATATATATATAGAGCTAGAATACTCTTAAGAGTACCGAGCCCATTTTACTCTTGAGTTGTTTTCGATGATAGAACTTTCAAATTGAGGATCGGCTCGTTAAATATGATCTAAACCATTTAAACTACCTGTAAATCAAATTTCACGCACTTTCGATATTGTTCTCGTATCCATCTAGTGAATAAAATGAATGGTTGAAAATGAATATTCTTTAAAAAATGATGATAAGAGTCTTGTAATCAAGATCAAGAGTATAGATCTTGTTTTAAATAGTTTAAAGAATTTTCTAACAAAATTCAATTGATTTGGATATCTTTACAATCGTTAAACGAGAAAACGTCTTATCCACCATTAAAATTACAAATTTTGAAACCCTTTGATCATTAGGCAAAACGATGTAAAATATTTGAAATTGATTTCTAAACACTTTAAGTGGTTGAAAATGAATTGAGCTCCTATATATATAGATATGATTTTGTCGAATATCCGTCCATATCCCTTTTTCATTCATTCGTTAATCCATTAAATCCGTGCACTCCAATTTTACCCAATCAAAAATCAGTGGACCCAAATTTAACTGTACCCTTCATTTATTTATTTATTTATTTATATAAATTACTGATAGGTGGAGCCCACAAAGCCGATTACAAGTGTCAATAAGACATCGATGCGATCGTGCAGTTGCGAATGTTGTCGGATCAACACGTGTTGTGTTGGGGTTATCTCCCAAGTTAATCCTTCTTGATTAGCGAGGCTAATTAGCTTAATAAAAATGCCTTGCTTGTTGGTGGGTACTTAATTACGCTCTAATACCAATGCTAATCACATATATTAAACCAATTTCCAACTCTCTCAGGCAAAGAGGTATGTGTGAATGTGTGATTCGTTAATCGAAGTATATCATAAATTAAGAACGAACCAAAAAAAGGCTCGAGGGTATGCTTTAATTTGTTATCTACTAAATTTTCGAAGTTTAATTTGTGCTTTAGTACTGATATATATATATATATATATATATATATATATATATATATATATCATCTTTTTTTGCGACGTCGTCGATTTTCACTGCTCATTTTACGCCATCAATGATTTTATTATACCTAAAATTTACGTAAATTTTAATCACTTTAGACGTGGATACTTGCTAGTTTAATTCGTAAAAGAATCGTGAATTTGTTGAATTTTTGATAGAAAATTCTATTCACTACATGATAAAGGAAGATCAATAACTCCGATCTTTGAATCAAGGATCTCGATCATCCTTTGGTGACGCTTCGTTCGACGGTAATCGCTCAATTTATGCCTGGCTGATTAGCTTTATTATAATTTCAAAATTTACAAAATTTATTTTCTACAAGCTTTCAAATACTCAGATCATATTTAATCTGTTTTATCATTTATCTCAGCCCATCATTAAATATATATATATAGTAGAGCTCTTGTGCTTTTCATAGAAGCTCTACTCTCTCTCTCTCTCTCTCTCTCTCTCTCTCTCTATATATATATATATATATAGAGTCCACATGCTATCAATAGCACGGAGGTCTCCTACCAAGTTTTCCACCGTTAGATCCATCCCTTTGATGATTTTCACCCGTTAGATCATACTATTCAACCAACCACCCACTTAACCCTGTGGCCCACATCATCCTAACCGCACATCTCTCAATCCAACTACTAAAACTTGGTAGCACCAATGACTTGGTGCTATTAATAGCATAGTAGCCTAGTTCTATATATATATATATATATATATATATATATATATATATATATATATATATATATATATATATATATATATATATATATATATATATATATATATTATCTTTTTTAGGACGTCGTTCGATTTTCCCCGTTCATTTTATGCCTACTTGATGGATTTTATTATAATTTCGAAAACTTACGAAATTTATTTTCTAAAAGTTTCGAAAATTTACGAAATTTTTAACGGCCGGTATGGGATACTTGCTAGTTTAACGGTGTAAAAGAATCAGAATTTGTTGAATTTTTGATAGAAAATTCTATTCACTACATAGATAAAGATCAATAACTCCGATCTTGAATTGAAGGATCCGATCATCCCTTTTTAGGACGTCGTTCGATTTTGACCGTTCACTTTATGCCCGCTTGATTAGCTTTATTATAATTTCAAAAATTTACAAAATTTATTTTCTACAAGTTTCAAATACTCTAGATCATATTTAACGGAGTGGATCGTCGATTCGGAAGTTCCATCATTAAAAACAACTTATAAGTAGTAGGGGTCCAATACTCATAATAGTATAGTAGTCATGGCCTATATATGTATATAATGTAAAATAAATTCGGGTTCGGATCGGATTCGGGTTCGGGTTGGGTATATTCAAAATCCATATCTAAATCCATATATGTTGGGTTTTTTATCTTTTATATCCATATCTAAAATCATATTCCTTAATTTAGTATCGAATAAATTCGCTCAATTCGAATTTAAATTCAAATAAAATTTCGAGTATCCTTACTCATTGACATCAGTAATGATGCAGAGACCATGCTTGGCCTTAACATGACCACAGGAATCAAACTATATATCTATAAATTTATAAAAAACTATGAATCCACAATGTTTCTTGCCACGTGGCAAGAAACCCTTCATTCACCAATTTAATATTATATACAATATACATACATATACATACATACATAAATACATACATATACATACATATACATACAAGTTTTCTTTCAACCTGTGTTTAACATAAGTATAGCTTCTTATACATCAATAAGTTGTAAATATAAATTTTATTAAAATTTTAAAATTTTGTTTCTATTATCTACCCACCGCATCGCGCGGTCTCTACACTAGTATATATATATATATATATATATATATATATATATATATATATATATATATATATATATATATATATATATATATATATATATATAGTAAGGCTACTATGCTTCGAAGACCGAGCGTTCCGTGCTTCCCGTTTTTAATGTTGCGACTTTCTAATCGTTGATCGGCTCCGTTAAACTTGATCTAGAGTATTTGAAGTACCTAGAAAATAAATTATTTGATTTTTCGATATTATTTACCTAGTGAACGAAAGGGCTCAAAATCAATGGCTGAAAATAAAAATCTTACAAAACGTGATAATATATATGACATTAAAATTTTAGATCAAAGATATTGATCTTGTTTTATATAGTATAAAGAATTTGTTATCAAAATTTTACGAGATTTGAATATTTCTACACCGTTAAACTTCCAAACTACTCACTACAAACCATTAAAATTAGTTGATTTTTAGCCCCTTCGATCACTAGGTAACTAATATCGAAAAATTATAAAATTTATTCTCTAGGTACTTCAAATATTCTAGATCAAGCTTAATCAACCGATCGACGATTCAAAAGTCGCAACATCGAAAATGACTCGGAAGCACGAAAGGCTCCTTTAAGCATAGTAGCCTCACACTATATATATATATATATATATATATATATATATATATATATATATATAGAGTTTCTTTATCTTATCAATAAGACGAAGACTCGGTGCTACCAATTTTTTCACCGTTAGATCCACCTCTTTGATGATTTTTACCCGTTAGATCATACTATTCAAACAACCATCCACTTAATCCTAGGGGGCCCACATCATCTTAACCGCACATCTCTCAATCCAACGGTCAAAAGCTTGGTAGCACTAATGACTTAGTGCTATTAATAGCATAGCAGCCTAGTTCTATATATATATATATATATATATATATATATATATATATATATATATATATATATATATATATATATATATATAGAGAGAGAGAGAGAGAGAGAGAGAGAGAGAGAGAGAGTTGTCTTTGGTATGCTTTTATAAGCACGGAGGCTTAGTGCTTCCACTTTGTTTCGATATTCGGACTTTTGAAACGACGATCGGCTCCGTTAGAGTTGATCTAGAGTATTTGAAGTACCTAGAAAATAAATTCTACGATTTTTCGATATCATTTGCCTAGTGATCGAAGAGGCTCAAAATCACTAATTTTAACGGCCGTGGTGAGCCGGTTGCAAGTTTAACGGTGTAGCAATATCCAAATCACATGAAATATTGATAGAAAACTCTTTATACCATATAAACCAAGAACAATAACTTTGATCTAAAATTATAATGTCATACCATCATATTTTGTAAGATTTTTATTTTCAGTTGATTTTGAGCCACTTCGATCACTAGGCAAATGATATCGAAAAATCGCGAAATTTATTTTCTAGATACTTCAAATACTCTAGATCAAGTCTAACTGAGCCGATCGTCAATTCGAAAGTCCAAACATCGAAACAATGAAGCTTTGAGAATCCTCTTATATATATATATATATATATATATATATATATATATATATATATATATATATGGGGCCAAACCTACCACTTTTACCAGAACTATTTTTTGATGAGTGAGGAAACAAACTACATAGGGCCAAACCTATCACTTTTACTAGAACTATTTTAAGATGCAGTGCCTGAAATAGTAGGGACATTACTCTAGAAAAGGTTAGGAAAAGATTAAATGATGCAGTGGCCAGTGGGTGTCAGAAACACAAAGAGCAGGTACTAGTTAGCTCTAAGCAGCTACTGGATCTTACATTCTTGCCCTGCAAAATGTATCTGCCAGCTAAAAAATATATGAAAAATACTTCAGGCAAAGCCCCTTACTTTTTGGGCTGGACTTCCATATATTAAAGGTGAATATTTTTTTTGTAAAATTTTTTTATTTTTTAGAAAAATATAGCACGTTATTTGCTTTATTTACTAAGTAAAATAAAATTGGTTATAATTGTGAGACAGCAATTAAGGGTCTCAATATAGCAAAAACAGAAAGGTTGAAAAGAAAAAAAAAGGAGTCGGAAGGAGGAAAGGAATTGGCAACTAAAGGCATTGCTCGTCCCACACACTTGAGAGTCTTTGATTATCATTTTACTTGTGGGGTTCGAATATATATCTCGAAAAAAGATATTATTTCTCTTCAGCCAAGTTGCCCACCAAATGAAATCTAAAGGAGTATGCACCTTCTTTTTTTTACCTATATCTTTTTCGCAACCAAAGCGGTAAGCCCTTTCTTTCCCTCTCGCCAAGTTTTCCATAAAAATCTTGAGTGTAATTTTGCTAGAATTTTTGACCGTACGCAGCACAAGTGCATGGCAAAAGTATAATAGTTGGTATATAAGATTTCAAGTTCAAAACCTAGTTATTTTATATTTTTACCTAAGTTGATCATTTATTAAGAAAAATGAGCAAAACGGAAAGCACGCTAACTCTCACTACAACAAAAAGGCAAAAATTTAGAGAGAGAGAGAGAGAGAGAGAGAGAGAGAGAGAGAGAGAGAGATTTCTCTCTTTAAAAAAAAAAAAACTTTTTCCTAATGTTCCTTGATCATGATTTCATGTATGTATGTTTGGCCAATAAGAGGAGATTAATTCCTTGCAAATGCATCATCTTTGCATTGATGCGCAAAACACATTCTCTTCTCTTACTAGGTTTTTAGAGAAAGGTAGAAACAAATTTAGTTGAAAATATAAAATAACATGTTTTGAACTTAAGATCTCAGCGCTACCGACCATCAATTACTTTTCTATTTGTGCTAAGGACAATGTTTCTTCTTTTAATACTAATGCCAATATATGGATGCTAATGAGGAGCCATTAATTGGGAGTTATTTAACTTCACTAGCATGAGACTAATTAAGGTAGTAAAACTGAAGAAATTAGTTCTTTTCTAGGGCCTATTTGAGTATTTGATTCAAATGAATTTAGCTTTTTTAGCTATATGGGGTTGGTAGATGCCAAGTATATATATATTCACAAGTGAAAATAAATACCATGATAATTCAAAAAATTTTGAGATCTTTAAGTTGTGTAAGTTCTACTTATGGGTAGTGCAAACTTCTATTTTTCGCTTCCGCTATTTGATTGTACGTAATTATAACTGTACTATATATAGTACTTATAACTATATGCAGATTCAAATTCTAAGTTTGTCTTGGTGCATTTGAATTCAACTATTGCAGTTATACTTACGCAAGAAGACTCAACTGCAGCAATTGGGACTACGCCCAACAGTTTCAATTACAGTATTTGAAGAGAATAATTTTAAATAAAGATAAGCTTATCTTTCTAATAACCTGTTAAATAGGCTTTTTTCCTTTCCTACATAGAGAAAAATCTCACCCACCTCATAAATAAAATGATATAATTTCATAAACACACATTTTAACCGTGTACAACGAAATAAAGTATTTATAATTATAGCACTTTCTACTACATCCAACTAAACAGGATATACATAATTATAATTATTATATTTTTAACTGCATTTATTTTTAGCTACAGTATGTATATTTATAATTACGATTTTGGCCTAATCAAATTAGAAAAAATTATTTTAGAAGCCAGAAAAGCAAACCAATATGCGCTTTTTACAAGAAAATATCACCTTCTTTAATAAACAAAGCGAGTTTGATAAGAGATGAGCAATTAAACAAGTAGTAAATTAATTATTGGCTAATTAATGAAAAGATCCTACATGATTGAAAAATAATAATAATAATGCAATTGGTATTTTAATAATAACAGTATCCATATTTTTATTCGAATGCAATGTATGCGCGCGGATCTGTGTCGCATGCTAAATTTTTTTTATCCTATTCGTTAAAAATTTATTCTGATTTAGATATGAGTTGAATTTATATTTCAATATTATTCAAATAATAATATATATCAATATGTATATATATAAATATAAACTAATTAAAATTAATGTAAATAAGACGCACGGTGCAATTGAAGACTCGTACTCATATTCAAACTTTATAAACCTATATTTTATTCTATAAAATATAATATTTTAACAAATTAATATGAATGCAATTGTAGCATAAATTTATAGTAACATAAATTTAAAACATATCTCTTTTATCTTTTGGGGGGGTGAAAACAGTTGAATACGTGCGGACTTGTTAAAAAAACCTTAGGATACAAAGAATGCGATTTTTACTACTATATCCTTATAAGTACGATCATTTTCGTATTCATAAGTCGTTTTCGATAATATAACTTTCGAATCAATGATCTATATAGTTAAACATTATCTAGAGATTTTGAAACTTTTAAAATTCAAATTTCATAATTTTTAGACATCATCAACCTTACGATCAAAATTTTCAAAATTGATAATTTTTAACACTAGTATGTATATACTTGCTAGTTTAATGGTAGAAAAGAATTAAAATTAGTTGAATTTTTAATAGAAAATTCAATTGACTATCTAAATAATTAAAGATTAGTAACTCCGATCTTAAATTAAAATATTAAATTCTCTATTTTAAAATATCATTCTATTTTAGTCATTTATTTTATATATGTCTTCTTGGTGGACTTTATTATAATTTTAAAAAATTACAAAATTTATTTTTTAAAAGTTTCAAATGTTTTAAATTATATATAACAGTATAAATCATCAATTTGAAAACTCCATTATTGAAAATAATTTATGAGTACAAAACACTAGATACTCATAAAAGTATATATATTAATGTACTACAACAAAAACAGTGTAAAGCAATACTTTTAAATATCGGCACAGATCAAAAAAAGTGCTGCTGGCTAAATTACCGACACTTTCTAAAAGTGTTGCTATATGCGGGGTCCCTATATATGGGGCCATCTCAATGTTTGGCACGTATTCCTCCGGTGACCTGTGGCGGACGAACATGTAGCAATCGTAGCCCTCTATGGTCCCTACGAGACCTCACGGCCGAACTCTAGGTCGAACCACGACTCGTCGGATTTTTATACTATATCAGAAGGAAGATAGTGATCAATTCATCTTCTTTTTTTTTCCTTTTCTATTTGTAATCGAACTGAGTGGGCTGGGTATGATTGGTTGGGTAAAGAAATTTTTTATTTTTTGTTAGATTGGACTTTATATTTAAGCCTTAGTAAATTTTGTAAAATTTTTTTTACATAAATGTGATATTTATACAAAAGTGTTCTTAAAATATATCTCTACAATCTAATTAGTGATAGCCTTATTTTAAAAAACGTTAAATTTTGACATCCATATTCGCATGGTATTGAATCTAGCGTCCGAATCTCCGGATACTATATGTAATAATAAATTTTGACATCCATATTCGCATGGTATTGAATCTAGCGTCCGAATCTCCGGATACTATATGTAATAATAAATTTTGACATCCATATTCGCATGGTATTGAATCTAGCGTCCGAATCCCCGGATACTATATGTAATAATAAACTTTTATTTATTCTAGAGCAAAGAGAAGGGAGCTAGAGCTGCTTCCCCATGTGGTTCCCGTGCTAAAGAATATACCTTATTCCCTTTTCTCGAGATTCACGCCACCATGCAAAAAAGGAGGGTGACTTTTTTTTGTGTGAGGAGGCACCTCAAAGCCCAAGAAATGTGTTTAATTAGGAGCAAACCCATGTGGATTTTTGTCAACAAAATACACCTTAATAACATTTTAATTATACAAGTACTTAATTTGGGAGCCAATGTGGACTTGATAGAATTGTTTATTTGTGCAGTGTTATTAGTTCCAGGGATAGTCCCTGTACTATTCTCGTATTGTGATTTGGTTTCTGTACATTTCACGTAAACAATTTAATTCGTAACTACCGACCGTCTCTAGAGTAAGTGACAAAAGGTTTGGTGGTTGCACTATAAAAAAGAATACTTTAAATGATATTTAGCGACGCTTTAAAACGTCGGTAAAAATAATTCCGACGCTTGTAAAAACGTCGTGTAAAGAGTCGTTAAATAAACATGTCGTGATAAATATACCGACGTTTTAATACAGCGTCGGAAAATTTATATAAATATTTGATAAAAATATGTTTATTAGCGACGCTTAATTATAGTGTCGGCAAATGCTAAATATTAAAAACGCTAGAAGAAAGTGTCGTTTAAAAAGTGTCGTCTAAAATATATTTTGTTGTAGTGTTGGTATCCGAAATTTAAGTTCGAATTCTAGTTGATTCACATTTTCAGCTAAGTTTATTTCTAAATAAAATTAACGAAACGAGTAGCCAGTCAAAAAAATAAAAAATAAAAAATAATACGTAACTACATGATTGGACATGCTAATAAATGATTCGGCGACTATATATATATATATATATATATATACATATATAGAGAGAGAGAGAGAGAGTTGGTAGAATCTTTCAAAAGATCATTGAGGTGGTGCTTTTGAATTTTTAACCATTGGATGGGGAGATGTAAGGTTGAGATGATGGTGATAGATGATGGTTGATGGGATAGGTGGTGGTAAGTGGAATAGTGTTAGATCCAAAGGTTATTAATAATTAAAAAAGTAGATCCAATGGCTAGAAATTTAAAAGTATCGAAGTTGGTCTTAAAAGATTTAGCTCAATTCTATATATATATATATATATATATATATATATATATATATATATATATATATATATATATATATATATATATGCTTTACAGAAAATTTTCTTCCATGATTGCAAGTTAAAAGAGTTTGATTTTAGCTTCTTGTAATGCTTTAGTTATATATTATGATTTTGTAAAATAATATATTTCACCAACAAAATAATTTATCTTAGTTTGATAGCATGATTCATAGACTATATAGTACACTTTTTTGATATTTAATTAGTTGAGTACTCATCTATAAGTTTTTCTAGTAAATAAAAGAAATGTAAGTTCATACATTCAAACAAATTCTATGTAACGATCCAGCTCACTAGCAATAATAATTTATTGGACCCAACTACCGGCCCAAAATGCTTAAGCTCAGTTTTTATTATTAATGTCTAAGTCTATTATAAACCCAATGACAATTCTACTCTCCCCGTTAATGACAATTCTACTCTCCCCGTTAAGATCCTGACGTCCTCGTCAGTCCAATCACACACACAGCCCACCATCACCAGGCGATGTGAGACTCGTCTCACTTCATCCACTCGAGACTCACACATGTCCAAATTTCGATGTAACGACCCACCACTAGAACAATAACTCGTGAACACCTACCCAAAATACTTTTGTGTATTAGATGCGCAAATATTCTATTTTGAGTATCTCTTTCATTTGCTAACAAAGATTGTAATATCTGATAAACGAGGAGTACGATCAAATGCATAAAACGTATCATCTTCTTGGAATATGACAAATTATGTAGCAGGTGGAAAACATTTTTTTTGACAAATCAGGTCATCTTAATACTAGTAAGGTGATAAATTTAAATTCCTAACTTACAATAAAATCTTAATATAAGTTATCACAGCTTACCTGCCGTCCAAACCAATCCTAAGGGGCCTTTGGTTAGATGTAATTATAAATACAGTGTAATTAGAGATGCATGCAGCTGAAAATACAACAGTTACAACTACATGAATCATGTTTTGTTGGATGTAGTGGAAAGCGCTGCAAGTAAAAATAATTTGTTTGGTTTTATGCAGTTAAAAAATAATTTTTAAAATTTTATCATTTTATATATATAATGGTGAGATTACCTTCAATATAAAAAAGAAAAATAATTTTTGTTTAAAAAATATTGAGGAGGTAAGCAGGCCCTTTATATAAAGTTACTCTCTCCAATTGCTGCAGTTAAACCTGGCAATCTCGACCCATACCCGTGAGTGCCCGCGGCGTACCTTCAAATTTGCGGGTATGGATACCAACTTTTCAAACCCAAAAAATTACCAGTAAAACGGGTGGGTACCCATAAGCTGTGGGCATTTTAGATAACCCGCGGGTAGCCGCACATATATTTTCTTAATTAAAATACATATATTTTTATTTATCCATCATAAAAATTCTAACCCTAATTTCTTATCGCGTCTTTTATATTACGATTTTTTTTTTGTTTTAAGACTTCAAATATTTTTATTATATTTTATGACATTTTAAATAATGAATTATGTTATATTTTTAAAACTTATATATATATAAGTATTTGCATTTAAAAAATATATGAGGAAAAAAAAATTATGGGTAACCCGCATACCCATCCGCCCACTGAGCGGGTATGGATAAAAATGTTGGTTATCCATATATATATATATATATATATATATATATATATATATATATATATATATATATATATATATATCTTAGGGCTACTATCTTTTATTATGAGTAGTGAATACTACTCATAAGTTGTTTTCGATGATAGAAGCTTCGAAATACATCAAACCAAACACGAAATTTGCATTTACGTGCAGTTGCAACTACATGCAACCAAACGACCCCTAAATGTACAAAGAAAAAAAAATTGAAGTCTTAAAACAAAAAAATTTGAAGTCTTAAAAAAATTTGAAGTCTTAAATATCATAACTGATTCACTAACATAACATAAGATGCTGCAAATATGATTAATTAAATATAATTTTAGAATAAAAGTTTTCCTCCTTTTCTCGTCAACAACTAAAGTATAATATATATATATATATATATATATATATATATATATATATATATATATATATATATATATACTTAATACTATTAATAAGCACCAATGACTTGGTCTTTAGTAAGTTTTCTACTCTTGGATTAAAAGATGTGCGGCTAGGATGATGTGGGCCCCCTAGGGTTGAGTGGGTGGTTGGTTGAATAGTATAATCTAACGGGTAAAATTAATCAAAAGGGTTAATCCAAAGGTAGAAAACTTACTAGCACCAAATTCGTCGCTATTAATAGCATACCAAATAGGACTCTCTCTCTCTCTCTCTCTCTCTCTCTCTCTCTCTCTCTCTCTCTCTCTATATATATATATATATATATATATATATAGAGTCCTATCATATGCTTATCAATAAAGATGAATCATTTCAGGCATTATTGCCACTGCTAGGATCTACTCCTTCTTTGATGACTTTCACTGCTAGGATCATGGCCATTCAACCCACCACCCACTTAACCCTGCGTGGTCCACATCATCCTAACCACACATCTCTCAATCCAATGGCCAAAGAACTCGTAAAGATTTAATGATTTGCGTATTAATAAGATAAGAGGCCTAGTTCTATATATATATAGAATAGGGAAATCATCAAAAGGTTAAGTTGAGCGACGATGAATAGTATTTATCCACGGGTGCTGTAACCACCAAAGGGCGGATCTAACTTTAAGTAAAACTTGGTAGCACCAAATGCACTTCGTGCTACCATATATCCTGCCCGGATTTATATATATATATATATATAGTTCGTTACGTGTGCTCGTATTGGGCAATGGCATTTGTTTTTGCTAATTTTTTACCGTTAGATCTACGATTTCGATCATTTTCAACTGTTTAGATTTATACTATTCAACCAACTACCCACTTAACCCAAGGGGCCCACATCATCCTAACCGCACATCTATTAATCTAAGGATTAAAATCATAAGCACTAATAATTTTTATATATATTTATTTATTTATTTATTTATTTATTATATCATATGGACTCTTTAACAAATTTTTTTATTTTTTATTTTTAAAAAAATCATCTTAATTTGGCACAAGCACCTCACGGGCCCAATTATTGTAAATAGGCCAAACTACGTCAAAGTCACTCAATCATATCATATCATATCATATCATTTAGATAAGTTTTCCAAAAAAGTCAGACGATGGGACTTTCATATCACATGTTAGAATATTTTGAGCCCAGTTCAGATCCGCATAAGGATAAAAAAATTGACATATTTAATAAAATTCATTCAGCCTGTGAATAGGGATGCAAACGGATCCGGGTTGGTGGAGCTACCGCCCCGATCCGTCCGACGGGCTTGATAAACGGTAGGAAATAAACGGATTCGGGGCGGGAAACGGGACGGATTTCACGATCCGAGACGGATTCGGGGCAGAAAATAGGAGAAATTTTGACCCGCCCCGAATCCGCCCCGAATCCGCCCTGCCAAAATCCGCCCCGAATCCGTCCCACCAAGATCCGCCCCGAATCCGCCCAGAAATTATTTTTATTTTAAATATATATTTTTAAAAAATAATATGTTTACAAAAAAGTTTAAAATACAAATAAGTTAGTACTCTCATTTCTAATGTATTTGAAATTTTTTAATTTTATTTCAAGATCCGCCCCAAATCATGAAATTATTTTTAGTTTAAATATATATTTTTAAAAAATAATATGTTTACAAAAAAGTTTTAAATTCAAATAAGTTAGTACTCTCATTTCTACTGTATTTGAAATTTTTTAATTTTATTTTGAATTGTGTTTGATATTTTTTATTTTTATAATTAATATTGTTAAATATATATATATATATATATATATATATATATATATATATATATATATATATATATATATATATATATATAATATTAAAAATTATTATTTCATATTTTACAAAATATTAATAATATTATAATTTTATAAAAAATATTAGTTAGCGGGCGGATTCGGCGCGGGGAGGCGGGTTACGACGGGCGGGTTATGGGATGTATTTTTTAACCCGTCACGGATTCGGGCGGGAGGTGGGCGGATTTTTGCTAATCGGGCGAGAAGCGGGGCGGGCGGGGCTCCGCAAATCCGCCCGTTTGCATCCTTACCGTGAACTTGTTTCGTTCAAGAATGAAATTGGAATGGATATTAGAATGAAAAAGAATTGAAATGGTAATCGGATTGCCACTTTTTAAGATGTTTGGTTTATTTTTGAAATAAAAATCGGAATGAATTATTCGTATTTCACTCTTTGGTTGATACAAAGTAAAAAAATAGAATAACATAATACTAATTTTACTTTCAAATATAATTTTATAAAACTATCTAAAATTTATATATATAAAAAATTAATACTACTCTCAAGTTTGAGCCATGCAAAAAAAAAATTAAAAAATTAAAAAATTAAAAAAAAATTATGGAAGAAATTACAAAAAAAAAAAAAAAAACATAATTTTTTTGAATAAAATTATAATAAAAATAATATATTACGTTTTTTTTTTTTTAATGCTAAAAAAAGAGGGAAGAAAAGAAAAATGATGAATAAGATAGAGAAATATTGAGCTGTGCCTAAGGAAGAGGTAAGTGTGGGTTTGGGATTGAAACTTCAATTCGACTTGGATGGAATCAATTTATAAGTTAATGGGATCATTCCCATTCCGATTTGGAATGGGAGTCCCAAACCGATTAATGAACCAAACAAAATTAGCCGGATTTGATCAAACCAATTTTTATTTCGGATCCAAAATGTACGAACCAAACATGCCCTAAAAATGTTTTAGTAATTTGATGGGATCTACTAATATATATATATATATATATATATATATATATATATATATATATATTATTTATTTATTAATTAATTATATAATGTGAAAGTAGCTATTCACATATGAACTCAATTAATTGCGTTTGGTTTGAGAACTAAATTTTAAGAAATAACTTTTATTGTTAGAATAGGGAATATTCCGGTATAAAGCTAGAACAACGAAAAATTTGCGTTTGGATGTTAATTATTTGTATCCGGAGGATATTCTTGATAATGTTTGAATGTTTATGTTAGAATAGGATATTGGATTGATAAAATATAAGTAGAATGACAAATTTACCCTTCGATATTTTATGGAATATTTAATAAATATTTTAATGTTTGAGAATAATGATAAAATTAATATATAAAGATATAATTATAGATATAAATATAAAAATATAATTTCAATTATATTATATAACAAATAATTAAAATTATATATAATTATATAATTTTAAATATAGAAAAGTAGATTACTTCAAATATTTATTATGTAAAAAACTCACCTTAGAAAAATTAACTTACTAATATCCCATTTTAGCATTTGTTTGAATTTATTTAAAATTAATTAAAATAGAGTATAAATTAGAGGATGGTGGGCAAATTAGGAAATGTGCGTGGCCAAATTTTCTTGTCCCCTCTTGTTCCGCAGGATGGGCGGAACTGGGCTTAACGGGTTATCCTCGAATAGCCCGTTAAGCCCGTTAACGGGTTAACCTCGAATAGCCCGTTAAGCCCAGAACAATCCATTCTTAATTTTTTTTTGGTGCTGTTTAGTTGAACAAATGATGATATCCCCTCTTGTTCTGGAATATCCTTCCAACCAAACGCAGAAGAATTATTTTTTTACTTTTTTAAAAAAAATCATCTTTTATTATTATGTTTTTTTTTCGGAATATCCATAGGCATTCTATTTTAAGACGAAATGCAAAGCAGAGACCCAATACAACGAACATAGAAAATTAACCGCAAAACTATATCTTCGATACCATAACATTATTTCTTTTAATCTTGTCACGTGGCGGCATGATATTCCTCTCTTGCCACGTGGCGACATGATATTTCTCTTAATCTTGCCACGTGGCAGCATGATATCTGAGTAGCGGCATTTCCTTCCTTCTGTAACGAAACCTTCATTCCTTCAACGAAACCAACTCTTCGCCTTTCCAGGCTTTCCTTCACCAAAAACAAACCACGTGGCTTCCCTCCGCCTATAATATCTAATTAAACTATAAAATCATTAATTTACTCATGAATTTTTTAAACTATAAAATCATTAAAGTAATTAAAAAAACTATATAGGCTTAAATTATGAAGTCAAAGTGTTTTTAATTTACTCAAATCAAACAAATTGCAAGATTGGGTAGTGAAAATAAAAATTTTAAAAAATTGAGTAGCAAATTCAAAATAGTCTATAGTTCAGATAAATTATAGTCTATAGTTCAGATAAATTATATATTTTTTTACTTTTTTTATTATATACCGACCAAATTAATTGGAACTAATTAAATTTTGTTAGTAAATAATGACGGGATTTGATAGATAAATTTGGGTCAAAATGTTGTTGGTTACGTTCTATCTTTGGGCTTTCATAGTGCAAAGGTTTTCAAGTGTAGTCTTAACACCACTGTTTATGTTCATAATAGATATCAGATGAACTATGTCACATGTACGAACATAAAAAGAATAATAAAAAAAAAATAAAATAGTAGCCAAAATTATGTGAAATAAAATAACTAGTGTGCAAGAGGTGTGAAAATTAGGCTCAAAACATTTTAATTGGCCGGGAGTAGGGGCAAAAATGGTTAGGATAAATTGTAACGACCCAGCAAACTAACAACAATAACTCGTTGTGCCCAACCACCGGCCCAAAATGCTTAAGTCCAGTTATTATTACTACAACCTCATTCCCATTCGATATAGGACTATTAGGGTGTCAAAGACTCCCCCCGTTAAGACCCTGACGTCCTCATCAGTCCAATCACACACACAGCCCAAGATCACCAAGCGATGTGAGACTCGTCTCGCTAGCCCGTCATCCAGACCCTGACTCAGCCGAGACTCGCCACACATGTCCAGGTGGTGAACCGGCTCTGATACCAAATGTAACGACCCAGCCCACTAGCAACAATAACTCGTTGGGCCTAACCCCCTACCCAAAATGCTTAAGCTCAGTTATTATTACTAATGTCTAAGTCTCTTATAAACTCAATGACAACTCCATTCTCATCCGATGTAGGACTATTGGGGTGTCACGTAAATTCCGATGGAATTCAACGCTGGATTCGATAGGATGCGAATATGGATATCAAACCGAATTATCAAACTGAACAAACTTAAATTAGTAGATTCAATTCTGATTTTACATATAATTTGGTTCAGTTCGGTTCTAAAACTAAAAATTAGAAACACCGAATAAAATTATTAGTCTTAACTTTTAAAAAATTATGTATTAGTTCTAAATAATAATCAAATAACTCGAGATATTAATTACGATTGAATTAGATTAATAATTGTATTTAGTAGTTTCAAAAGAATTAAATCGAATAAAAATATTTTGTTAAAGCCAAATAAACCGAACCAACCCCACCGAATTATTTTGGCTGGGTTCGTTCAGTTCATGTACTGAGATTCTAAGTTTAAAATCTAATTGGTTCACATTTTTAGCCGAATTTATTTTTAAAAATAAATAAACTTGGTAGCTTCTTCTCGATCTCTTTCTCCAAATTTCGGATTCGGATAAAAACTCCAATATCTGTACCCGTAGACATCCTAGTAGAGCTACCAAATACTCTATACATCATATGAGCTTGTTATACGTAGTCATGATAATTTGTACTTGTGAATGCGTCAAAATTTGTGCAAGACTTTGCTTTTTCCACAAATAATAACTATCACAGCTTACAATATATTCCACCCAAAAATTTTAAATTAAACAAAAAGTTATAATTAACTTATATTCCTTAATCTTTTGTTAGGTACTTATAATATAGTTTTTTATGGGTAAATTGCAGGGGCATCCTCAAACTATGAGGAGGGTGACACCTTGTTTTTTAAGCTTTAATTTATTATAATTCTTTACTCAAGTTCTCAAAAATATTACAATCATGTTTTATAACCAGTTTAGTTTACTAAACATTAATGTATCACTGCTATGAAACTGATGTAGAGTGTCGTAACTGTTGATGCGCCCATAATTAAATGATACGGTACTTTTACATCAGCAATGCGTCAATATTTAATCAATATTTTAAAAATTGGGTCGAACAACGACTCCAAAATATTATCGAGTCAAGGGCCACTGGTTCAATCGGTAGGTCAACCACACGTTGAACTAGTGTCGACGTAAGCATAACATTACAAATATTTAATTATTATTTTTAATTTTGTTATATATATATATATATATATATATATATATATATATATATATATATATATATATATATATATATATATATATATATATATATATATATTAACTATTATTATTATTTTAGTATCATACTTAATTATAGAGTATTAATTGGTTTCTAAACCAAATTAATTAGTATATGGAAGTTTTCAAGTTTAGCATTTTATAATACCACTATGTGTTAATAGAAAATAAAATCAGCCAAATTGATTATAAGCAATTAGAGTTTAATATGACTTGATCAAAAAATTCGTCCGATTTAATTAAAACGGGATCAGTTCACTAGTTCGATGGTTGAACTGCCGGTTCGAACTATTCAAAACAGTTTTTTGACTTATTCTGTATAAAGAGTTGAACTGACCGCTTTATAGACTGGGTCGCGGCCAAACTGGTCCAACTAACGTATCCAACTAAATATGCAACTTACCCCCTTTTTTTTTTTTTTTTGACAAATGCATGATGTGAAACAAAAGAAGCATTAATTATAGGCCTTGACATACTATCTAACAAAGTGTTCATTTATTAGTGATTGATTAATTGCCACCACCACAAAATTATGGTGATCCTATATTCATATCTAACAACCATAAACCACCGCCCAAGGATTAACACGGTCAGTGTCCCCCTATTAATTCTGAGAGCTCTAAGGATTGAATTAGCTTGGACATAATAAATTTTACGAATTTAAAACATGATAAAGTAAAGCTGATCGTGTTATTTAAAAGATCGATCCGTCAGACAATAACCTGACTGGATTAGTCGTAACATCTCAATTGACATGCACAATAAAAAATCGGGTAAATTGCACTGTTACCTCCTGAACTTTTGGCGGAGTTTCACTTTACCCCCCAAACTCTTAAAACGGTCATTTACCCCCCTATACTTTAATATTGCATGTTGTTGCCCCTTAGTGATTAAAGTTAACGAGGTGAGCAACGGAGTTGACGGAAGGGTTAGGTTTTGACAGTTTTTGGGATGCAAAAATTATGAAAAGAAGAGTTGGAGGGCATAGAAATGGAGAAAAAAGAGTTTTTAAGGAATAAAAGTGAGTTGGTTGGAACAAGGGACAGTTTAGGCGGTAGATGTCCCGTCAAAACCTAACCCTTCCGTTAACTCCCGTTCAGCTCCGTTAACTTTAACTGACGGAAGGGGCAACAAGATGCAATATTAAAGTATAGGGGGATAAATGACCGTTTTAATAGTTTGGGGGGTAAAATGAAATTCCGCCAAAAGTTCAGGGGGCAACGGTGCAATTTACCCATAAAAAATCACTAGAAATGAAGTGAATTTAGAACCGATTACAATACCGAGAATCAATACTCTTATTCACGCGCATAAAAAATAACAGATGAGTAATACCCGCATAAATAGCAAAAATAGGAAGCGAGCTCTGATTCTCTTATTCATGATAATTCTTAGCAAACCAAAGTTACCATTTTGATTTTTTTATTTTTTTATTTTTTTTTTTGAGAGATCGGTAGCACTTTTTTCATTTAGAAATAAACTTAGCTGGAAATGTGAATCAACTAGGATTCAAACTCGGATCTCGGGTACCAACCACCAACAAGCCCTTTGCCACTTGCGCTAGGGACGGTCGGTAACATAGAACTTTATGCCATTGTTTGGTTCGGAATAATCCCTTAACCCCCATTTTATCTCCAAACATCCTCAAAAATATGTGGAGTTAGTTAACTCCACCTCAAATGGATTATCCCGACTTAGCTAATCCCACCAAATTTCAACCAAACACTATTTTCTATTTATAATAACTCACTATCTTTCTTATCCCACCTATTCCAACCAAACATTATTTTTCACTATTCTAGACTAACTCCAACCCCCAACGAAACACAAAAATACTCTAACCCCACCTTAACACTGAACTTAATACTATCTCTGAAATAACTAGTTTTTCCTTAATCCCGAACCGAACGGTAGTGATAATAACTTTAAATTCACAATTGCTTTATCCCGTGTGGACAATGAGTATAACAAACAAAAAGCCCGTGCAAAGCACGTGCTAAAGGTGGTATCTAAAAAGCCTGGAAAATTCAAGAGATTAGCATGTTTGGGCTCTTTCCAAAATGAGAACAAGCAACTGCTTTTTTGCATGGGAAGCTGCATGCGTTTGTAGCCCCCAAAAATTTAGTCAAATTCTCTTTAAATTTACCTCTTTATTAAACTTTTTGAATTGGGTATTTGGTATTTTTAATACTTTAAAAGTGCTTTATTTGCATAAAATGTACGTATGCACCAGATGCAAGTAATAATTTTTTTTTTTTTTGCTAAATTAAATATAAATAAGAATTAAGATGAAAAAAGTATAAAATTTGGGGGGCTAAATGGTTCAAATCAAGCAAATTGAAAGATTGAATAGTAAAATCAAAATTTTTGATTTTTTTTTTACTAAGTTACGGGTTCGACATTTAATTTTTTGTTTAATTAACACAACCGTGCATGAGAATTGTACTGAAGAAGATATCTAAATTGTCAATAAGATTAGTCATCGACCATTATGCGATTTTCTTCTAATACAGAACATCATTTACAACCAAAAGAGCATCACTGTATGAAATCATGCAACGAACGGGAAGAGAAGTGAGAATTTGAAGCCCTTTAAGAATTGCAACTCACATGCATTCTATCGCAGATGACGTGCGCATCTTGCGCATAAATAGGGATGCAAACGGAACAGATCTGGTGGCATGAGGGGGGCCCCTACCTCCAGTTCAATTTTTTTGACAAGTCGTGAAGGATTCGGTGTGGATTAATTTCTATATTATTTTTTACTCCCACTTCTTCATTCAGAACAGATCAAAATAGAAGTAAATTTTTAATGAATGTTTGACGACTTCGGACGTACAGGAAAGACTCGTTGGGATTGAAACTCCGCCAACCCGAATCCATTTGCATCCATGCATTGTTTTTCTCGAAGCCGCGTGATACAGCATGTGAGTTCTCCCGCGAAGGGTGGCTCAACCATGTAAAAAGACCGAATTAGCCTCATGAGATCGATTCTTTGGGAGAATCAATGGAGATGTTTGTTGTTGAAAAAAAAAAAAAAAAAAAGGTCTAAAATACATCACTTATCAGTAATATTTTCAACTATTCAGATTCTTGCATGATGATTAAAAGATTATTTTTATTTTATATTTTTTTTATAAAAAAAAAGAGATAATATGATGTAAGTGTTACACTGCAGTGCTTTCTAGTTGATGAGACAGTATCTGTGGTGGGTTCCGTTGATTGCGAGCTCTCTTTTACGCCACGGAAAATGA
The DNA here is from genome assembly GCA_025177825.1 of Aechmea fasciata. NCBI lineage: Eukaryota > Viridiplantae > Streptophyta > Magnoliopsida > Poales > Bromeliaceae > Aechmea > Aechmea fasciata. The sequence continues at coordinate 11,995,276 of CM045924.1, forward strand.
CTTGCAACTGTAACCGAAGGCAGCAGGTTCCCAATGCCCCACATTGCCCCTCACTTGAGACTGCATTTATTTACTAATATAAGGGTGCAACGTTAGTAATTAAAAATACAGTATAGTTAAAAATATATTCTGACAAAATTATAAAAATTGCAACTCTATATATATATATATAATATAGTATAGTTAAAAATATATTCAGACAAAATTATAAAAATTGCAAATTGAGTTTCTATGTTTTTAAAAGTACCAAGTTATTGGTCTTGTAAGTTTTAGCCAATTGAATTAATTGATGTGTGGTTAGGATGATGTGGGCCCCGTTAAGTGGGTGGTTGGTTGAATAGTACAATCTAACGGATGAAAATGATCAAAGTGGTAGATCTAACAAGAAAAATTTACAAGCAAATTCTTGTCTTTTACAAGCAATAATAGAACTTTATATATATATATATATATATATATATATATATATATATATATATATATATATATATATAGAGTAAGGCTACTATGCTTGGAAGCACGGAGGGCTCCGTGCTTCCGCGTCGTTTCCGATGTTGTGGCTTAGAATCGTCGATCGGCTCCGTTAAACTTGATCTAGAGTATTTAAAGTACCTAGAAAATAAATTTTGCGATTTTTCGATATTATTTGCCTAGCGAACGAAGGGGCTAAAAATCAACTGAAAATAAAAATCTTACAAAACGCGATAATATAGTATTAAAAATTTAGATCAAAGATATTGATCTTGTTTTATATAGTATAAAGAACTTTCTATCAAAATTTCATGTAATTTGGATATTTCTACACCGTTAAACTTTCAAACGACTCACTATGACCATTAAAATTATTTGATTTTGTGCCCCTTCGATCACTAGGCAAATGATATCGAAAAATTATAAAATTTATTTTCTAGATACTTCAAATACTCTAGATCAAGTTTAACGGAGCCGATCGACGATTCGAAAGCCGCATTATCTAAAACGACGTGGAAGCACGGAAGGCTCCGTGCTTCCGATAGCATAGTAGCCTCACACTATATATATATAGAGTCCGGCTATGGTGCTTATAAAAGCACCAAGCCCTTTGTGCTTGTGAATTTTTTACCGTTAGATCTACACCTTCAATTATTTTCATCCGTTAGATTATACTATTCAACCAACCACTCACTTAACCCAAAGGGGCCCACATCATCCTAACCACACATCTCTCAATTCAATGGCTAAAAACTTACAAGCATGTCACGCCCCGGGGTCGGTAGAATCTTCCCCAAAGCGTGCCCAGACCCGCCATATGTCAACACATATAAGGCGTCTAACTAAAAACAGCGGAATTTAAAACAATATAAGGCTACAACTATGAATATCAGAGCCACAACTAAACAAGAACCAAACCACAAGTAAAAGAAAGTAAAGTGTCTAAATCACTAATATAGAAAAAGAGAATAGTACACAGCTAACAACATAACCTCCCAAAATAAACAAAAGTGGTGGTCTCTATACAAGGTAAAACACTCCTTCTCTCCAAAACAAAATAAGAGAAAGAGGAAGCCACCTATCCAACACCCTCTCACAAGCCACTATCCCGAGGCAACTCCTTTGCCGCGGTCCCGAGCCTCCCCCGATACAGAAGGCACTGAAACGAGTCAGAAACAAAAGGCGTGAGAACTATAAACATATAGTTCCCAGTGGGCAATTACCACACAAAATTGCTCCACTAGGCCCAAAAAGGAGTAATATACAAGTAGTGAAGTAAATAACTGAAATAAGGGCATAACTGTAAAGCTGAATGAATAACCCAAGGTAAATAAATTACATGCTTTATTCTACCCGATAGCTAACTTTAAACGAGTACTTCCAATTAAATTCACAAGTATACTATTTATATCCAATACTAAGTCACAATATATATACCCAAGTATCCAACTACTAATCTATGTTAAGTAGTGATTATCCAATATAATAGAATGACGATGTTCCATCTCAATTTGGGATCTACACAGTTGTGATCCCGCTTGCGCTCCCTATGTGTCGTGGTAGCCCCAACATCCCCGTAGGAATGAGTCTAACCAATTCGGCCCCATAGGTTTCTCAATCCGCACGCGCGAATACATCGCAAGGCTAACTCCAGTGCCGGGGAGGGAGCGACAAGACACCGAAGAGCACAAATGGCAACAAGCAAGTCCAAGTCCCAAGTCCCAAGTCCCACACATGGCCAATGTTCACTAGCAACCCTAAGGTCTAGTACAACAATTCTCATGACACTAGCATTTCTATGTCAAGTTCAATCACGAGCCTAATGCCGCTTGATGACATTAGCTCACTATTCTACACTTTTGATGCCAAGCCGATGCCGCTTAATAACAAGGGCTTTTCTCCTATGTCATGTATAGTTCTATGTTCTCGAACACATGTCAAAGTCCTCTTAAACACATAGTTTCAAGTTTCCAAAAATAATGCTACAAGGCTTCAGCTCTCACATGCATTCGTCTCTACTATATAGAGTAAAATTGCATTACACATAACATATGTATCTTAAGCATTCTAAAATTCACAAATAAATCAAATAGCATGAAAATGAACTAATTTTTATTTAACCATAAGCAAATAAGCACCAATGAGAATTTCTCATTGTGCTAGGTGAGGCCAAACCCACCGTCGCTCCAAGCGTCGATCTGAACCGCTAACGAAGCTTCGATTCCTACTCCTAGTACCCTACAAAGGAGATCCTAGGAGTTACAACCTCAAGAGATAAGTCTTGAGTTCAAACTTTAAGCATCTATGTAGAAAGTAATGAGAAATTCACCTTAGAGTAAAAATCCTTCTCCGATCCTCAAATGGAGGTGAGATCTCTTCCAAGGCAACCTAAACAAAGGTTCTAAACCAATTAATTGGACTCTAAAAGTCCTAGGTTGCAAATCCCCAAAATAAATCCTAATCTACAAAAACTAGGGTTTCAACTCATAGAAGGCAATCAAAGCCTAAACTAGAGGATAAGAAGGAGTTGCTTACCTCTTAGAAGCTCTAAATAAGGCTCAAATTCCTCCAAAGTTGAAGATCTTCCCTCAACTAGCTCCCAAGTCCAAGCTCCAAGCCTCTACTACGGTGACAAGGGCACTAGGAGGCAAAAGGAGAGAGGTAGAGAGATCAATCTCCCAAAATCCACCAAGAAATCCAAGAGAGGTAGTGTGAGAAACTCCTACCTCTAATCCCTGATGTGAAGAGCTCAAAGGAAGCCCTAGGGGGCTGGGGTGAAACATATAGAAGCAACAAAATGCTAACTAGCCCCTGCAGTTTCGGACTTTCGAAAACTGCCAGTCTGTACCGGTACAAATCCAGTTTGTACCGGTATAAACCCTGCGAAACCGCCAACCCGAGCCTCGGGTTGGCCCACTAAATCTATACCAGTATAAATCTCGGCTTGTACCGGTATAGCCATCATTTTGTACCGGTATAGCAACAATTTTGTATCGGTACAAGGGCTCTGAAGCTCAACCCGAGAGCTGCCTAAAATCCAACTTTTTGGACTTTAGTGCTTGGAATTCATCCACCAACCTCGGTACTCGTGCCATAGGTCGGAACACAGTCGACGACCCTCCAGAAAATCTGGAAAAGCTCAAATCTCACATATAACACTCGAACCTTACTATTTGCAAAAGTTCAGTGCGTCACAAAGCACCAATGACTTGGTACTTTTAAAAGCATAGGAGCTCAATTATATATATATATATATATATATATATATATATATATATATATATATATATATATATATATATATATATATATATATATATATAGATAGTAAAAAATACTGTAAATAAAAATAATATATTCGGCTACATATAATTGAGGAGTGTTTTTTTTTAAATGGTAAAATTACCTCCAAATAGAGCAAAAAGGTTTGAACAGAAACTATTCAGATGTCGAAGTGCATTGATGCTCATAAAAAAGTTATGTATAATATGATTTCCTATTCAAATTTCAAAACAAAGTTCACCAAAAAATTTATTATTTATAAATGATAAAAAAATATAAATTGCCAAACTGTTTTGGAAAATTATTTCAGAAAAATATCTTTCCTACTAAATTCAGTCAAATATTTAATAACTGTTAATCAAAAAATCCCTTCGGTTTTTGTACGAATTAAGATTTGTGGACTAGGGCACCGTTTGGTTAGGAGATAGGGATAAAAATAGGCCCTTATCCCTCCCTTTATACCTAAACGCTAATTTTTTACTTAAGAATAATAGTTCTCAGTTATTCCCACCAACACCTTCATTTTCTATATAAAACGACCTAATATTTTTCTTATCCTCGGGAACAATTCAATTTTCATCCAAACATTATTTTTCTTATTCCCATAATCCCTGTTCTCCCGCGTTGTTATGCCACGTGGCACGCCTGGTGCACCAAACAAACGCTGTTTCCTGTTCGGGTCCACACAGCAGATCCAGGACAACACCAATCGACCAGTGGCATAACTCGTAAATAAACGCCATTTTCCGCCCATTTACATTTCTCCCTACATTAGTACTCCAATTTCAATCCCATATTCTCCAACGGATACCTCCACCTCTCTCTCTCTCTCTCGATCTCGATCTCGATCTCTCGACGCTCCAAAACCTCGCCTTTAACTCTCGAAACCAACACCGAATCCGAGACACCGAAACCCTTCCTCCTCCGTAGATCTCCATCGCGTCGATCGATACCATCATTGCCCCCACAATCCCCCTTCTCTTTTGAGGATTCGGCGCTCTGATTCGGTCGCTGTATCGTGTACGTTGTTGCCGCGATTTCACGGGGTTCTTTTTGATCGATTTTTGGGGAGCTAGGGTTTTCGGAGGAGTAGGTGAGTGTGCTTGTCGACGTTTCTGGTCCTAAATAGACGTTTTTTGAATTAAATTTGGTTAAATGTTTCCCTTTTCTCTCGGGTATTGGATTGATTTCTCTTTCATGAGGTTTAATTTCGGGTATTGGAGATTATGTTCTGCTAAGGCTATATTTTCTTAAGCAGTTTTTTTTTTCCCCTTGTTGATTCGTTTCAAGAGCAAGTTGAGCTAAATTCTTGAATTTGATTAAAAATAGATATAGAGATCGTGTCAAATTTTTAATTTTGCTGAAAATAAGTTGCGCAGTCGTGTTAAATTTTCGATTTTGTTAAGGCTAGGGTTACAGGATTTGCTGATCTTTTGAATCTAACCAAAAATAGGTTTAACGGATCGCGCTAAATGTTTAGGGTAAGAAATAGGTTTGCAGGCGCTAGAATTTGAATTTTGGTAAAAGAAAATTTCGTTTTTTTTCACTGCAGGGTAAAGTTGAAACCTTTGGCAAATGCTCGGAAGGAGAGTGTTGTTGTTATGGCCGGGGGTAGAGTGCAGGTGATCAGCAGCAGGGGCTGCTCACGGCTCTTTGTAGGTGCTTCTGTTCCTTCTCTTTGCAGTTTGAGCTCTGCCGACATGATGTCGTCGGCTTCTTCGTCGGTGCCCCTCTTGGAATCTGCTGGGCCTTTTTCGGGTCTTATGATATGCGTCACAGGGCTATCGAAAGGTAATTGCGAATTATTTCTCCTCTTCATGTTTTCCTGTATGTTTCAATCTAAGGGCGTGTTTGGCTCGCCTCTTTTTCACCTTGAAATCGGAAAATCGGAATCGGAATAGATGAATCCGTTTGTCCGTATTTGGTTTAGCGCGATTTTTATTTCGATTTCGATTCCCGGGTGAATGGGAATCTCCCTAATTATTCCTTATTTTCAATCCGGCCTCTGAATCTGTGTGGAATGGATTTATTCGGATTAAATTAACTTTTTAAGCTTATTTTTTAATTAAAATGTAAGTTTAAGTTTAAAAATTATATTTACAAATTTTAATTTTAATTTGAACTTAAATTAAAAATTAAAATTTAATCAAGCATTTCGAATCTAATTTATAAATTTGAATTTAAATTAAATTAATTTAAAATCTAAAGTTTTATTCAAATTTTATTTAAAATTTAAATTAAATTTATGTATTCAAATTGCAATTTAAATTATTATAATGTTAAGTTTGAATTTAAATAAATCGAAATTTTGTTTTATATTTTGAATTATCCATTCAATTTCTAATTTTAATTTTTTAAAAATTATTTAAAATTTTGACATCATTTTAAAATTTGATCTATATTTTTAATATTTAATTTTCAGTTTGAATTTAAACTAATATACTATAAAGATAAAATTTACATATTAATTTGATTACGTTTCTGATATCTATCTGAACCAAACACCGATAACTGAAATGGTTCATTTCGATTCCGATTCAAGTGGCAAACCAAACAGAATGGAGTAATGAATTATTCCGATTCCGTTTCCAGCTTATTTTCATTCTGATTCCGATACCGATTCCGACTTCGAGCCAAACACACCCTAATTGTTTGTCTAATAATTGCATTATAGTAATCACCTGAGGAGAGCTTTGGCTGTAAAAGAGTTCTAACCGTAGCTTTTACTTGTTTAATGCTGTAGCTGAAATGAAAAAAGCATGCAAACTTCGATCTTTGACTTCTAGTCCAGCCAAATCCATATTTTTGATTGGTTCTTCGTTGATTGCATTGAAAACACTGTCTTTGGACTTTCTTTTCCGCGCAGATTTAGAGTTTAGAAGCCAAATAAAATAAGAAATTGTTTAGCTGACTCGTGACTAAAGTTTATAAAGCTGCACATTGCATATTGTCGGGAAGAAACTGCATAAATCGTGTGCCTTATTTATGACAAATTGTTGATTCACTGTAGCATTGTGGATTGGAATATGAAAATACTGACACTACTGAAGCTTTTTAAGAGTGAAACCCTGATTTTTATGCTGGAGTCTTAAGTGCTATAATCTTGACTTGTGACATTTTTTGTCTATGAGATGACTCTTACATGTGCTAATTATTATACCTTTTGGATGACAGAAGCAAGAGATCAAGTCAAGGCTGCGACGGATAAATTAGGTGGCCAGTATAGTGCAAGCCTACATCCTAAGTGTACTCATCTTGTTGTTCAGATATCCTATTCAATAACATAATGTCGAAAGGTTTCTGATTTTGCTGATATTTCTTGCTCAACATGTCATGCTGGCATTTTTCTCTATCAATTAATGTTATAGCAAGAGTTTTGTGCGTCTGTTGGGACCTTAACACTTATACAGCTTTGGTGGACGCAAGTTGGAACATGCGCTTAAGCATGGAACAAGGAACGGTCTTCTAGTCGTTACACTGGCCTGGCTTGTTGATAGTGTGAGGAGAAATGGTGAGTGCTAGATTTGCCTCTGCTACACTATTTGCAGTCATAGAGTTGGAAAATAACCTACAACCACCTTGAGTTGCTTTCTCTATGACTCATAATTTTACCTTCTTGATTGGTGAAATAAGTTATCGGATCTTGACTTCTACCATTCGCTAGTATTTATTGTGTTTCTTGTTGATTCGATTTTGCAGTGAGGTTGAATGAATCTTTATACAGTGTAAAAAATATTGGAGAGAATGGCTTTCCTTTAGGGGAGTTCAATCGTCTTGTTGGCCTTCCCGGCAGTGAGAAGTCCTGTCTTCCAGTAATGGCCTTTGAAGATCATAAATTTTCAAACACAGCTAGGCAACACCAGTTAGAATCCACTAGAAAGGAACTAAAAACTGCCGGTTCAGTTTTCTCCAATGACTCTATTTATATTGATTCAGATATTTCAGGTGAACTGAAGGAAAAGGTATGCTCTTGTAACGAGTGTTGTGTGACATAAACTGTTTACCGGGTTTTATTTATATTGCCATTATTAGTGTATGCCTTGGCTGGTTTATTTCTCATATGATTCAGCAATCGGTTTGCTTCATATAAATATCATATTCTGCAGCTTGTTGATGCAGCTTCCAGAGAAGGTGCTAAAATGTTGGAGCACTGGTTTATTGGTTGTCAGGCAAATTATGTTGTGTGTGAAGGTCCTTCAATCCAAAAATATATTGGCCACTCCAACAATGTTGTTACTGTAAGCAATTCTGCATGGTATCTCCAAATACTGTAGATGGTTTTTCTTTTCTCATTTTTTTCTAATACTTTTGTTGTATGCGGCAGCCACTGTGGATCCTAAAAACAGTTAAGGAGAAATCTTTGCAGCGGCTCGTGCATTTCTCATCGGACCTAGCTAGGCAGGTTGCCATGATTCTTGAAAATGTTTCAGTTTCCAGAGAGGTATCTAGTTGTTTCCTTAATTAGTAATTATGCTTGTTTGCAATAAGCAACATGCTTCTTCTTCCAAGGTGGAACTTGTATTATTTTTTCTGGAGTCCTTTGTTTTGTGCTATCAGTATGCTTGATATACTGTGTGGATGTCAGCCTCATTAAGTGATTCTGGATTATTATTATCACACTAATACCCAATTTAAGAATGTTCACTCTTTTTTGCATAGTGACGAAAAGACGATAACCTATATTGTTGCGATTAGAGATATGCTGTTGAAAGCTTATCCAAACTGTCATGGTGCAGTTGTTGTTTGACAGTTTGATCTTAAAGGATCATCAAAGATTGTTATTTAAGAACTGAATAAAAAGTGCAGCATAGCATATGTACTCAACAAGTCTATCCAATTTTGATTCGATTCCATGGCACAGGGAAAAATATTACTTTTGCACTTTTATCCATGGTGGTGATTATTGTTGTTGTTGTTGGCTTAATAGTTCACTGCTGAAGGGTAAGATTCTCATTTTCTGGAAGATATTACATATAGATTGGAAATCTATCAAGAGCATGAACATTTTTTTTTCTAACATCCTTTTTTTTTTTTTCTTTTTTCTTTAACTATTTTATCTTACAAGCCAGAAGCATATTAGGTAGCTTTTCAGATTTTAAATTTTTCATGTAGAAACTTGCAAGTTGTTCTAAACTTTTCCTGGAGAATCAAAGCTGTTCTCTGAAGATCTTCTCAAGGAACAGCTTAACATGTACCAAATCTTTTAAAGAACACTTCTGATATTCATCATGCGATTTAATTAGTCCAAAACTTAATATGAATGGGAGGATAACTAATTTAAACTTTTCACCTGTTAGTTATTTCATTAACTAAATTGGCGAATAATGTTCTGGAAACTGTCGGCAGATGTTCACAGTATAATGAAATAATTTAGTTCGGTTTTCCAAATTGACTCTTGATGCTGTCGTATTATTTTACCAAAGAGTTTCTTTCTCGTGTCAGATAGTAGCAGCATGTCATGAATGCCAGAGACATCATTTTTTGGGTTTTCTGAAAGTGATTTGCCATTGCCCTGCAGGATAGTTGGGCACTTCTCTTCTTCTATAAGTGACATTTGCTTTTCTTATCTTCATCACTAATTTCAGGAAACAAATGGTGGAAGTGCGTGTCCTGTTGCATCAAATTCTAAAAAATCGCTGCCAACATGTAAGGGCATTAAAGAAAGCCTTGAAGAGAGGCAGAAAATAACTGACTTAGCAAAATTGGGTGTCCGAAATCGCCGTTGTCACCGCATGCAAGTAAGTGTTAGTTCACATTTATTTTCTTCTAAGCTTGTTCGATACTTCAGTTTACTTGCATTTCATGTGGTTTTCACTTTTCATGATAACACGGGCCATTCCATATTTTTCAACCTGTTTCTCAAATGTTATTTGTTCATACTGTTTGTTTTATGGAACCTATATGAAAAAACAGTTTGACCGTGACATAATTTATTTTTGTTGGGTAACAGACATGCCAAATTCCAATCCATCCGATTACTCCATCAAGCCTTTTGGATACAATCTGCTGGTCGATATCTGAGCCAACCTCATCAGCAGGTGTTTATACAGACTCTTCTTGGTCAGAAGATGTTAACGAGCAGCAAACCATCTCTTCTTTTGATGTGAGAGGAGATGCAACGGATGCAGAGTTATCATCTGAAAACTTCTCTCGCCCACTTAAAGAAAGGTAGTTCACCGTCTGAATAAAATCCACCTTTTACTTTAAGAGCTGTTAAATTGAAGAAGTGCCACCGGTAACAATTTTTCTGATAGATAATCTGCTAGAAGCATTCCACTGCAGTGGAAGTAAAAGCTTCAAATTGGAGCTCACGTTTTTGCAGCTCAAAAGCTCATTTTAACAACCTGGTGTAGCAGAAGCTTTAAAATTTTCACTGTCAAATACTTGGCAATTGCTTTTTGAAGCTGAAAAGATGCTCTACAAGCTTAAGGCTAAATGATCAAATGTTTCACCAGATCTGAAACTGCCGTTTGTAAGTGTTCGCGTTTGCTTTTGTGGTTACAGTGAGAAGAGGGAAGTGATCTTCAAAAACCACTTCCTTACTATACTCTTTCCAGTCGACCGTTTTGGTGAATTGGGGCCTTTATCGAGGACATTCTTTAGCAACGGTGGTTTTACACGCATGCAAGTACTGGATTATATTTACGGCTTTTATCAGGTATAGGACACGGAATTTTTTCTTCTTCTTCTTCTGGCTATAGTTACGAATTTGACATTAATATCGAAACTTTTTTGCTTTTTTGAGTTTCGTAATAGACACCCTTAACTATCCTGTTAAATTTAGGTTCTTATTGAGGATCTTACAATTTTTTAGCTACAAATTAATTTTTTTTTTCTATGTCCACAAATAATGTTAGGATTCTCATTCATTTTTATTCACCTTTCCATCGAGAAAATCGAAAGAAACTGTTTAACTTGTTACATGGTTTACTTTTCACCTTTCTATTTCTAATTTATTACATGAATTTCTTTGCTGTTCCCTTACTGTTACGTGATTTATCTAACTTCGAACTGAATTTAAAGCGCCAATACATGAGGAACTTTATATCCTTTCCAGGAGAACATGTTGGAAAATGAAATACAAGTAGCAATTCACACAGATTCAAGACATGCCGATCGCCTCCGGTCTCTGTATGCTAGCGAAGAATCGGTAGAGCACGGTTACATCTCGTTCAAGAGAATCGATTTCATGGGGAGCCGAAGGAGCTTCGAGGCGTTGAAGCGGTTGAGTGGGGAGACCAACTGCAATGTTTACGAGCTTTTGATCAGAGCGTAGGTCGTTTTACTGTTTGATCCAGGTCTGATGATGCTAAATGTGGGTGCGGGTTTACGAAAAATATAGAGCTTGCAATTTTGTTTCTTGTGTGTGTATAACAAGTGTGATGTGAATACCAATTAGCCAAGTGAATAATGAGATTAATGGTGTTTGTATACTAACACTGATGAACTTTGTGAGGCTTGCATCGGCCGAGTGAATGCTTCCAAAAGAAATTATTGCTGTATAAACTTGGGACTAATTTGGGATTGCGTGCTTAAATGCGCATCCGCTTTCATGTTTCGAATCAGATCCGAAAATAAAATTCGAAGTCCTAGCCCTAGCCTCTCTCTTGCCATATTACAGAGCAGTGGTAGGAATGGGAATCTGAGAAGCAGGTGGTTGCTTGGTTCTCTGATAGCAGCTCCTGTTTTTTTGTAGTATCAGAAGAGGGGTGGACAGATTGAAAGTGCATTAAGATGTTTTAGGGTTTCTTTCTAAAATATGAAAGTGGGTGATTATAGCCCTTGCAATTCCAAAGTAGCCTCAGAAACGGGTTGAGAATGTACACACTGAAAAGAACACCTTTTAGTTTGCTGCTTTGTGTGAAAAGAAAATTCATTTCTGAGACTGCAGAAATCAGACTTCCCAAGCAGAGATCAGACTTCGCCCCCAGTTTGGATTGGGGATAAGGGGTGGAATAACCCCTTATCACTTTTATATCCAAATGCTAATTTTTTATTCAAAAATAGTAGTTCTCGGATATCTAAAATAAGCTGATATAACTATTCCTACCAGCACCTTCATTTTCTGTATATAACTATGTTATTTATTTAAACGCTATTTTTCTTATCCTCGGGAAAAATCTAATTTTTATCCAAACGCTATTTTTTTTATCCGCATACCCCATATTTGTATCTATCCTAGTAATAGTTAATTTTTGTTTATACCCGAACCAAACGGTGCCTGCGCATGGGGGTAGGGATAGATACACGCTTTCATCCACCCAAAAGGGAGGGAAAAAAAAAGTTGGGCATGCTAACCCAGAAAATCCAAATTAACTAGGCGATTTACGCCGAAACAACCACAAAAGTAGCGGCCAAGTTAGGTATTCTGGTGCCAGAAGAACTCGCTTTCAAGTACTCATTTAATAATGCTTTTGAAGGTAATAATGCTTTTGAAGGTTCGAAAAAATCAAAAAGGCAAAAACGCATATGAGGTACTTAATGACTTAGATGGTTGTTCCTATCATCATTTTGCTGCATAAGAGGAGAGAAGATTAGAAAAATTTACGAATTTTTCAGATCTTCCAAAGCAGAAAACATGAATGTTTTTAAGCACCACAACCCCGAACGAGGCTGAAGCAAAAAATTAGCGTGGCTGAAGCAAAAAATTAGCGTGTTTAACTCTTTTGCCTGGAGCAATGATCTTTCCAAGCGCAAAAAACAAACAGCTTTAAGATTGATAACTGAGATTCCAAATTTGAAGTCTTAATGCTCTACATTTCTAGCTAAGTTCATTTCTAAAATAAATAAACAAAACAAATAACAATGCTACCTTTCCCTAAAACAAAGCTCTTTTACCTATAGCCTCTCTCTCTCTCTCTCTCTCCTGCATTTTTACATATTTTTCACCTACAGTGAACCCTAGTAGTTCTTTACAACAGTAAACAGCCCCACAACAGATGATGATGATGATGATGATGACAGAAGAATAATGGAGTTAATTGGTTTAAGCATTTTATAGAGGAAGCCACCAAGTCTTCAAAGTAAAACACGATTTAAGATCAATGAGAAAACTAGAATTGAACTCTTATACTTTTAAAAATACCAAGTCATTGGTGCTGGTAAGTTTTTAACCCTTAGATGAATAGATGTGCGGTTAGGATGATGTAAACCCTCTTGTGTTAAGTGAGTGATTGATTGGATAGTATAATCTAACAGATGAAAATGATCAAAGATGTAGATCTAACGGTAAAAAATTCACAAACACCAAGTGTTTGGTGCTTTTACAAGCACCATAGCAGGACTCGAGAAAACTATGACTTCAAAGTTAAGGAGATGCTGGTGGTTTCATAAGAGTCCCACTACAGGTTCAAAATTTTAGAGAGGGACAGGCACAATTGATACAGGGCCATATCAACCTGTATTGTAAGAAAGAAAAAAAATGAGATTCGAATAAACAATAATAATAATAACAATAAAAGTGAAGAGAGTCTACAAAATGTTAATGAAATGTCAGTGACTGACGATAGAACTACAAAACTCTACAGTGTTAGAGATATATATATGTACCCTTCTCTCTTCCACATTAATTTACAAGGCTTTCCTTCCTGTGCTTCTTACCTTTTCCTTTTCCTTTCGACCCTCTTGTTTCTTTTCTATTTTTTCTTTTTTACTTCTTCTCTTTTTTCAAGCGTGAACCCTAAAATGGGGTTTAATATATGACAACCCGGAGGAGACCGGGTTGAGGCTGGGTGAAGTGAAGGCCCTCTTCTAGAAGGAACTGCTCGACGGCAATCGGCAACCTGGCAGGGGTCCGCGCACCCTTTGTGTGGTGGCCGGTCCCAACACAAATCATGACCTGAAGCCGGTGACCGGATGACCTAGCTGTGCTCTTCAGAATACTCAGCTCGTGCTGCAGAATGTGCAATGCTTCGCTTACGTGGAGGCCGTGCAAGTCGATCAGGCGATCTTGCCCTTGGCCGTATCCTTGGAGTTGGGAACCAACAGGGTTTCTGCAAGAAAGAAAGAAAGAAAAGAACATTAAAAGGGTTAATAATATTGCATCAGGAGTGCCCGATCCTCTGAGGTGGTTTCAATTTTGTCCTCTTTTTTACTTCCATTGTTGCAAATCGGCTCCTGATCTTTTCATTTTGTTGCAGTCTTAACCTTTCCGGTCCATATTCCTCCACCGAACTGGGAACGAATTTCACCACAATGTCATGTAACCGCCACATATGCAACTCTAGGATTTCTCAATGGACAATACTATCTAGTTCAACTAAGGAATTTAATGACAAGGGTACGATTGCAACACAACCGCATAGACTACGGATCCAATTGCAAGAATAGAAAGGTTAGGACCGAACTGAAGCTATCCTGAAAGATCGAGGACCCCTGGTGCAATTTAACCAATTAAGAACGAATGATGGCCCATCCATCTGGGCCAACCTGAAGTATACTTTTAAGAGGATGTCAATTATTAATTTCCACAACAACTGCATCAAATGGACTTCAAAAGATTACACATTTAGATTGGCAGCTACAGTATACATACTCCGATTACCATGAAGAGGATATACTTCAGTGCTGGAAATATAATTACCAGAAAATAACTGTGCCAGTAGAATTTAAGACCCCGTTACGCTTAGGCCTTGTTTGGTACTTCTGCCACATTTTTTTTTGTTTTTTACAACCCATATTTGTGCGGGTGAATACCTAATACACCTACAGGATTTGTTTGGCAACAAAAACCAAAAACCTAGTGGAAACTTTTTTGGCTTAGTTATTTTTCTGAAGATGCCAATCAGCATCTGAGTAAGGTGCATCACAAGCTGATAAATGACAACAACAGAGAAGTTCATCGGTTGGTTCATTCAGATGCATAAATTTTTGTACACTAGAAGGGCAAAGATATCAAACAAGGCCTTAACTAATGGACTATGTATTATCAGTTAAGAAAACAGAATAACGGGTAACCTCTGACGATAAATCGATTCCCGGGCTTTCTCATGTGCTGCTTTCATGTGCATGTTGTACAACTGTCCTTTTATGCTCAGTTCCTTTGCCAGTGCCTTGTTCCCAATCAGATAGGCCTGTTTTGCCTGTCAAGAATCAGTTAAAAATTAAGATTTAGTAAATGTTAACAAGACCAAGTGAAAAGACAAAAATAATTAGCTAAAAGAAAAAAGAAAAAATTGTCCTGTCTAAACTCCAAAGAGTAATCAAAACTGGAAATCTCATAATGAGAAATGCAAGTTTTTTTAGATGAGATTTAAAATCTTCATTTGGTTTCCCATAAGAAAGCAACAAAGGGACTCGGCTGTTACATTCACTAAAATTTAGGGTTTGAAAGTAGCTCATAAAGGAGAACAAGTCTACAAAAATTATACAAAAACGTAGCTCACTAACTTGTGAAGATGAACAAAGAAAAGTACACTGAATCAAAGGAGGGCAGTGCCAACAATTAACACAGATGGTGTATGCATAGCAACCCGTCAGGAACTACCTATCCCTTGTCCATTATCGTAAATCCTCAAAAAACAACCAAATGCTTCTAAGCCAGAGAATGTAGAAACAAGTACGGCATAGTAATTGACACAAGAAGATGTATGGCCATATTGACTATTTCATGCCTTTAAAGTTTGAAAATCTCAGGGTGCGAGCTTCATAATCATAATCCTTAACTTGGCAAATTATAACATTGAAACATATTATCGAGCAAGAAATGCATGAAATCCAAGATACAAGGATTACAAAAAACATGATCAATCAGTACTTGCTTACTTGTTCAAGGAATGCATTTCGGAGACGAGCAAAATCTCGAGCTTCTTCCCTTGACTCAGAATACAGATTTGCTGTCAAATACAAAAACCTATAATCACTTTTCATAAGAAAACAAATCAATTAACACTTAAAAAAAAAAAAAAAAAGCAAACCAGACATTCTCAAAAGACAGCCCAAGATTATTACCAACTGCATCACCAGTCTCAAGCCAAGGTGGAGTTGCTCGTGTAGTACCAATACTTTGCAACTTATTACCAAAACCCAACTTGCTATTAACATCGTATTGTTTGGTTAAAACTCGTGAACCTCTACTTGAACCAACATTTTCATCGTCAGTGCCTTTTTTCTCCAATTTCCAGCTACCAGAATTCTGGGAAGCAAGTTTACGAACAGTTGAAACAAAATCTATGTTACTGCCAAATATAGAGGAAGATCTATATCCGCTTGTAGTTCCTTGGGAATCTTCTAGACTGTACTTTGACAACCCATTTTGATCCTCTGCCGTGGGAAGTGCAGGGAAGTCCAGCATGCTAAGGCTAGGAGCAGTTGAAGCCTTTGAGTTTGCACTCTGATTTAAACTACCATCAACTTGCATCTGGAAAGACAAGTAAAAAAACATGTAACAGAAAAAAAAAAAAAAAAACTACTAAAAACAAGAGCTGCACTAGTGCATTGCATTGCAAGAATAGTTTAAAAATGTCACAGGACTTCTGAAGCCAGGTGGAAGGTGCAAGGTACGCAACAGAGAAATATGACATGCACATTTTCACAATTTTTCACAATCATAAACATACATTAAGGGCATGTTTGTTTGGGTGGGTGTGGGATGAGAGTGGAGAAGGGGGAAAGTCATTTTCGCCATAAACGATCGCTTCCGTTGTTTGGTTCACCGTAAAAAAGTTACGGTCGAAATTCGAGTTAACCTGAAACGGCATAATTAACCTCGGCCCATCATGGGCCGGACTCATGGGCCGAGGTCAATTACGGTGAAGGAAGGTGAAAAAAATAATAAAATAATATACTAGGTAAAGATAGTTATATTTAAATATATTTAATTATGGTGCTAATTACTTTTTTATTCGGTTGGCAAATTTAAAATATGACAACAATTGATTAATTAAGTATTAATTTTTTTACTTTATAATTTTATTGTTGTATTACTATAATTTATGTATAAAAAAATAATTTAGTTATTTTAAATTAAATTTTATTAATTATATAAAAGTATAATTATATTATTTTTATTTATTAAATTATTTATTATTTATTCATAAATTATAGTTTTAGATCATACACTTTCTACCAAACAAACAGCGGAATTAATGAAATTTCACTTCTATAACTACGAAACAAACCGCGGGGAAGAAGCAGTTTTCACCAAACTCCACTTCAACCCTAAGTCCAGTTTCGGTGAAACAAATATGCCCTAAAGGACCTATATTGACAAATCACAAGATTTAGAAAATTAGCATAGTTTAAAAACCGAATTATGGCAGAATACAAATTAAAACTATTTTATTATAGTTAATGAATTGCACCAGTGCTATGAATTGATGTATCGATAACGCTAAGAACCACAAAATATCTAAAACCCACCAACTAGCAGTGTATTTATCATCGAAACCTGCATCTAGAGTATCTAGACACTTTTAACCATACATCCAAAACTAGCTTTAAAGCTCATAGCTCACATAGCAGAGGAATTGAAGACTTGTACCAATACCGAGTGGTGCAACTAGGCCTCAATGCACCATGCTTGGTGCCTTGAGCCTAGGCACCCAGGCATGTGTTTAAGGCGCACCTTTTCAAACTAAGGTAGCAAGTATGATTAATGGAATGTACAAGGTAGACACCAAATCAACTCAATCTATATTATGAACAGCACATGCTATTATGTATTGAGGCTAAGCCATTATACGTAGGCCTTAGGACAGCGGCAGAGTCAAGAAAATCCATCAAATCACTGAAAAAGAAAAGATAAAGACCAAGCACCATGAACTACCTTTGCTTCTATGTGCCTATAACAGGCTTCAAAACAATTATTGACATAGCAAACATGTATTTCTAAATATCCATTAGGCATAACATTAGCACTCTTGTTAGACTACCAAGTGTATTATTTGCACATCACACATATATTAATGAAACCGCAGCTAAATTCAACTCCTATGATTCCCTGTTGAGAATCTTGAATGAATGTATGTGTGAGTGAATCTATTATCATCTTTATAGAATATAGTTATAGCAAATTAACAATGAAACGCAATAATTAGACAACCTACAAGAATTTGTGACACAGAAACCATACTTTGGAATCAGGATGCAATAATATGCCTAAACTTCCTCAGCAACAGTGAAACTTCCCAAAGTTTAGATGTCAGTAGTGATAGTATTAATAATTAGAGCAACTCACTATCTAATAGAATTATTCAGTAAATGTTACTGCCTCACTTACCCAATCTTCAGCAATTACTAGAATGTACCTATTAACACAGAAAATTACCTCAAGTTGGGTGAGCATTTCAATGGTCAGATTCAAATCACAGCCATTTGCGTTATAGACATCTGCAAGGCTCTCAGCAGAAAAACCAGGGAAATGAGACACCAAGTATTCCAAAGGGTCAACAGCAGCATCCTCTAAAACAGCATTCTCTGTGGCAGAGCTATCCAAAAAGCCACCATTGTAGTCTCCATTATAATGGTATTCATCCTTTCCATTCTTAAAATGAAAATCAACATTAGCTAACTGTTGGTTCCAGTTGCTTGTGGCCAATGGCAAGAAAGCAGCTGTTGGATGGTTTTCACAATAACTCGAACCAGGAAACCCTTTTTTTTGACTCATGATCAGACCATCACTACAACGAGGAGATATGAGCTGCTGGCTACTAGAAAACTGGCTGAATCCTGATGGAGAAAACTCAGAAGCTTCAAAATCATCATTCAACGACAAACCAGAAAGTGACAGTTGTCCTGATGCCTGCTCATCCTGTTCTATTACCTTAAAATCAGGAGTAATATCATCAGGAAGTTGGCAATCCCAAAGCTGGTTTGCCTCATCATCTAAATTATTAGAAATTGAGCATTCTGATCGATCTGGGACTGCTTTTCCAGAAAACCCATAAAAGTCTGGCTTTTTTACGTCTGCGAAGCTGTTGTTTACAAATGTAGATCGAAGAGCTGAAGGAACAAATTCTGCTGCGTTTGGATTCAATGTTGTGCCCTTGTTTGGTGACTTCAACTGCAAGTTGTTGTTGTTGCTTGGGATACCTTTGGTGGGTAAACTCATCTTTATTCTAAGTTCGAATATAACATGTTACATAAGTATCATTCTAGATAAGAGAAAAGTTTGCAGAGGCTTTTATCCCAATCCTGCAAATTGTAGAAGATGGAAACAAGAGGTGGTAAGACTCAAGAGGCAGAGCTTATAAAATGTGACATAAATTTTACTTGTTTAGCTGCAATACGACACTACTCAGTATTCCCTAGACTATAGCTAAATTGCTCTTACAGTCTTACTAAAGATTGACTATTAAGAAAATTATCCATGTCAACTAAATCAGTAACAATTATGTTTCCTGATATATCACATTATCAGCATATGTATACAAAGAAAGAAGATAACTCGTTTTTCCAGATGGTATACATCTTACTTTCAGAAAAAAATAAAACAAGAGCAAATTTTAAGCGCTTGAGTCTCCTCCAAAGTAAATATTGACCTCCGTAAGCATATGGACTGATTAAAAGTAACAGATCCAAGGTCCAAGGCTAAAAGTCAATACCATATCAAACAAAGAACAAAAATTACTTGTCATATCTCTTATTTGACCTAAGAAAACAAACAAAAATCACACATCACAAACCAATCTACCTGTTGATTTGCTTCTACACAGTCATGAGACTATGGACATGGTCCAAATCATATTTCCACTGCGTTCTATCCTGTAGCTCAGTACGCAAGCAAGATAATAGAGATTTACAGGAGATTAACAATCTAATGACACTTCTTCTTTTTTTGTCAGTGAGAAGTTCCGCAATCTTTAATAATTACGAAGATCGTGCCTCTTACCATATTAATCAATAATGAACTTACCTACTCAAATAAAGCAAAAAAGATTCTGTACTTTAAACAGCTACACAACTACAAATCCAACCAAAATTGAGATCCACAAACATGTTGCAACTTAACTCACGAACTCAAAACGGACCAAAGCCCACACGATTCCAACCTCCACAGAAACAATTCTCAATCCGAAAAAAGTAAAAAAAAAAAAAAAAGGATCTCTATCCTATCAAAGGAACAACTATGAATCTCACCGTATAAAACCTAGATGACACAAAATCACACGAATCACCCATAAAACAATAAACCAAGATTCAGATCTGAGATTAGCGGGGTACGGAGAGAGATCCACAAACCTTTTTGTCGATCGATTCGAGGATATGTGGTATCAAATCGATCCATAGAGAAAAAGGGCGACGACGAAGGCGACGAGGAACTATGTAGAGAGAGACAAAGAGAGAGAGTGCTTCTTCTTCAACTCCTACCCCTCTAGGGCTTACAGAGAGAGAGAGAGAGAGAGAGAGGGAGAGAGAGAGAGAGAGCTCCGAAACCCTAATTTTTCTTCGGCTTTACGACCGCAAAATAGGAAAAAAGAAAAAAGCCCAATAAAAAGAAAACTCTTGTTAGAAGAGAATATATATATATATATATATATATATATATATATATATATATATATATATATATATATATATATATAGAGATATATTATTATATATTATATATATATAAAAAAGAAAAAGAAAAAAAAAACCACTCCTTTTCGCCCCCTCTCGATCACAACAATTCACAAACGCATCTCGCAAAAACGTTGACTTGTTGACCCAATAGGATATCGAGTTTTGGGAGAATTTATTGCCTACACCCGGTGTATCCCTGCGCCTCATGCACCACAGGGTTTGGTACTCAAATGGTGAGAAGCTTGATATTTTGTCCCTTAAATTTTAATGATATATTATATATTTTTTAGCTTTAACTTCTATATTATTGCAATCGAATCGAGTTTCATGTATAAGTAAATGATCTTATAGTATTGTGATAACCTGATAGGTGACATAATTAAAATACTATATTACTGTTATATTAGCGATACATCAGTATCTAATCAGCTAATGGGATAGAAAGATTAAGTTAGAATAATTTAAGAAGTTCGAGCAAAAAAGTATAATAATAAATTAAAATTTGTAAACTAAAATATCATTCTTTGGTAGTTAGAAGACGAAAAAGTAATTTAGTTTGTCTAATACTTGAACTAAAAATCCAATACATTATTCAATTTAATATATTCATCTTATACCATCTAAATTTATATATAATAGTAAAGAACGATCGATAGAAATACTGTTCGATTTGTTAAAAGTATTTTTCTATGTATATAAATGTTTTATAAAGGCTTTAGATATCAGAACACATTTTTTGAATTAGATTTTAATTTTTGAGCCTTTTATCATAAATATTTGGGATTTGGTGTATGTGAAGAACTTATACACCTGGTGCATCGTAATAATTAACAAAGTTTTCGAGGCGTTAAGTAGCGTGAAATGCCCTTTTACTTTTATCAAATTACCTTTGTGTCCTTTTCATGAATAATAACTGTATATATATATATAGGAATATGCGATATTCGCCGCAGCAAGAATCGTCCCATAGAAGATTTTATGCGGGCCCTTGTACACCAGATGATAAAATTATTTGTTTGCACCGGGTGTACATGTAGATGTATGTATATATCATAGAGTTCTTGAGTTTTTAGTCATTAGATGGAGATAATAATGGTAGGTGACTAGGTGGTGGTAAGTGAAATAATATTTGATTGAAAGATTAGGTTCCGTGGTCGGAAATTTATCCTATAAAGCGTTTGAGAGGAGAAATAGTGCAATGGGAGAAATAGTGCAATTTACCTGTCATCTTAAATTTATACTGTTTCTTCTCTTGTTTCACTGTTTCTCATCTTATTGTATTATTTCTTCCATTGTTACAAATATATATTTCTTAAAGGAATGCAGTTTACATTTAAAAGGGTGCTAGAAGAGGAAAAATAATATAAATATCTCTTAAATAATACAACTTTATTTTAAAGAGTGTAACTTTTATTTTAATGGATATAGTTTACATCTGAAATAGTGTAATTTTAAAACTGCAGTTTAAATAGCGTAATTTTGCATATGAAATAGTGCAATAAGTGGTCGTTTGGTTGGATGTAGTTGCAGAAACAATATAGTTGAAAATACATGCGATTTGCAAATCTTTGCATTGCAACCTAGTATGTTTGGTTATATGCAGTTGCAACTGCTGCAGTTACATTTCTTCTGTTTAGTAATATGAAGCTGATAGTTGTATTTGTAAATTTTGTCACCTCTTCAGGGAGAGTGATAAGATTACATTCACTAAACATAAAATAATTGTATAAGTTTATTAATCATTTAAATTTACTATTTATAAATAAATAAGTACATATATATATATAATATTTTTATATTTTTCAACAATTCTTTAACTTATTAATCGACACATTTAAAATTTTTAATTTATTTAATTTTAATATGTAAATCAAACTTTAAAAATTTAAACGATTCTCTCTTTTTTTTTTATCAAATTTAATAATTATAATTAATTAAAACTTATTAAATTAACATACACGATCACATTCTATAAAAAGTTAGAAAAAAATAACTATATTTATATTTTAAATAAAATTAATTTAAAAAAATTAATTTTTTGCACAAAACTTGTATTATCTAAAAAATTTTATTAGTATGAGTTTATTTATAAGTATTTTTATTTACCTATATACATATATTATTTCTTTATTTAGCTATTTATTTATTTATTTATTATTGTTAATTTGTGAATGATCCTATCCCTCAGCAACTGCTGTAGTTGGAACTACGATCAATTTGTATGTAGTTCCAACTGCAGCATTTGGACCTTCTTGTGCAGTTGAACTGCAGTAGTTGAACTCAACTTTACTAAACCAAACAAAGGAATTGAAGTGCGCATTATTTGCAAGCATGCGTGCAAAATAGTGTAAATATTTCTCAAAGAATATAATTTTCGTTTAAAGAGTATAATTTTTATTTTAAAACTACAGTTTACACCTTAAGTAGTACAACTTATATCCATAATAGTGCAACGTTCTTTTAAAGCAGTGCGATTTTATTTTAACAATGCAATTTTATCTTCATCTTTTTTTTTTTCTATAGTTTTCGATCTTTATTTTTTTTCTTCTTTTTTCTTCTATAATTTTATTTTGTCATCCCTCTCTACCAACAGACACGGTGCCAGCGATGCCGCTGCTAAGGACCCCCCTCGGAGCGAGGCTGCAACACTGCAACGACCTTTACGATATCGGTGTCGGCGAAAATGCGTTGTTGTCGGAGGGGCCAGAGAAGGAGGGAGAAGAAAAGGACGAGAAGGGCGGGGAAGAACGAGAGAGGTGTTATCATCGGAGACGATGGAGGAGAGTCGGAGAGGAAAAAAAAAAAAGAGTCGCGGCGCGGCCTCAGCGGGGTCGGAGGAGAGGGGGGGGTGCACGGCGAGGGCGAGGGCGAGAGCATAAGGGTAAGAGGCGAGGCGGTTCGTTTCTGCTTCCACCTCTGCCTCCGCTACCACTTCGGCGAGAGAAAAAAAATGAACGAAAAAAAAAGAGAAAAAATAATAAGGGTATTTTGGTTAATTTGTTGAAAATCTGGTCCAAATCTGCAAAATTGAAAAAAATGGCTCACTTTTGCAAAAGTCCAAAATTAGTAAATTTTTTTATGCAAATTGGCCATAAAAGCTTTTATTGATCGAAAGTAAAGAATTATAATAGTTAGGAGCCTTAAGCATTTCGGCCACTTGAAACAAGTCGAACTTGAACGATCTAGACTTAATCGTCTCTCACTTGATAGTTGAAGCGCCCTAAAAATTCGAAATTTCGATCTAATTTCACATAATGGCTAAAACTGCTAAAAACGAAATGATTGAAACTGCTACGTCGAAACTACCGCCACTAAACTTACCGAAAGTATTCCTATCGAAAACCACTGAAATTGCTACTAGAAGCCGTCGAAACTATTCTTTCCTTTGACTAGAATACAAAAGCTACTACAATTATTCCTAAATCACTTTTGAATCGGCAAATATGTTGATATTTTTGTAAGAAAGTTTCTTTCTTTGATCCCCTATCCGGTTTTTATAGCCTTCACAATTCAAATCAGAATCCAATTTTTCTGATAAAATCAAATTTCATTTGAAAACTGAATTTCGATAATTCCAGTTGAACTGTAAAATTTCGAAATGATTATCTCTTACCCAATGCCACCATACATATATCATTGCTACATCATTAAAATGTGCTTAACTGGTATTACTTTTGGATAGTCTTCAAATTGAAGATTTCTTGCAAAGCGTTTGATAAATAAAATAATCAGAAGTTTTGCAAGGACAGAAAAAGACAAACAAGATTTTGAATTTCAAAAATAGACAAACTTACGTAGAGATCAGTTAAATAAATTACATTATAAAGGTTTTCCTCGTAGCACTGATAAAATATTTCTATATTAAATAATATTACACTATATAATACTGATCATTCCTAGCACAAGTGATAAAAAATTTAATGTGAGACCCCCAGATAGTTCTATATATAAGATATAATAGGACTAGAACTCTTAACCCGGCTTAAGTATTTTGGTTTGTGGATAGGCCCAAGAGGTTAAAGAGCTAAGCGTGCTAAGACAGGAATAGTTCTAGGATTGGTAACCTTCTAGGAAGTTGGGGCGTCACAGTTGGTATGAGAGTCAATTACCGGCCGGAACTGTGAGACGAGTCTCAGCTGAGTCATGATTATACAGCGGGAGAGTGAGGCTTTTATGCTGTTGACTGTTATGGGTGAAGTGTAGCTCACTATCGGGTTTGTTTAGGTGGCGAGACGAGTCTCACATCGCCACATATTTGTGAGCGTGAGTCTGACGAGGAAAACAGGGCTTAAGGAGGGGAGATTGTGAGACTCCAGATAGTCCTGTATATAAGATATAATAGGACTAGAAGTCTTAACCCGACTTTAAGCATTTTTTATGGTGGCTAGGCCCAAAAAGTTAAAAGAATTAAGCGTTCTAGAACAGGAGTAGGTGACCTCCTGAAAAGTTGGGGCGTCACACTTAATCATTGGGATATGAGTTCCTAAGTTCAAAGTATAGTTATTTTATATTTTTATAAATTTATTTCTATATATATATATATATATATATATATATATATATATATATATATATATATATATATATATATATATATATATATATATATATATATATATATATATATATATATATATATATATATATAGTTACTTCATATTTTTAGCTTAGTTCGTTGTTAAAATAAAAATGAATGAAACGAAAAATAAAAATGAATAAAACGAACTGCATATTATCTTTTTTCTAAGAAATATTAATAAAAAAACAAAAACTTTACACTCTATAATTTATTATTTCCTTCTACTATTTCCTCGTAGAACTTAAAGTTTCAAATTAAAACTTCTATAGACCTCCAAATTCTAATCTATTCTAATGGCCAAACATTTTATTATAAACAACTATATATATAATCAAGGTTAAATGACATTTTTGGTCCTCAAACTAACAGAGGTTCTTTAATTTTAATTTATTATAATTTCTGGCAGAGACTATCAAAATTATTGCAGTCAAATCCCACAATCTAATTTATTTGACTAAATATTAATATGACTCTAATATAAAAATAATATAGCAAAATTATTATTATTATTATTATTATATAATATTAAGACACGATATTATTTCCACACTAGCAAGACATAAATAATTCTGAACTTATTTGCAATACTCTATAAAATCTAAACTATAAATTACATTAAATCAAAATTTGACAACCAAAAAAAGCATTGCTTTCCAGGGCCAAACCAAATATGGCCCGAAAGGGATTTGTGGATCTTCCCTTTTTTTGTCTCCCTCTCTAGAAGCTTCTTCTAGATTTGTCTTTCTCATGGTCCCACCATGGTGGTGACCATTGCTCAGCCTCAAAATGATTGAGGAAGCACCACCAAGTGAAAAGAGATAATAATTGCTTTATAACTGATTCCACCAACCCTTGCACCCCTTCATAAATAGGGCAAACATTTTAGGACTTTTCTTGGGTTTGACCCCCTAAGAAAAATTTACTTTAAAAATAGTTTAAGTAAATTTATATTTACAAAAATAATCACAGTTCTGTCGTACAGGCGCCATGTCAGCGCAACATCAGTGGAGAGTTTGTTAAGTTGAACATGGTGAATCATTCACCGTGTTTGTTTGAACACGGTGAATGGTTCGCCGTGTTTAGAAAAAATATAATATATATATATATATATATTGCTGAAAAATATAAGGGGATTTGATTAGATGTAATTATAAATACGGTGTAGTTAGAGATGCATACGATTGAAAATACGTAATTACAACTACATGAATCTGTTTAGTTGGAGGTAGTAGAAAGCGCTATGAGATAAATAATTTGTTTGGTTGCATGCAGTTGAAAATTAATTTTTAAAATTTTATCTAAGGACCTGTTGTTCTGATATCATGTGAAACAACCGTTGTACTAAACGCTTAAGCTATTAGAGAACAGTGTTTAAATATTTTTATATTTAATAATATATAAAGATTTAGTGATACTATATTACTATATGCAAATTTATAATATAAATAAAATAAATTGTCAGATGTAAAATGCACATCTTATAATAGAATGTATCGATATAATTTTTAAGATACAAAACTAGAGCAAATATGAACATATTATTATTAAAATTATTAGAGAAACAAATATGATCATTTAAACTCTGCTCAGATATATTTAAAATTTGATATCTCAAGGGTATCGTTTGGTTCGGGTATAAGTAAGAACTAGCTATTACAGGAATAGATACAAGTATGGGAATAAGAAAAATAGTGTTTGGATGCAAATTAGGTTGTTCCGAGAATAAGAAAAATATTAGGTAGTTTTATATAAAAAATGAAGGTGTTAGTAGAGATAACCGAGAATTACTATTCTCAGATAAAAAATTAACGTTTTGATATAAAGGGAGGATAAGAACCTATTCTTATTTCTATCCCCTAACCAAACGGATAGAAATACCTATGTGTGAAATTAACTTAAAAAAAAAAAAAATAGAGGTGGAGAAAGTTGCGATGTAGAATAAAAAAAAGAAAAAAGTGCTGAGGGAGCGGCGTTAAGGCGGATTCGAGGCGGGAGAGATCCACCACCTCCTGCCCTATTTTTTTGGCGGATTAGAATGGATTTGAAATTGTTTGATATTAATTTCATATTTTATCCTCATTTACCATTATATTTTTCTGTCTCCAACTCGATTTCCCTATGGGATTGACAAAATTTATCTATTTTTTTATTAACTTTAGAATGCAAGGTATATTGATGATGTGGGGCAACATGTATATTGATGATGTAGCGTAACAAATCAATCAAATTTTTTTTTAGAAATATATGTCCTATCGTAATTATAAAAAAATATTTTTATTATATTTTTGTTTGAAAAAAAAAAGATGGTTGGCTTGTTATTTATGACGTGGTGCAAGTGTGATAGTGTAGGGGGCTAAATCATTCTATTCTTAAAAGGGCACTTTGAAGAAGTATTCATTTAAATAGAAGTTTAATTAATTACAAAAAATTCTCCTTGCATTTTAGATCATATCTTATTTATCGCTTTGTATTAAGATATCTCTCTGTATTAAAAATTGCATCAATTAGTTTTAGGCACTTTACCATTATTTCAAGCAAGTTCAAAATTTATTAAATAAAACTACTCTAAAACGAGCCTACGCATCATATTCTTCCACATCTCAATATTTATTAAATTTACAATTCAAAAATGGATTAAAAAAATCAAGTAAAAAGGATAAAAATCTTACTTTACTAATATTATTAAAATTGATAATTTATCGAATAATTTTACTTAATTAGTATGATTCTACACAAATTATAACTACTTTTATTTGTCAATTATTTCTACTAGCATAATAATCGTATGCGATGCGACGGATAGATACTTGGAAAAAAAAACGGTAATAAAAAAAATAAAGATAACAACCAAAAAAAAAAAAAATGAAAATGTAGTCCGCAGTCAACAACGAAGAAAAAGTTGTTATGTGATAATTTAAAAAAAAAAAATGTATAGATAGACATAGATAAAGTACTGCTGCTAAATATAATAATTATTCTAAAATTTTGAACCTATATGAAGTAATTGACGTAATATTAAATATTAGTTAATTTTTCATATTTTTGTTCTCCTCATTTTTCGACAACGATATGGTGAAAAGAACTCGGATCAAAGTTCAAACACGATGGAATCTTTAAACGCGATATTGATGAGAGGAGAGGGTTAGGGTTTCCTCCCTACGCACCTCCCTCAACGTGCGACGGAAGCTTCCGCGCCGCACCGAGCCGGCGGCGGCGAAGTCGAGGCTGCGGCGGAGGAGCCCGGCGACGGCGGGCGGCGACGAGGCTCTCCGCGAGTTGGCGGCGCGGTGGCGGAGGCCTGCGGAGAAGCGGGCTGATGCGATCCTGTTTCCTGATTTTCTTAGGAATAGGCGATTGTTTCATATTTAGTAGTTTCCTTAGGAATAGGCATTTGTATTGCTCGAGAATGACTAGGAGTAGTTAAGTTGGTTAGGAGTAGTATTAGGACTTGAGCTCTATATAATGTACACGAGTTGCAGAGAAGAATCAATGAAGAATTTTGCCTCTTTTCCTTAATCCTGTCTCTCTTTCTCTTCTTAATTCTCTTCTTAATTTCCCTGGAGGTTTGATCCCCTCGAAGTGATCAACTCGATACGAAGGAGTCGTATCAATTGGTATCAGAGCCATTGCATGGTCCTGACCAGAGCAAGGAAGGAGTTCTTGCGGAAGATGGAGGGAGAATTCGTGCGAAGGGAGGAATTGAACAACATTGATATTCGATTCAACAACGTTGATACTCGATTCAACAAATTAGAGACCGACGTAAGGTTCGTTAGCGATTCTATTAATGATCTCAAGAATTTAATTGT
Organism: Aechmea fasciata; assembly: GCA_025177825.1. NCBI lineage: Eukaryota > Viridiplantae > Streptophyta > Magnoliopsida > Poales > Bromeliaceae > Aechmea > Aechmea fasciata. Next base: position 12,023,920 of record CM045924.1, read on the forward strand.
TGCTATGAATACAAATATGGATGTGCGGCCACAAGCTCCATCCGATGATGCATCTGCCTCTAGCTTCGACAAGAACAGTCCCCTTCTTCCTACTCCGTTCAAAGAAGCAGCATTGACTACTCAGTCTACGGCAAACCCTATGGCGGTGATACCTCGTGTCACACGACTAGAGTTTCCACGGTTTAACGGCGAGGATCCGGCGGGATGGGTGTATAGAGCGGAGCAATTTTTTAAATTTAATCAAATACCAGACGTCCAGAAGATTCCGCTTGCATCCTATCATATGGAAAGCGAAGCGTTACAATGGTTTCAATGGTTCGAGAAAAGCCATGGCCTCGTTGTTTGGGGTGAATTCGTCGAAGCTCTTTGTACTCGTTTTGGTCCAACCTTGTACGAAGATTATATGGGCGAACTAACCAAGTTACATCAAGGTTTGACGCAAACAGTTCGCGATTATCAGGCTAGATTTGAATTGCTTGCCAACCGCACGACTGGGCTGTCCGAGGCATTCTTCATAAGTTGTTTCATCAGTGGGTTGCGGGAGGATCTCAAACATGATGTTAGAGCTTTTCGCCCATCAACTGTGTCCGCTGCGATAGGTCTTGCACGCCTTCAGGAGGAAAAACTCTTAGCACTTCGGCGCCAAGTGAAACCGACTCCTGTTAAGTCAAATACTTCTTTGACTACCAACCATAAAGAAGCTATACCACCAATCAAACGTCTCACGCCCGCTGAAGCAAGGGTAAGAAGAGAGAAAGGGCTATGTTATAATTGTGACGAGAAATATAGTCCTGGTCATAGATGCAAAACAAAACAATTGTTTTTGATCGAAGGCGAACCCGACGGAGATAATACGGAAGACGTTCTTGAGAATGTTCCTATCGAGGAGCTGCCGGCAGAAATTTCTATGCATGCTATATCGGGATCGTTATCTGTCCAAACAATGCGTTTGAAGGGCCTTCTTAAGCGACAACCAGTTACCATCCTCATCGATTCAGGAAGCACCCACAACTTCATAGACCGTGATCTTGCGCCTTTTGAAGGAAAATCTTGAATCCGCCCAAGCTCGAATGAAGCAACAAGCTGATAATCGCCGTACAGAGCGGGAGTTTGAAATTGGTGACATGGTGTATCTTAGACTTCAACCATATCGGCAAGCTTCAGTGATTGTTCGCACCAACCGCAAGCTTTCTCCAAGATTTTATGGTCCATATAAAGTTATAGAGAGAATCGGATCTGTTGCCTACAAATTGGAGTTACCGCCCGGATAAAAAATTCACCCAGTTTTCCATGTTTCTTGTTTAAAGAAGAAGGTAGGTTCCAACGACATGGTGGCAACTCAATTGCCTGACCTTGCAGACGGAGTGCTAAAGATTGAACCTATTGCTATTCTGGACCGCCGAATGGAGAAACTGAATAATCGTGCTGTCACCAAGGTGCTTGTCCAGTGGGCTCATTTACCACTCGAGGATGCCACATGGGAGATTTGGCATAAAATTCAAGAGCGATTTCCGGATTTCCAACCTTGAGGACAAGGTTGTTTTTTTGAGACAGAGGAGTTGATGCGATCCTGTTTCCTGATTTTCTTAGGAATAGGCGATTGTTTCATATTTAGTAGTTTCCTTAGGAATAGGCATTTGTATGGCTGGAGAATGACTAGGAGTAGTTAAGTTGGTTAGGAGTAGTATTAGGACTTGAGCTCTATATAATGTACACGAGTTGCAGAGAAGAATCAATAAAGAATTTTGCCTCTTTTTCTTAATCCTGTCTCTCTTTCTCTTCTTAATTCTCTTTTTAATTTCCCTGGAGGTTTGATCCCCTCGAAGTGATCAACTCGATACGAAGGAGTCGTATCACGGGCGTGGGCGTGGCGATCGAGCGCCTCAGCGGTGGAGATGGGCCGTCCGGGGTGGCGCCTCCGCTGCGTGTCGTCGCGGGAGTTTTGGGAAACGGACTTGAACCGCCCGCGACCGATTTACGAGAACATTGCGTTTTCTTCTTCTTTTTTTTTTTTTTTTTTTGGATAATTGTCTATATATTTGACGTACGCATATTCTATTTATTTATTTTTTTCATTCTAAAAATACTTTTTATATATTTCACTATTATTGTAAAATATTTCTATAGTTATCTTCTGATAAGTTAATTTGGATGTATGAATTAAACGTGAGTTAAATATCTATCACAATTAAAAAAAAATTAAAATACTAATTTTGCTCTTAACTTAAGAACAATATTTCAATATTGGTGACGGTAGAGGATGATTATATTTTAAAAGATCAAAAATTAAAATACTTTTTGTACCCGACTTTAAAAATAAATAAAAAAGTCGGTGAGGGTGGAATGTTATAATTGAAAGAATAAAATAGTAATTTTACATATAACAGTGTTTATAAACAAATTTTAACTCTATAAGTATATTAGAAATAGACTGGGAGGTATTTTCAATATTAACATTTTAAAAAGGGTAAATCGAAAAGTCGAGAACTTTTCAAGGGTATATAAGCAATTGCCTATTGTTTTTTTTTTGTTTTTAGGCCGGAGTCCGGACCTAGTATTTTTGCGTATTAGTATCTTAAAATCTTTACAATTTGGTGTTTGGCCTGGAAAGGCAAACCTGGTCTTTTTGCGTAAGGGGTTTTTATCAGGTTTGAGAAGAATTTTTGTCGTTGAGCAGCTTAGTTTTTTTTTTTATTTATTAATGATATATTTAATCAAAGTCGAAGATTTGGAGTTAAATATTTTCAAGCTTTTAAGTCTTATTATCTAGTGTTTTGAGCAATGCTACTTGCACACATTCAAATAAATAGATATAAATCTTGTACTCTAGTCATCCAAAGGTTAATATTGACGCACTAGTCATATAAAAAACAAAAAAATTAATACTAAAAACTTAAATGGATCTAAAATTTACTCTGTATATATATATATAGAGAGTTCGGCTGCTATGCTATCAATAGCACGAAGCACTCGGTGCTATCAAGTTTTCCACCGTTAGATCCACCCCTTTGATGATTTTCACCCGTTAGATCATACTATTCAACCAACTACCTACTTAACCCCAAGAGACCCACATCATCCTAACCGCACATCTCTCAATCCAACGGCCAAAAACTTGGTAGCACCAATGACGTTGTGCTATTAATAAGATAAGTAGAGCTTCTCTCTCTCTCTCTCTCTCTCTCTCTCTCTATATATATATATATATATATATATATATATATATATATATATATATATATATATAGACTGTACAGATGATATTTATACTTGAATGGGTTTACTTATTTTTGCTCGCCATTTTTTGGACATCCTGCTGTCCTTCCATCACAATTGGTGTCCACTAACTAAAAAGACGAGCAATGCCACACACAGACTATTGATAGCTATATGCTTTGCATCCCTAGTCTTCTTGTGTAACCAACTTATTTATTTTATTTTATTTTATTTTACTCATATTCTAAAGAGGTTTTATCAATCCTTGAAAATCCAAAGGTTTACGTGTGGGATTTTTCACTTGGATAGGACTAGTGCAGCATGTCCGTGCGGTTTTCCCTCGAGTAACGTGGACTTGCTCTTCGTTCGGTGCCTGTGTGTGATATATACATTGGCGACCACAAGCCTTCATGCCTGGGCTGACGACCGGACCAGCAAATAAAGTCGAAAACGAAGGCATATTTTTGGGCTTCAATCTGATGAGTCGAGGCGCAAAGATTGCTGCAATCCCCCTACAAAGTGCCTGTGCTGTCGCCGGTTGTTCGTGTTTGTGCTTGGCTGTGTCATGTGATGTATACATGATCACTAGTTTTCGAAACCTCTATTATCTAGACATCAGTAGTACCCTAAAATAGAACGTGCCGAAAGAACTATGGTGTGTCAGCATGAGAAATAGACAATCAAACATTATGACTTTTCACGTACGTGTGTGTTGTGTATATAATCCGACTATGGTGCTGGTAGGTTTTTAACCGTTAGATCAGCACTATTGATCATTTACTCTCGTTAGATTATACTATTCAACCAACCACCCACCCAACCCTAGGATATCGTTTGATTCGGGTATATACAAGAACTAGCTATTACAGGAATAGATACAAGTACGAGGATAAGAAAAATAGCGTTTGGATAGAAATTGTATTGTTCCCGAGAATAAAAAAAATACTAGGTAGTTTTATATAGAAAATGAATGTATTGGTGGAAATAACCGAATACTATTCTCAGATAAAAAAATTAGCGTTTGGATATAAAGGGGAGGATAAGAGCCTATTCCTATCCCTATCCCCTAACCAAACGGTGCCCTAGAGGCCCACATCATCCCAACCATATATTTTCTTAATCCAAAGACTGAAAACTTACAAGCACTAATGTCTTGCTATTTTTAAAAACATAGGAGCTCAATTATATATATATATATATATATATATATATATATATATATATATATATATATATATATATATATATATATATATATATATATATATATATAGTCGAGCTATTTATGCTATATCGATAACACGGAGTGCAGTACTCAGGAATTTTCACCGTTAGATCCACCCCCCTTTGATGATTTTCACCCGTTAGATCATATTATTCAACCAACCACCCACTTAACCCTAAGGGGGCCCACATCATCCTAACCACACATCTCTCAATCCAACGGCAAAAAACTTGATAAAGACTAATGAGCGCTATTAATAGCATAGTAGCCTAGTTCTATATATATATATATATATATCAGGGAGTTGTAGATGGTGTCTAATGCTTTAAAACCTTGTTTAAAAATTTCTAGCATCGAGTTTTCAGAGACCACTCCGTGTTGGACCAAGGTCCATGCAGTAACGTTTTATGAAGCAAAGCTACCGACGCCCTGCAAGGAGAATTGTAAAGCTTTGGGCCCGTTTGGTTAAACCCACTTATTGTAGTAACATTACATAGTGATCATGCTACGTTATCAGTTCCTCTTTAGTAATCAGAGCTCTTTAGTAACATTACATACTTAGAAAGTCATAGAAGAAGATAAGAAGAGAGCAATACAGATACCCTGTGAGGATTGGATCAGCTTCGTGCCGAGACAAGATAAGATCAGAAATGCCTGGGAACAAGAAATAGAATTTAAGGATGCTTGCTAGAACAAATTGAACAACAACAACAACAACAACAACAAAAGCAAGAATGCTACTCACCATTGTATTATACCTAGCCGAAATTTATTCCTTGCGCCAAAGGTAGTTCACTTCCATAGTTGATCGTGCTGCAAAATATCGATGCTCGTTATTTCAGCTCAGAAACCGAAACAAGAAAAAAAGAAAAAGAAAAAGAGACAAAGATATGCTTTGGTTCATTTCGACCTTCCCTCGGATAATTGCAAAGATAACGTTCAGATACAATAGCTAGACTGATATTTCGATTCAACTTTCCAAAATTAAGCTCTTATCTTAAGCTTGACTCAAGCTAATTTACTTTGTGAAAACCATGAAATATAAAGCGAAACATTATGAGGCAAAACTATTTTTGAAATGGTTAGAAGGGTTCCGTTGATTTGCACAGGGGACTTGGGTCTCGAAAAAATTCTTATTCCGGTCTACTGACATTTAACATAGGAAAACTTTTCAAATAAACCTGCCCTGAAAGAGGTACCAAACATTAAGATGCCGCCCAATTGCAACTTTACTTGGACAATAGGCACTATTAGCACTATGGTCATGTTCACAGACGAACCTCTTGAGCAATGGAAAGGTATCAACAAGTGCAACCGATAAAAGTGATCCTAAGAACTTCAGCAGAGGTAAGAGAATATCACATTGCTTAACGCAACCAACATTGGACAATCCAAATTGTCCGACTCCTACTCTGTCATCAGATTAAGTGTCTTCTAATTTTAACCACCCAGATTCTATGAACAAAATCACATCTAAGCCTCATGTTAGTAAAGTGTGATATTAATACTTAATATAGATCAAATTCTACAGCAGAGAGTTTAACCGTGAAACTTTGAAAAAACTATAAAAGACCAAATAGTCACAGTAACTCAAGGCCCAAAATTTGAAATATTTTACCAGTAAATCAACTTACCAAGTGGCACGTCTCATATACTGCTTCCAAGAATCACTTCCTGCTTCTCGGCCACCTCCAGTGGCTTTTTCGCCACCAAAAGCTCCACCAATTTCAGCACCATTAGTAGGTATATTTACATTCACTATACCACAGTCACTGCCGAGCGGCCTACATAATACTCGAAAAAGAAAAATGAGACAATAAAGAAATGTCCAATCAAAGTGGCAAAAAGGAAGATTAAAAAAAAAAAAAAAGAAAACTCATTTCCTTATTTATTAAACATCATTCACTTAGCCCCCTGAGTTACAGGATTGAAACTGAAGACCAAAAACTCTGAACTCAGAGCAACAGCCAAAATTTGTAACTGAAACTTACCCAATCCACTTAAATATAATTTCTGGCCTACGTGTGAATATAGAGCTGCTTAGCCCTTGAGGTACCGAGTTGTTTATTTCAATTGCTTCCTTTAGAGTCTGTACGAAATTGAAAAGTAATCAAAATCTCAGTTCCAATTAGCAACACCATCTTTTATGTTAAAAGGCCTCTAGCGGTAGGAAAAATAGAATAAATTAGGACTAGGATGTGCCTAAGACATAAAAAGGTGACATTTGGTGAAGGAAAAAATGAGGAATTGCTACCTGAAATTTCATTACATAGAGGACAGGACCAAACAACTCCTCTTTAACAACTGGTGCGCTCGGTGAAATCTCAACAATAGTGGGTTCCACAAAGTTTCCCTCAGATTCTATGTGGATTCCTCCAACAAGGATCTTTCCACCCTGCGAAGTTTTTGAGTATGCGGTGAGATAAACATCACAGAGAACAAGAAAGCTGATATTTGAAAAACAAAGAAATTCAATATCCAAAACAACTTGTTGGCTTATGGAACTAGTAACCATTTAGACATTAGAAGGTTGCTTAGCAAAATATTTTATATTAGTAGGCCCATCAATCACAAACTTGATGATGACTAAAGGAGAAATCTCACATGCAAACTAGAACTATGTTACAAACTAGTTCACTTTCAGTTCAAAGAAAATGTAAACAAGGGGTGAATAGCTCTGTAACTGCATAGATCAACAAGTTGAACCTTCGGTACAATAGATTTGATAGAAAGAAATGACAGTTGTGCCTTTCTATAGGGTAGAAACTAACCTGAGATTTGATAACTTGAATGCCTCTCATAAAGTTCTCTTTTGCAGCAGGAGTGTGCAATGGTCCCAACAAGGTGCCTTTTTCTAATGGGTCCCCAATTTTGACTTGTTTATAGACTTCGACAAGTTGATCAACAACAGTTTGATATATACTTTCATGAAGAAGCTGTTCCAACCCAAAAATTATATATATATATACACACACACATATATAATGAACATTGTAATACAGAGGGAACAAAATAATACGCGTGCTTCTTACCAGCCTACGACATGTGGTGCAGCGTTGTCCAGCTGTACCAACAGCAGCAAACAGAACAGAACGTACAGCGAGCTGGATGTCGGCATCATCCATTACAATAATAGCATTGTTCCCACTAAGTTCAAGCAGACATTTACCGAATCTATCATTGACGTTCCGCTGAACCGTAAGACCAACCTGTAGTTGGAGAATCAGCATTACACATGTTATCACTGAAAGAAATTTTTGTTCACTTGTAAAAAGTGAGGATGAAAAAGTGTTAGTGTGTTCAATAAAAACATTGAATGCTATTAATAATGCCAGAAGGAAGAGCTAAAGAGAAACAACTGTAGGAAACTACACTATGGGTCTGGAATAGATGGTACTTGGAAGCTATTAATGTCGCCTTCCAAATTACGTGTTTTCTGTCCTTCAAATAGCATACTGTGGGTAATAAGTACACTTCAGAAGCAGATGGATAAAACTTTTCACAGCAAGAGCCATCAGTGAAAATAAATTAAGGTGATGGATAACAACAGACAAATATATCAGGTACAGGTTCTAGTAAAATGACAGATAGTTAAAAAGTGCTGCTTGTAAATAGATTCAGTCAGACATCGGAAGGTAAGCTGTGCTCTTATAGATTTACCACAAACTCAACAAAATTCACTATTATGTTCCGTTAAGTGTAGGAATAAGATATATATATATATATATATATATATATATATATATATATATATATATATATATATATATATATATATATATATATATATATAGTTGAGCTAGAATACTCTCAAAAGCATCAAGGGGTTGGTGCTTTTGATTTTTTTAGCCATTGGATGAAGAGATGTAGGGTTGAGATGATGGTGGTAGGTGGTGGTTGGTGGAATAGTGTTCAATCCAAAGGCTATTAGTAATCAAGGAGTAGATCCAAGGACTAGAAACCTAGAAGCACCAAGAGGTTGGTGCTTCTAAAAGTATTCTAGCTCAATTCTATATATATATATAGAGTAGAGCTACTATGCTATCGGAAGCATAGAGGATCTGGTGCTTTCAATTTTTTGGCCGTTAGATCAGCCTCTTTAATCATTTTTAACTTTTGGATTAATACTATTACCCTGTGGGGACCACTCAAACCTAGGGGTACTACTCAACCCTGGGGGGATCGCAATCATCCCAATCATATAATTCTTAATCCAAGGGTTAAAATATCAGAAGCATCAAATGCTCTATGCTTCCGATAGCATAGTAGCTCTACACTATATATATATATATATATATATATATATATATATATATATATATATATATTACACATTTTCAAACTATGAAAACCTGATGAGTTAATGAACACTGAATAATATTAGAGAGAAATAATATACATAGACAGAAATAATATAGAGAGAAAATTTTAACAGCAGTTGGTGCATAAACCAAACATCCTCCCACAGAGCGTAATGAATATTGTGAGACTGCCAATGGTATTTACATCCTTCCAGCTTGAAGGCCAAACAATACAGATTTCTGGAAAAGTGGAAATGACATCTGACATAACAGTCCTAAAACAGGCAATTTCTTAATTTGCCTAGTTCATTAGGCAAATTAAATTCGCATAACAAACTAATAGTAGCTTGTTGGAATTGTCTGAGTATATATATTTTTTATTGTCAGCTTCACAACAAGGTACCAGAATGGCACAGTATTGTGTCTTGCACTGAAGTTGGCAAGGCTGCAACTGCAGGGGAACACATCAACACCATTCTTTTATTTTCAGCAGAACAGGTCAATACACAACAAGCAATCCTTGTTCACAAAACATATATTTTGATGCTGACTCGATGGCCAACAACTACTGAATTGATAAACCAACCTCTCATCTGAAAAATTAAAGCAAATTGCTTTACCTAAGCAATAAGAGACTTTTAAGAGAACAAAAGAAAACAACGACAATTAATGATAGGCTCATGAATCTTGGATTATTTGAAACACATGCAAAAACCATATCCGTATGCTTCCATACCTTGGTACTTCCAGTGAATGAAACCAGCTGTATCCTCGCGTCACAAGCTATTGCTTTACCAACCATAGCATCTCCACAAAATGCTGTGAAGATTGCACCTGGCAAATTGTTCTTCTCTAACACACCAGCAATAATTTTAGTTGTTGCAATCGTGATTAACGGAGTTGTTGGTGCACCTTTCCTGCAATGAACAGTGACCAAGATTAACTGCAACATTTCATGTTATATTTCCACTTTTGGTGACAAATTCATCCAATCAAATGAATTTATTATTTTATAGAGATAAATGCAGGATCTCTCATTTCTTGCATCTAGGTTAGAATCAGCAAAAGGAAATAAAGCTTAGCTATGGATGCACACCAATCAAATGCAGTCTACAGAATGTCCAATCTAGATTATCTTAACAAAAAGAAATACTTTTTTGTAAACAATATACTAAACATTACTTTTTTGTCAACAATATACTAAACGTTACTTTAGACTATATATGATTTGTGTAAGAAAAAGAGCAGTAATACGCTTAGACTAGAGAACACCCATACAGAAAATGGTCTAAAAATGGTCTACGTTCTTACCAGACGACACAGTTTCCACAGACTAAAGCGATGCAGGCATTCCACCCTATAACACCAAAAAGATAAATAAGGTTCAAAACAACAACATACAATGAAAATTAAACGTATTAGGATAATAGGATGCCTAAGAAATAACATATTTACAAGAAGACTTGTTGACTAAGAGAAAAGCAAATGTTATGTGGCGCTTGAAGCGTGAGGAAAATTTGTCTCACAACTTCTGAAGCATGTAAATCAAGCTTCAGTTTGATTCGACAAGCACCACAGGATATGCAGATAGTTACATCAGAAAGACTAAAAACATTCTAGTAGCAGAACTTTTTTAAGCTTATTAATGATGTTATTTTTTTTTTGAAGTCTCGAGATCTAAAATTTTGATATAATGCGACTAAAATTAGGATGCTAAGGAACCATAATATTGACTTTCCAAATCATAGAACACCAGACATATTTAGACTAAATCTCCTAATTCAAAGAATTTACTAGTCTGGACAATCTAAATACATTTCTGATTTTAGCCTAAACACAAAGGACATCAGAATAATACAAAATTTTAAACAGAGTACACAGATAGGTACATGTAAGATAATTACGATTCCTAAAACTCTGCAAGATCAGTTCTATTAGCCCATCTGGTTTCTCCTCAAATAGCAGAAACTAATGAAAATCAGTCGACATATGCAAAATCGTTTAGCGCCGCACCAGAAAACTTGTACCATAGAAGAAATCCTTGCATAAATACAAAATGCTATGCTAACAGTAAGGTTTTAAGTGTCAGTCGGCACAGACTATATCCACCGTATCGTACCGTGCCAACAAGATACCAGCACGATACAGACCTCGTGCCGATGGCATGGCTCAAAACCCTTTATTCTTTAAATTAGTAAGTAATTTTCTCAATAAAGTTCAAAAGATGTAATAAAAAGACATAATAAATAGTTAGAATATTCTGTTGCTAAAGAAAATAAATATTTCATGCTATTATGTGTCGGCACACAAGAATTTTTTTGACTGGCACGCATAGGTATAGCTCGGCACGCACCATGCCGTACCGTGCCGGCAAGTTTCCAGCACGATCCCTCGCCACGACACTTAAATCCTTGGCTAGCAGTCTCAGATAACTTTAGTTTTTACAAAATACTGGTTGTTTCACATAATTTAATATGGATTAGAGGCAAACCCTAATCCTAGGGTATAGCAATCCAGTGCTGCCCTTCTACCTCGTTGGATCTCATGCCGTTGCTACAGTACCATCACTACAGTACTGGTGCTACAGAACCATTCCTATAGTATTGGTGCTATAATTTCAGTGCTACCGTACCTGGGCTACAGTCTGTGCTGCAGGACTACCCTACGGCTATAATAATTCGAGCCTACATCAACTATTGATAGACCTAAGATGTGAACTTAAATTATATGGGAGAAAATTAATAATGCTAGAAGCCCGGCAAAATTCGAAGTCATGACCTCCTGCTCTGTTACCATATTAAATTATGTCAAAAATCGTTTGTCTCTAAAAGTTAAGCTAGTAGAGAACGATGTTTTTAATATTTGTATTCAACATCAACTATCATGGTGATGAACATGGCATCTTCATTGTCCTCATCATCTCTTCCCATAGTCAACATCAAAACCCTAATTCCAGTTAAACTTACAAATACGACCTATCTAATGTGGAAACAAGTATTTCTTAATGTACTCAAAAGTTTTGACCTAGCATCTCATGTAGATGGAACAAAAGGCATTCCACCTTAAGTCATGTAAACAAAAAAGAAAACAATGATTGTCTAATCTAGAGGATGCAATATAGAAGAGAGAGGATATGACAACCATGTTGTGGATTAATGCAACCCTCTCCTAGCTATCCTACAGATGATGATATCTAGTTTACCGAAGACAATCAAAGATGCTTGGATATTCATCGAAAACTACTTTGACAAGAGTGCTTCTAGTGCCTTCTCTCTCAAAGCAAAACTGTGCAAAAGAAAAAAAAGAATGATGACTGATGACTATATCAAAGTATATGCAGAAAGCCAAATCAATTGGAGATGTCTTTCAGGCTATTGGTGAGACCATACCAGAATAGTGAAACCTGCCACTATTTGTATGGTGATTTTTGCTGCTCTATCTTTTGGATGAGTTATTTGGTAACTTGATGTGAAAAAAGCATTTCTTCATGGAATTCTCATTGTAGAGGTCTATAAAAAATAGCCTCTTTGATTTGTGCATCCTTCTTTTCCTAATCATGTTTGCCAGCTAAGACTATCTATAGCACAAGCAAGCACATCGAGCCTGGTTTTAGCAGTTCATGCCTTTTCTTTGTGAACTAGAATTTATGATTACCGGTAGTTCTACTGATCCGTCCAAGTTCACCTATCGCACCAAGAATAGAGTTCTTGTTCTACTTTTGTATGTTGATAATATTATTGGCACTGGTAGCTCAAAGCCTCAGAGTCTTTATTGACTTTTTTTCCTACTCTTTAGACAGAGTTTGCTATAAAAGATTTGGGACCTCTTCATTACTTCTTAGGAGAAGAGATTACTGCTTCTGCTCGTGGCTTCTAGTTGACTCAACATAAGTATGCTCATCAACTTGAGCATCATGATATGCTCTCTAGCAAGTCGGCCAATACTCTATCTTCCACTGCTCACTTGTCTTCTTATAAGGCCCAACCTCTTGCTGATTCCTTCACCGATCGTCAAATTGTTGGCACTCTTCAATATCCCACCCATATGCGACAGATATCTATTATATTGTAAATCTGGTTTTTATAGGTGTCTCATGATTCTCATTTAGAGGTTGTTAAGCATATTCTGTGTTATATTAGAAGAATCATGGATTATGAGCTTCACTTCTTTCATTGTGTTTCTCCTTCTTGAATTGCTAATTGATATAGGATAAAATAGGAACATCCTAATCTATCTTTCTAGTAATGAGCCCAAAATTTAAAGAAAACTAAAATTTACAATTTTTCAAAACTTTTAGAGTATTTTCAATTTTTTAATTTTTTTTAAAATATTTTAATGAATTTTAAATCTATTTTTGGAACTAAAAAAGAAAAAAAAATCCAAAAAAAGTACTGCTTGAGCAAGAAGTGTTCCCACAGTTTTTTCAATTTTTTAATTCTTTTTTAAAGAAAATTGAGAAAATTAAAAAAAAATTGAAGAAAATAGCCAATAAATAGGGTAGAAGTCAGAATAGAATTGTTTTAGATAATTGGAAAAGTAACTTTTCAAACACTATTCTGAGTTAAGTATCGCGGTGTTGCCTTTACTCTTGCCGAGGCCATCGGGTTTCAACATCTTCTTCGTGATCTTAGTGTACCGTTGCCACACCTAATATCTACTGTTTAATCTCAGCACGACATACATTGCGGGCAATCCGGTGTTACATGCACGCACCAAGCACATCAAGCTAGACAATCATTTTCTTCATAAGAAAGTACAAGTAGGTGACTTATCCTTAATACATACTTCTTTTGACAAGCAACTTGCCGACATCTTCACTAAACCATTATCTACCTCTCAGTTCTACGCGCTTCACACTAATCTTCATATTCGTCCTTGAGATGTTCAGAATGAGGGGGATAGTAGCATAGTTAGGGTTTACAGTATATAATTTGTATATGTTTTTATGTATTATTGGTTTAGCGAGTCACATGACTGTGACATAACTATTCTTGTTCATTGTTTATAACTAATGAAAATCCCAATAGACTTAGAGTGATCTTTCGGCAAAAAAAAAAATTTATTTTTTAGCAGTTTAAGCTTTTTGAGAACAATGGTTGTTTCATATAATTTAATATGATATCAGAGCATGATTTTTATTGGAGCAAGAGGTCCTGAGTTTGAGTCCAACTAGGCTCTTATAGTAATTGTGCAACTTACTAGCCCATCTTATAGTAATTGTGCAACTTATAGAAAGCAGTCACTAATGGAAAAGGCAAAATGCACAAACTCACCAAGTACAGCACATGGAAAATTGAACGCTGTAATGACACCAACTATTCCAAGAGGATTCCACACCTAAATTATGTGAAGCATGTAAACACCAGTTATGAATAGCATACTCATATGTTGCCATCTGATCATTGGGAAGTTTAGTAATACCAATACAAAAGAACTAACTTGCTCCCCACCTCCATCATCATATGATTTGGACCTGTGAACATGAGAAACATGACACAATTGAAAAAACCAAAAGTGGAAAAAACAATAGCACGGTACTTGTTGTAAAGTAACCAAATCAGATATCATATATACAATTTTAAAATTTTCATTCAGGTGAATTTCACAATTATAACTATTTTAGGTTAATCAATCAGTACAACAAGTAACTTCATCACACAATCAACATTTTTTCTATTTTTTCTAACTATTTATACTTAACAGCCTATTTCCAAAGCCAGTACCATGTAGCCTTCAACAAAGCAAATAAGCAGGAAAGACTTTAGTAGTAATTTTTCCTACTATAACTCTGTGGTATTAGATTACAAATGCTGCAATACTCACACGGTCGTTGTAGCACTATAAGAGACAATACAGTCTTCTGAGACCAAAATGGTGACATTACATGCAGCCATAGAATTGCTTATTTAGTTGACCAAGTAAGAACTTCAAACAACTAACGCATAAAATAAGATGAGCATAATGGAAGTATCATAATTGCTTGATTGGTAGTAGATAGACTTTTTTGATGCAAGAGGAGGCGATAACCTTTTATAGAAAAAAATATTTTAGAAGCTCAAAATTTACTTTTGATAAATACTTCTTTACAGTGAATGATTCAGAAAAAAAGAAAAAAAAACCAATCAGTATGACTCCTAAGGCTTTGTTGCTAAAAAATTGAACCCTAGCCATCTTCACTAAAAAGTAGAAACATGTCAGAAGTAATTATAGCTTTAATCTGATATCAGGGAAAAATAAGTGAAAAAAGAAAAAGAGAAAAATAGCATGATCTTACGTTCAGATGGTATGATCAATCCATTCAGCTGCCGACTCAACCCAACAGCATAGTCGCACATGTCAATAATTTCCTACATAAATAGCAAATTTAGTATCAAATAGTAAGCAAGAGGCTTAAAGTTATTATCCGCATGAATGACATTACAATAAAAAAAAAATTAATTGAACTCTTTTCTTTCACTACGAACTAAAGAATATATCTATTAGTAACAATTTAGCAACTACTACTTGATCCAACAATGCTAGCAAATCGTAGATCATAAATCTTTAACAACTATAAAACTATAAGAGTCTTACTTGAACCTCTCCGATCCCTTCAGGAAGTATCTTTCCCATCTCAAGTGAGACAAGTCTACCTAGATGGTGAAGTTTTGCCCTCAGTGCCTCACCAATCTGCCTAACAATCTCCCCCCTCTTAGGAGCTGGAACCTGGTTCAACAGTTGTGCAAACAACTGATAAGGGAACGGATTATGCGATAATGATCTATCATCTATTAGGTAGTACATCAACTAGCGCCTTTCGACAATTATGATGTCCTTTATGAAGAAGGCAGAGAATAAATACAAAAAATAAGCAAAATGGCAACAAGAAAGCAGATCCTGATAGGTTGATGAGATAATGCACTGTGAGAGCTAGATACAGAATCGTTAGAATACTTACGTACAATGCAATGAAAGGTAACACGAACACTCTTCACAAACCACAAAATTTACACTAACAATATAACCATATAACTCTATGTGTTTAAAAAGCAATAACTTCAAATTGTAATCTGCGACTGAGCAATAATCCCCAAACCTGCATCCATATCTTGGCCGCATCCACGCAAGCATTCATTCCCTCATCATAGTCCAGAACCGATGCCTCATTCACCTCGGCAATAACCTAAATCAATCAAAAACGACAATCACCTCCGATTACTCCGATCCATCGATCTCCGAGCCGTTTAAAGGATCGAATCGATCGCTCGGACGATCAGAACTAGGATCACCGCGAGTATTCGATCCCCGATCGTAGCAAGGTGAAGAGAGGTGAAGGATCGAGGGGAGAACGAACCTGGTTGTTGGTAGGGTTTCGCGAGGAGGCGACGGGGCCGTTCCCCTTCCAGGAGCCATTGGCGAAGCATCCGAGGTTGCGAGGGGCGAGGCCGAGCTCGGAGAGGAAGTGGTGCTCCTTCCTCGTGAAGCTTCCCATGGATCGGCTAGGGTTTCTACTGGCGTGGAGAGTGGGGAGGAGGTAGAGGAAGCGGAGGGATCGGATGGAGAGGAGAGACGAGGAGGATCGGAGTGTTGAGAGGGGCATTTATAGGAGGAGGTTGCGGGGGGTGGGAGAGTGAGAGGAAGAGGGGGACGAGACGAAACGTTCGCTTACGTGGGAATTAAGAAATTAATTAAAAGTAGGATAAGATGCCTATTGTTCTAGTTAGATGATGTGTAAGAGCAAATTATTTTAATTGATTGATAAGCTACTGTACTATCAAAAGTAGACCTGACAATTTTGACCCAAACCCGCGGGTACGCAGGGTTACCCATAAATTTACGGCCATGGGTACCAATTTTTTTACCAAAAAAATTACAGGTAAAGTGGAGTGCACTATTAGCGATGGACATTTTGGAGTAACCCACGGCATCACGGATACCCGCACATATATTTTTTTAATTACAAAATATATTTTTTTAATTAATATATATTTTTTATTTATCTATACTATAAATTATAATCCTAATTTTTCATTGCATATATTTTATATTATGAAATATTTTTTTTAAAACTTTAAATATTTTTATTGTATGTTATAATATTTTAAGCAATGAGTTATATTACGCTTTTAAAATTTATATGTATATGTTTTGCATTTAAAAATATAAGAGCAAAAAAAAAAAAAAAAAAATTACGGGTAACCTGCATACCCACCCGCCCACCCACGGGCGGGTATGGGTAGAGATGTTGGCTATCCAAAAATTTGCGAGTAAATTTTACCCATGCCCAAGTAATCCGCGGGTATAATAACCCGCCCGCGGGTTACCCAACCCGCCTATTTGCCAGGTCTAATCAGAAGTATTGCGAATTTGATATTTTAATTTTTGGATCAAGAATTATACTGTTAAGATGACTACGGTCACCTCTAGAATTAAGTAGTCTCTACAAGACAATAATATTAATCAAAAAATTAGAAATAATCAAAAGAATTAATTTAAGAGTTAAAAACTCAAAAATATAAGATCTCTATATTTTCGATAACATAGTAACTCTACTATTATTTTAATAATAACATTATTCATAGCTAAAAAAAAATGTATCTTAAAATATTATTAATGAATTAGTTATGATGTGCAAGTTTTAATTTTCAACTATCAAAGTCCCGTGCAGCGCTACTGATATAAAATATTTTAATAAAAAATATATTTTATATTATATATTATTTTATTAGTATGATTATTAATTAAGTTAATTTAAGTAAAAATAATTAAAACTGATATACGCGCGCGGCATTAATTTTTATATGAACTTATTAGTAATCAATTATTTTATAAAGGCATTTATATAAAAGAAAATTTTGGAAAAAATATTAAATAATTTAAAATTTTAGATAAAATTTTAGTAAATTTAATAGATATATTTACTGTTAGTTATTAGTTATTTAATTTTTATTAGTAAAAAAATATTTAAAATTATTAAATTTGGTCCTTTTTTATAAAATTTATAAATATTTTGATTTAATTAACTAAAACTAATCATAAAAATGAAAAATATATATATATATAATATATCAATTAAAAAATATAAATTCGCAGGGTGTCAAAGAATCCAAATAGTTGAGGGGTTTTTCACATTTGCTACAAATATTTTTTGGTAAAATTGTATAGAGACCTCCTAGACTTTTATAGTTTTTAGACTTAAAATAATTTTAGTTAAAAACATTATGGATTTTATCAAATTTAATAGTAATTTCAGCAAATTCGATAATTTGAATTATCTTTTGTCATCAGATATAAAAACTAAAATTTTTTAAAAAAAAAATTTAAAATTTCAGTAGATCTCAATTAAAGAAATATTATAATTTAGGGTTATCTATATATTTTTTACCCACTTTAATCATGCACCGGGTGTACAAATAAATCTTGTGCACTTTATTTTTAAAACCTCCAATATAAAATTTAAATCCTTACAATTTTTTTATACATAAGTTTTCTAATATAGTATAGATTATATTAGATTATACATAAGCTTTAAATTCCTTAGGCGTTTGTTTCGACTCGTATTTATAAGTATGGACGATTACTTTTTGATTCGTCTCGTCTAATTTTAAGAGCCTGACATACTCTCCCCAATGTATAATCTTGCTCACACAAAACTCATCTCTCATTCCGATTAGTGAATATTGACTCTGGTACAAACTGTGACGCTAGTTCCATTTTTTAGGAAGTTATCCATTCTGGGACTACTCTAATCTTATCATGATTAACTCTCTTAATCTCTTGCATCTAACTACCGCCCAAAATATTATAAGCTGGTTAAGAGGTTTAGCCCTATTGTATCTAGGGATGTCGACGGGTCGGCTTTGGGTCGGGTTTTCAAAAATCCGAACCCGAATCCGAAGTTAATACCCGAACTCGACGGGTTTTAAAAATCCATATCCATATCCGGACCCGACCAAAAACCCGAAACCCGAAAACCCGAACCCAAAAACCCAAATCCAAAATAATGAATTTTTTTTATCATATTTTAAAATATATTATAGTAAAATCAAAATTTTAAAACACAATAAAATACAATCAAAATACATTCATGTTATATAAATAAACATAATTAAATATTTTACTATAATATTTTATATATTTTATATTTTACATAAATAAATAAATAATATATATATATAATTTTTTCTGGTTCGGATTCGGGTTCGGGTTCGGGTCGGGTATACACAAAATTCATATCTGTACCTATATCCGTCGGGTTTTTATTTTTTATATCCATAACCAAATCCATATATATCCGTTTAGCTCGGTCCGTTCGGATTCGGTTCGGGTAATTTTTCGGATATCCATACTTATTGACATTCCTAATTGTATCTTACATATAGAATTATTTGGAATCTCGTAAATGTAGATTAAGGAAAATTTAAACCAAACCTAACATCTCGATTCTCGAGCATATGAAATCTGCATGGTCACAGTCCATTCCATTTATATCGCTGTCTGACAACAGTGGATATCAATTTTCCTCTCGATTGGCAGCAACGTCGAACTACAAAAGATCGTATCCTCGTTAGTACAATTATCGTCTGTAGTTGATATCAAATCATTAAACAGATCATAATACTTTCAAAAAAAAATTATTTTTTTCATTCAAAATATTTTAATTTGTACTATATAAACGGCTCACAAAGTGAAAAATTACACAAGGAATTGAAGAGCTTTTTAGATTATGAGTACTCCATTAAATGACGAGAACATGACGAGAATTAGCATGTAGGACCCAACTTTGACTCAAGACTCCGCCAGCTCTTCTTTTCATGTGTGGGTAGATGGAAGTTGAAAAGAGGGTACTGAAGGTGGAGTAGGGTGCCTCATTACTAATCAACATGGCACCATCGCATGCATATCTGATGAAATAAAAGTGGTCCATGATGCCAGCTCGGTCGAAATTGGAGCAATTATCCGAGTTACAAAGCTTCTTTTACAAATGTATCTTGGAGAAACTTTTCATATCTTCTCATATTCAGAATCCATTATCAAAGCTTTACATCTCAGGAGTTATCAATCAGATTCGCTAATACCTGAAGCTCGGACAAAAATCACGAAGCTATGGAATTTTACTGAAAAGTTCAATTACTTCAGCTTCGGATAGAATTCGAGATTTTAAAAAAATGCGACAGTCGCGGATCGCTTAGCCATTTGGGGACTCGCACACAAGAAGCTTTCTTTCCGGTCTTTTTTTGATGAATTTTTTCAGTCTATATATTTCCACTAATTAATTAAATAAAAATCGCCTCAGGACGTGTTTTCCCTCAAAAAAAAAATTTAAATAAATTTTGCGAGTCTCGGACCACCTCTTAATTCAATACTAATTAACAACCCCTAGTAGCCTCTAGTAGTAAGGATAAACTTTAATGTGCTAGACAAACCCTAACTGGCTAGTTGATCAGCTTGCATAGTCTATCTGATTGCATGCAATTGCAGCTATGTTGTAATTATATTTACATATAAATTCAAATTCGTTGTTTAGTTCGATGTATTTAAATCTAATTGCTACAATTAGAACCGTACAGAAAGGCTCAACTACAATAGTTGAAACTGCACCCGAATTTGCTGTAGTTTCCACAACGGTATTTGAAGAGAGTAATAATTTTCTTACCATTTGATATAAAAAATAATAAATTGGAAAGCAGAAGTTTTTAATTGCATATAAACTAATAAATTAATTATTACTGCAATATTATATATGTATACAATCAAACAAACATATATATATAATAACAACTACTATATTTTTAACTATATGGATCTCCACTTATATAATGTTTAATTCCTTGTCATAATATTCCTTTGTCTCAAAAAAAAAAAAAAAAAAAAAAAAAAATCCTTGTCATAATATATCTTACAAGATTTATAACTTATAACGGAAGCCAAATGTGGGCCATTTTCAGAGAGGCGTGTTAGAATTCGTTTTTAAACGATTGAGCACACACACACAAAAAGCTACCTAACTGATATTTGTTTCGATTTGGACGTTGAAAATGACATGGCGAAGAAAAAAAATAGAAAAAACTTTAATTTGTTTAATAGAAGGGGATAGGGATAGGAATAGGCCCTTATCCCCCCTTTATACCTAAACGTTAATTTTTTACCTGAGAATAGCAGTTCTCGGTTATCCCCACCAACACTTTCATTTTTTATATAAAACTACCTAATATTTTTCTTATCTTCGGAAACAACTCAATTTTCATCTAAACGTTATTTTTCTTATCCCCATACTTGTACCTATCCATGTAATAGCTACTTCTTACTTATACCCGAACCAAACGGTGCCTAAAAAAGAGTAAGGCTACTATGCTTCTGGAAGTACAGAGCCTTCCGTCATTTTAGGTCGTTTTTTATATTGCGACTTTCGAATTGTCGATCGGCTCCGTTAAACTTGATCTAAAGTATTTGAAATGCCTAGAAAATAAATATTGCGATTTTTCGATATTATTTGCCTGGTGAACGAAGAGGCTCAAAATTAACAGCTGAAAATAAAAATCTTACAAAATGTGATAATATGACATTAAAATTTTAGATCAAAGATATTGATTTTGTTTTATATAGTATAAAGAATTTTCTATCAAAATTTCACATGATTTGGATATTTCTACACTGCTAAACTTGCAAACGGCTTGCTACGGTTATTAAAATTATTGCCTTTTGAGCCCCTTCGATCACTAGGCAAATAATATTGAAAAATTATAAAATTTATTTTTTAGATAGTACTTTAAATACTTTAGATCAATTTTAACGGAACCGATCGACGATTCGAAAGTCACAACATCGAAAACGACTCCGTGCTTCTAGAAGCATAGTAGCCTCACACAACTTTAAATACCACTTTTGTGGTTTCACACTTTCTCACTTTACTATCTTGTGATTTAAAATGCATCAATTTAGTATCATGTGGTTTTATTTTTTTCTTTTTATTATCAATTCCACTAATTTTTTTTTTTTTAAATCAGTGACAAAATTAAAACTAAAGAAAACTAAAATAAATATTCAATAAAACTATATGTGTATCTGAAGTTTTGTATATAATTTAATAAAATATTAACGAAAAAGCTGACAAAAAATAAAAAATAAAAACCACAAGACACTAAATTGATATATTTTAAATTATAGAGTATTAAAATGAGAAAGTGCGAACTAACACGAGTGGTATTTAAAGTTCACCCAAAAAAAATATATTTGGTAATGTCTATCATATCATAGCCCCTTTAATGGGGACTTATTAACCCACACAGTAATTGATATAAAACGTACAAAGACTTATCTTTTTGAGTATTGGATTTGACGTCTCAATTGTTTTTTAACTTTTTTTATTACTCATTTTTTACCTTTCTTTTTAATTTCTTTTTAAATTTTTTCTTTCTTGAGGTCCTTATTGTATAACTCTGTATAGTTGAATTTATTATTTGATGCTTCATTTGGTTCGGAGATAAGTAAGAACTGGTTATTTCAGGAATAGGTATAAGTTTAGGTATAAGTCTCGGATAAACTAATTTTGTGTTTGAATGAAAATTGAGTTGTTCCCGCGAATAAAAAAAATAGTGTTTGGATAGATAAGATTGAATAAGAAGGATAGTTGGTTGTTATAAATAGAAAATAATGATATTACCTATTATATTATATTATATTATATTTAAATTTTTAAATTTAAATATACAACTTTTAAATTTCAAAAAATTTAAATTTAAATTTAAAATCTCAAATTAAAAAATTTAAAGCTTTAAATTTAAATTTTGATATTTTAAATTAAATCAAAATTTAAATATATAAAATATCAAATTTTAAATTTAAAACTTTAAAATATCAAATTGAAATTTAAAATTTAGAAGTTAAAATTATAAAATTTTAATTTTATAATTATAAATTATAAATTAAAGTTTAAAATTTAAATATTTTAAAAAATTAAATAGAGATTCCCATCCTATTTCCACACAAGTCGTGGAATAGCTTTCTGGCTCTAGTGTAAATGAATAAATAGGTAGCGTGCTATTTTTTTCTTAGAAAAAAATGTACAAAGGCTCTCTAGATTTTAATTAATATATTTTTAGATGATCTTAGAACTTTTAATTTGGCTAATTAGACATTCTAAACTATATCAAATAGTCATAAAGACTCTCTCCTTAATTGAAATTAAGACTTCAAAATGGAAAGAGAAATCTATTTTTTTCATTTCATTTGTAATAAGTAACCTCAAAATTGAATAATTACTGGGTAATTAATAATTTCGATCGAGAAAAAGAATTTATTAAACTATTTATATTTACTAAAGTTTAAGGTAGCATGCTACCTACTTCGTTTATTTTATTTAGAAATCAACAATTACCGACCGTCCCTAGAGCAAGTGACAAAGGACTTGGTGGTTGGTACCCGAGATCCGAGTTCGAATCCTAATTGATTCACATTTCTAGCTAAGTTTATTTCTTAACGAAATAAACGAAGCGGGTAGCGTGCTCAGGTGAATCCGATGTTTCAGCTACGACAATAGTGTATTCCATGGCCCCTCGCTCCTGGAAAGTAGTCACTACCTGAGCCACAGAAGATGCTTTTTGACCGATAGCTACATAAACACCTATTATATTTTGCCCTTTTTGATTAAGAATCGCTTGTGGTTACTCGTTGATTAAATATGATCTAAGTATTTAAAACTTTCTCAAAAAAAAAGAAAAAAAAAAAAAAAGAAACTAGGATTCAAACTTAGGATCTCAGATACTAACCACCAAGCCTTTGCTACTTGCGCCAAGGACGGTCGGTAATTGTTAAAAGTAAGTTACGTATGCTTTTCACCGAGCTAAAGTTTTGAAGGTTTTTATACAAATTTTTTTTTTATTTGTGTTTATTAATTGTCTTGTAAGACCTTGCTTGGTAGTGAGTATATAACGCTAGTAAATTATAACATAATCAAATCACTGCTCTACACAACATAATATTTTTTTTTTACAGAAATAAATAAATAATTTCTTGGAATAATTGCCTATATACCCTCATGCGTCTGAAAATATCCGATCTACCCCTACTTTTTTTTTCTTTCTAAAATGCCCCTCATACGTTCCACCGTTATTGCAAAATACCCCCGCAGTTATCTCCTGTTAAGTTAATATGGGTTAAACGTGAGTTAAATATCTACCACAGTTAAAAAAAATTAAAATACCAATTTTGCCCTTAACTTAAGGGCATAAGAAAGGTTGGTGACGGTAGAGGGGTATATTGGAAAAAATCAAAAGCCGAAATACTTTTGTGCCCTTGACTTTAAGGGCAAATAAGAAAGACAGTGATGGTAGAAGGGTATATTTGAAAAGGGCAAAATAGTAATTTTATAGAGATAACGAGTTACTTATGATTTTAACTCTAAGGGTATATTAGAAATAGGTTGGAACGTAGAAGGGTTATTTTCAATATTAGCCTTCTAAGAGGGGTAAATCGGAAAATCGGAAACTTTTCAGGGTATATAAGCAATTGCCCCTAATTTCTTTGTATGTTTTCATAGTGCATAATGTACTTTTTTTTGAGAAAAATAGTGCATAATGTACTAGCTCCGCATTTGCTGATAACAAGTAATTAACAATCTCCAGCAAAGCTTAAGAGTCTTTTTTTTTTTCTTTTTCTTTTTTTTTTCTTTTTTTTTTGTCTTGTGTTTTTAGGTTTTTTTGGAAGATATGCCCATTGATTTATATTTTGAGTTCTACAAAATGCAATAAAATTTCAAAAGATGAGTTTTACTATAATTTATTCCTTAAAAATTATTTTTTAAAGTTTTCCACGGGTTTCTAACTCTTAACCTGAATTCCAAACGAGACTTACGTACGCTAATATACTAATTGAGAAACCGAAGGCTCAAATCTATGAACTTCTAAGGCTCGAATCTATGACTTTCGCATATATATATATATATATATATATATATATATATATATATATATATAAAGTCGTGGGCTACTATACTCATATTATAGATGTAGCCCTTTGTACTCATAACTTTTTGACCATTCGCATTTAAAAAACGATTACTGGATGAGAGCATTACGACGGTTGATAAGCTGGCCTACTCAGGCTTGAAATTCCAAGTGTTTGTTGAATAGTATAATTCAACTAGATAAAAACGACAGTCTCATGGATCAAACTACCAAAAACTTACGAGTAGAAGAGTTTCTATACTCATAAAGTATATATATATATATATATATATATATATATATATATATATATATATATATATATATATATATATATATATATATATATATATATATATATATATATATAGGGTTCTATTATATTATTATGAGTGCGATCGCCTCGTACTCATAAGTCGTTTTCGATGATAGAGCTTCCGAATCGACGATCCACACCGTCAAACATTATTTACAAGATTTAAAACTTCTAGAAATAAAATTTTATAATTTTTTGACATCATTTACCTTACGATCAAGAGGTAACAAATTTGGTAATTTTAGTATGCAACCAGTGCAGACACTTTGTAGTTTAACGGTGTAAAAGAATTGAGATTTATTGAATTTTTGATAGAAGATTCTATTCACTATCTAGATAAAGATCAATAACTCCGATCTTGGATTAAAGGATCCGATCATCCTTTTTTAGGACATCATTCGATTTTGACTTCATTTTATGCCCACTTGATGGGCTTTAATATGATTTCGAAAATTTACGAAATTTATTTTCTAGAAGTTTCAAATACTTTAGATTATATTTAACGGAGTGGATCGTTGATTCGGAAGCTCTATCATCGATAACAACTTATGAGTAGAGATCCAATACTCATAATAGTATAAGCCATGGCCTATATATATATATATATATATATATATATATATATATATATATATATATATATATAGTGTGGCTACTATACTCATACGAGTATAGAGCCCTTTTGTACTCATAACTTTTTGACCATTCGGATGAAAAAATGTACGGCTTGGATGAGAGTGATTACGATTTGGTTGATAGTGGGCGGCCACAGGGTTGAATGGGTGGTTGGTTGAATAGTATAATCTAACGGATAAAAATGATTAAATGGTGGATCAAACGGTCAAAAACTTATGAGTAGAAGAGCCTCTATACTCATAAGAGTATAGTGGATTCTCTCTCTCTCTCTCTCTCTCTCTCTCTCTCTCTCTCTCTCTCTATATATATATATATATATATATATATATATGATGTGGGCCCCCTAAGGTTAAGCGAGTGGTTTGTTGAATAGTATGATCTAACGGGTGAAAATCCTCAAAGGGGTGGATCTAACGGTGGAAAACTTGAAAGCGAGTGTTTCGTGTTATTGATAGCATAGCGTGGGACTCGTATATATAGACCTAGGCTACTATGCTATTAATAGTACCAAGTCATTGATGCTACCAAGTTTTTGGCCGTTGGATTGAGAGATGTACGGTTAGGATGATGTGGGCCCCCTAGGGTTAAGTGAGTGGTTGGTTGAATAGTATGATTTAACGGGTGAAAATCATCAAAGGAGCGGATCTAACGGTGGAAAACTTGATAGCACCGAGTGTTTCGTGTTATTGATAGCATAAGATAGGACTACATATATATATATATATATATATATATATATATATATATATATATATAATTGAGCTAGAATACTTTCAAAAGCACCAAGGGGTTTCTAACCTTTGGATCTACTCCTTGATTGCCAATAATCTTTGGATCAAACGCTATTCCACCTACCACCACCTACCATCATCATCTCAACCCTACATCTTTCCATCCAATGGCTAAAAGTCAAAAGCACCACTCCCTCGGTGCTTTTGTGAGTATTTTAGCTCAACTCTCTCTCTCTCTCTCTCTCTCTCTCTCTCTCTCTCTATATATATATATATATATATATATATATATATATATATATACTACTATAACTTTTTGAGTATTGGAGAAAAATGTGAGGCTACGATGAGAGTGATTACGGTTAGATTGATAGTGGGCCCCCTAGGGTTGAGTAGGTGGTTGGTTGAATAGTATAATCTAACGGGTAAAAATGATTAAATGGTGGATCAAATGGCCAAAAAGTTATAAGTACAAGAGCACTTTATACTCATGGGATGAGAGTGATTACGGTTAGATTGATAGTGGGCCCCCTAGGGTTGAGTAGGTCGTTGGTTGAATAGTATAATCTAACGGGTAAAAATGATTAAAGGGTGGATCAAATGGCCAAAAAGTTATAAGTACAAGAGCCTTTATACTCATAAAAGTATAGTAGCCGGACTCTATATATATATATATATATATATATATATATATATATATATATATATATATAAATATATTTATATATATATATATATATATATATATATATATATATATATATATATATATATATATATATATATATATATATATATATATATATATATATATATATATATATATATATATATGAGATATTATACCTACAAATTGAGCAAAACTATATTTAATAAATGATCAATTTCGATAGTATTAACAAAATAAAAAAAACTTAATTATTATTTATTTTAAAATATAAATTAGAAATTTTAAAAAATGTGATAAATTATTTCAGTTTAGTAAAAATTTTTTAACTGAATTTACTAATTATGTTATAAAGTGTGAATCTTTTTGAAATAAAGGTAAGGTACAGAAGGCATACCCTTTAATTGCATACAACTTCTTGTGAACTTAGCAGATTATAAATATATCCCTATACAAGTTTAACTTTTTTATGTTATTTCGTAAAAATTCTAATGTTTTCAAATATATTTCTACTTTTAGGATCCGTTAGAAAAATTTAGTTAATTATAAATAAAATACTTAATTCGTCAATAAGATAAATAATATTTTTACTTTTTTTTTTTTATATTATACCTTCCTTTTTCAATCAAAATCTTAATAATAGGAACTCTTCTTCTTATTCCTTTTCCTCTTCCTCTTTCTTTGTCTTCTTTATGTTAGTTTCGAATCAGTAACTAGAAGTTCTCTGTCCCTATTTATCCACGACGCGTGTTGTTTCGTTCATTTCGAATACATATTATTTTTTCATTCAATTTTTTCTATGATTCTTTCTTATTTTACTCAAAAGAAAAATTTTTTGCAGGAAAAAAAGAGAGAATAAGTTATTAGCTAGTTTGGGTTTTAAAGAAGAAGAAAATGACTGTTGAAAATTTTCGGAGGATCTTTTGGTACGATTATAACGATTGAAATTTTTGAAGGAGCATATTTGTGATGACAAAATTAATATTTTATTTATGTGTTGTTAAAAAATAAACAGTTCTCTAACAATAACAAATCAGTGAGAACAATACGAATATCACCTAATTTTTATATAAGAATAGAAGTTAAAAAATTAAATTTTATAAAAAATATGAGATAAAATATAGGGGCATCTTTGTAATTTAGAGCTACGAAAAGGCAAAATGAAAATGAAACGAAAAAACTCCCCTGCCTCTAGAATTTTCGCTCTATTTCCGCGGATCACACGTCGTCCTCGGATCGCACGTGCGGAACGTGCGTCCAGCGCTTTCTCGCCGGAACCACCGCACGGGGACGTGCATCTCCCCCCCGAAGCCCCCTCGTTCTCGTCCCCGCTCCCCCAAATCCCCAATCCCACACACCTTCAAAACCCTAATCGCCCCCCCACACCATCCCCACCCCCACCCCCCCCCCCCAATTCCCCCAAATCCCCACCCATCCAAACCCTAGAGTCCCAATCCACGCGACTCCCCAATCCGATTCCGCTGAGAATTCCCGGGGATGACGAAGCCGAGGCGCGGATTCCGCGCGATCTCGCACGCGTCGTGCGCCCTGGTATTGCTTTTCTTGCTCCACAGCAGAGGATTCGTTCTTAGAAACCCTAGTCCTCTCCATCCCCATCGCCGCGCATCCGAGCTTGTTGTCGACTCGGGCAATCCGTCGAACACCTCGCGGGACGTCCAATCCGCGGCGCACCCCGGCGCCGCGTGCTCCGGCGTGGCCAAACACGAGGGCTTTAGCACCAAATGCGAGTTCTTGAGGTCGCACACGGAATGCTATTCCGGCGGGTTCTTTGATTACCTCTCTTTCTTCTACTGCACTTGCGCGAATTTCCCGCCGCTCGGCTACGCCGTGCTCGCGTTGTGGTTAACTGCGCTGTTCTATTTGTTGGGAAACACCGCAGCTGATTACTTCTGCTGTAGCCTTGCCAACCTCTCTAAGCTGCTGCGGCTTCCCCGACGGTCGCGGGGGTCACGCTGCTTCCTCTCGGAAATGGCGCGCCGGATGTGTTCGCGAGTATCGCGGCATTTTTAGGTTCGGGTTCCGGTGAAGTTGGATTGAATAGTGTTCTGGGTGGAGCTCTGTTTGTCACTTGTGTGGTTGTTGGGGTGGTCTCTTTATGCGTCGCAGAGAAGGATGTCCAAATTGATCGGAAATGCTTCGTCCGGGACGTGGGTTTCTTCCTTCTTACCCTGATTTCGCTGTCCCTAATCTTGATTGTGGGAAAATTGGGTGTTTTCGGAGCATCTTTGTTTGTGATGATATACATTGTTTATGCCTTTGTGGTGGCAGCTAATGAGCTTCTCAGGAGGCATGCTCGAATGCTAAAATTGCATGTGGTGACGCCATTACTGCCGATTACGAGTAGTTTCTTCTCTCATGGAGGAGATGAGGACGCATCCATTTATAGCCCATTTCTGGATGATGATTCGATTGGTGATGTGCCGCAGTTTACCTCGCTACCTCAATGGATGTGGGCTTCGAATGTTGCAATTTATTCAAATCATGAACAGTCGAGGCCTCTCTGGGGTTGGAGTGATGGGGTAGATGATGATAAGTCGTTGTTATTCAAAATTTTAGCTTTAGCAGAGATGCCTCTTACTTTCCCTAGAAAGTGCACTATTCCAGTGGTTGAAGAAGATAGGTGGTCAAAGCATTATGCGGTCGCTAGTGCCACCTTGTCGCCGCTTCTTTTGGCATTTCTCTGGGATTCCCACGACAACGATCATTCGAAGGTCAACATTATTGCTTATGCAGTTGGCGGCATTTTGGGTGTACTTCTTGGTGCCTTGGCTTCACTATGTACTAGTTATGAATACCCCCCACGTAGATACCTACTCCCTTGGGTTTTAGGAGGCTTTGTGATGAGCATTGTGTGGTTTTACATTGTTGCAAATGAACTGCTCGCACTTTTGATGGCCATGGGTGTAATTTTGCAGATCAAACCTTCTATTCTTGGTTTGACGGTTTTAGCATGGGGTAACTCAATGGGTGACTTGATGTCCAATGTGGCTTTGGCACTCAAAGGCGGCGATGGTGTGCAAATTGCTTATTCCGGATGTTATGCTGGGCCAATATTTAACATACTTGTTGGGCTTGGGGTTTCTTTATTGCTTGCAGCATGCTCTGTTAGTCCTGCATCCTTTGTGCTTCCAAACGATAGTTCGTTAGTCTACACAATGGGATTTCTAATGTCTGGACTCATTTGGGCTCTTTTTATTCTTCCTCGAAGCGATATGCGCCTAGTAAGTTGTTAGGTTTTGGTCTCATTGCTCTTTATCTAATCTTCCTGTCTATTAGGGTTTCTGCTGCAGCTGGAACCTTGTAGTTGGCCATGCTGCACTAAACCATCCTTTCCTAATTGAGAAGTATGTTTTGTATCTTTCTTAATTTGATCACAAGTGGATGTAGATGATGTAAATGATCTAATTGATATGGGGGTTCCTGTTATTTGTTGTGTTTACCCCCATCGTCTTGTATATTTGATAGAAATAAAAAAATTCCCGAGTTTATCACTGAATCACACAATATTGCTTTCGTTCCTCTACTATGCACATGCATTTTGTCTCTTATAAGAGCATACATCTTTTGTTGCTATTGTTTATGAGACCGACTAGAAAACACAGGTATGCTTTTGACATGAAATTATGTATGATAAATTTGCTTCCTTTATCTCGCTAAATTAAAATTTAGGCCTTTTGACACCAGTCATTGTGTGGTTTCTTCGAAGATAAGCTTATGTTTTTCGACCTTTGAAATTCTTTAGCTAAACTTACCATTGTGGGATGCGGGAATATTGTTTTCTGTAACCTGCCTTGAACTTTTAGAGTTTGTGAGGGACTAGGGAAGTGGTGCGAATGGAGCATAGCCTATGATTTGAGTAATGTACCCATCCGCTTAACCTGGACTGTAACTTATGCTATGCATATATTCCTTATCGTGTGAATCAAATCATTCACGTGTCACCTTTCCTTTTGTTAGCATCTGTGTATAAGTGCTTTTGACGAGCTTCGAAGTGTTTGTAAATGGTGTGTGGTTGAGGTTTTATCCGGAACCTTGAGAAGCCTTCCATGTGGCTTCAACCAATTCTTTAACTCCACGATCTGGTATTCGTTGAATGCATGCAGGCTCTCTATTGTTAATTATTTAAATATCTGAATGAAAATTCTAAAGGTTTTTCTTCAGTAAATTTAGTCGACTTTTTTTTATATTACATTCGATGGGAATACTCTTTTTTTGGCTCTCATAGCTCCTGTCATTTTAGAATTTTCAAGTGCTGCATATACTACTGTTATTATCAATTTATTCAGAACTTGGAATCCTTTTATCTTCTTTCTCTTCCTCTCTCAATGCTCTATCAAATTGTAACTGCTTTGTTTAGTTATTATTGTTTTGAAGCCCCTATATACATTTCTGAATTCAACTGGGATAACTATTTTCAATAGTGTGTACTTTGTTTCTTGAAGTTTATTATTGCATACTTTTCTGATCATGGAGTTGATGTTAATAGAATTTTCCTATGGACCATAAACAACAAACCTTTTGTCCTTTTATTTAAAATGACTAAAAATACTCCTGATCTTATTTATGTGTCCCCATTTGATTGGTCTGTTTGGTGTGATTGTTATAAAGAAGAGTTTGCCATGTTCCTAACTTTGTATTTACTTGCTAATCTTACAGTATATTTCAAGTAGGTTGTCACATTGTCCACCTACAATCTGAACAAAAGAACCAGTTTAATCCTAAATTATAAACAACTATAAAAGTAGATGTGTCAAGCTTGGGCTGTGTAAATGACATTTGATACTTGAAGCAGATTCAGAATCCTTTTTTCTTTCCCCGTTTTGCGGCATATGGAGAGGGCCTAGTGAAAATAGAAATCTACTCTTGTAATTTTGCACTAATCTCTTGCTTTTGCTACTCTAGCACACTCAACTTCTTCAGACGAAATCGAAAACGATGCATTGAGGTTCTGAAAACAAAATTTCGTAAGAATACGACCGGGTTCTAGAACTGTGCACCATGGCCATGAAGTGTAGGTCTGTTCAGCATTATGAAGCTAAGATGTTCTTCTGTAAAGAAAGATGTACCTCAGCCAGGGTATTTGCTGACAATAAGGCTGTTACCTATCTCAGTGTGTAGTACTCCATTTTCTATCTTCTTCCAACTGCACCATTCCTCATCATCAGTGCAACTAGACGCAGCAGCGAGAATACGCAGTTCATTCGGTTGCGCATTCTCGTCGTCTTATAGTTTCCGCTCAAGAATTCAAGTTCAAACTCTCACCGATGAGACTAAGAGTAAAAACGCGTACAATCAAAGTTGGAAGAGATCCAATTGTTGGTTCAGTTGAAGTTCAGACTCTGAAGAATCTTTCTGCAGGCATCTGACTACCAGAAGATTCAGATTCAGAAACAAATGCATGCATGGCTGGCATTAGTTGTCTGAGAAGTGCAGATTGATTACCGAGTGTGGGCGAACGAAGAATGGCATATGCGTGTACAAGCGAGGCATCATCGTCGACGACCGTTGTCCTCGGTATCGTATTGCCATTAAAATGTTATGTATCCGATACGACATCTTGGAAAAACAATCATCAATTAGTACTCTGTTACATTACGGTTACTGGAAAATGATGCATCATTGCACACTAAACTTTGATGACCCTGTCTCTCAGATTTCTAAGTTTTCCAACTCTTGGGATCATGCACATAATATATATTACCATTCTATACACAAAACTTATATTAAATGATAAATATATATTGTGATATCAAAACTTATATATATATATGAGTTGAGCTAGAATACTCTTAAGAGTACCGAGCCCATTTTACTCTCGAGTTGTTTTCGATGATAGAGCTTTCAAATTGACGATCGGTTAAATATGATCTAAACCATTTAAACTACCTAGAAATCAAATTTCACGCACTTTCGATATTGTTCTTGTATCCATCTAGTGAACAATGAATGGTTGAAAATGAATATTCTTTAAAAAATGATGATAGGAGTCTTGTAATCAAGATCAAGAGTATAGATCTTGTTTTAAATAGTTTAAAGAATTTTCTAACAAAAATTCAATTGATTTGGATATTTTTACACCGTTAAACGAGAAAACGTCTCTTATCCACCATTAAAATTACAAATTTTGAAACCCTTTGATCATTAGGCAAATGATGTCGAAAATATTTGAAATTTGATTTCTAAACACTTTAAGTGGTATAGATCATGTTCAACGGAGCCGATCATCAATTTGGAAGCTCTATCATCGAAAAAAACTCGAGAGTAAAATGGGCTCAGATTTTAAGAGTATTCTAGCTCAACTCTATATATATATATATATATATAGAGAGAGTAGGGCTACTATACTATTATGAGTAGTAGAGTCCTACTACTCAGTTGTTTTCGATAATAGAGCTTCCGAATCGACGATCCACTCCGTTAAATATGATCTAGAGTATTTAAAACTTTTAGAAAATAAATTTCGTAATTTTTCAAAATCATTTACTTTACGACCAAAAGCTCACAAAATTGACAATTTTTAACGGTCGATATGGGATACTTGCTAGTTTAACGGTGTAAAAGAATTGAAATATGTTGAATTTTTGATAGAAAATTCTATTCACTATCTAGATAAAGATCAATAACTCCGATCTTAAATTGAAGGATCCGATCATCTATTTTTAGGACATCGTTCGATTTCGGCCGTTCATTTTATGCCCATTTGATGGACTTTATTATGATTTTGAAAAATTACAAAATTTATTTTCTAGAAGTTTTAAATACTCTAGATCATATTTAACGGAGTAGATCGTCGATTCGGAAGCTCTATCATCGAAAACAACTTATGAGTAGTAGGGCTCTACTACTCATAATAGTATAGTAGCCCTACTCTATATATATATATATATATATATATATATATATATATATATATATATATATATATATATATATATATATATAGAGTTGCGCTAGAATACTCTTAAGAGTACCGAGCCCATTTTACTCTCGACTTGTTTTCGATGATAGAGCTTTCAAATTGACGATCGGCTCGTTAAATATAATCTAAACCATTTAAACTACCTAGAAATCAAATTTCACGTACTTTCGATATTGTTCTTGTATCCATCTAGTGAACAGAAAATGAATGGTTGAAAATAAATATTCTTTAAAAAATGATGATAGGAGTCTTGTAATCAAGATCAAGAGTATAGATCTTGTTTTAAATAGTTTAAAGAATTTTCTAACAAAAATTCAATTGATTTGGATATCTTTACGCTGTTATACGAGAAATCGCCTCTTATCCACCATTAAAATTACAAATTTTGAAACCCTTTGATCATTAGGCAAATGATGTCGAAAATATTTGAAATTTGATTTCTAAACACTTTAAGTGGTATAGATCATGTTCAACGGAGCCGATCATCAATTTGGAAGCTCTATCATCGAAAACAACTCGAGAGTAAAATGGGCTCATTTGCACTAAAATTTTTTAAAGAATATTTATTTTCAACCATTCATTTTTTCACTAGATGGATACAAGAACAATATCGAAAGTACGTGAAATTTGATTTCTAGGTAGTTTAAATGGTTTAGATTATATTTAACTTAGATCGTCAATTTGAAAGCTCTATCATCGAAAACAACTCGAGAGTAAAATGGGCTCGGTACTCTTAAGAGTATTCTATAGAGTTGAGCTAGAATACTCTTAAGAAAAGCCCATTTTACTCTCGAGTTGTTTTCGATGATAGAGCTTTCAAATTGACGATCGGATCCGTTAAATATGATCTAAACCATTTAAACTACCTAGAAATCAAATTTCACGCACTTTCGATATTGTTCTTGTATCCATCTAGTGAACAGAAAATGAATGGTTGAAAATAAATATTCTTTAAAAAATGATGATAGGAGTCTTGTAATCAAGATCAAGAGTATAGATCTTGTTTTAAATAGTTTAAAGAATTTTCTAACAAAAATTCAATTGATTTGGATATCTTTACACCGTTAAACAAGAAAACGCATCTTATCGACCATTAAAACAACTTATGAGTAGTAAGGACTCTATACTTATAGAGTAAGGCTACTATACTATTATGAGTATAGAGCCCTTACTACTCATAAGTTGTTTTCGATGTTGGGGTTTTCGAATTGGCGATCCACACCGTTAAACATGATCTAGAGTATTTGAAACTTCTAGAAAATAAATTTCGTAATTTTTCGAAATCATTATAAAGTCCATCAAGCGGGTATAAAATGAACGGTCAAAATTGAACGACATCCTAAAAATGGATGATCGAATCTTTCAATTTAAGATCGGAGTTATTGATCTTTATTTAGGCAGTGAATAGAATTTTCTATCAAAAATTCAACCTATTTCGATTTTTTTACACCGTTAAACTAGCAAATATTCCATACCGGCCGTTAAAAATTGTCAAATTTGTAACCTCTTGATCGTAAGGCAAATGATGCCGAAAAATTATAAAATTTTATTTCTAGAAGTCTTAAATGCTGTAAATAACGTTTAACGGTGTGGATCGTCGATTTGAAAGCTCTATCATCGAAAACAACTTATGAGTACGAGTGCGATCGTACTCATATGATAATATATATATATATATATATATATAGAGAGAGAGAGAGAGAGAGAGAGAGAGAGAGAGAGAGCTAGGATACTTTTAGAAGCACCATCCACTTGGTGCTTCTAAGTTTCTAGTCCTTGGATCTACTTTTCAATTACTAATATCTCTTGGATCAAACACTATTGCACCTACTACCACCTACCACCATCATTTCAACCCTCCATCTCCCATCCAATGGTTAAAAACTCACAAGCACCACTTATTTAGTACTTTTAGGAGTATTCTAACTCAACTCTCTCTCTCTCTCTCTCTCTCTCTCCCGTGTGTGTGTGTGTGTGTGTGTGTGTGTGTGTGTGTGTGTGTGTGTGTGTGTGTGTGTGGGGGGGGGTGTGTGTGTGTGTGTGGGGGTGTGTGTGTGTGTGTGAGCGTGTGTGTGTGTGTGGGTGTGTGTATATATATATATATATAGAGAGAGAGAGAGAGAGAGAGAGAGAGAGAGAGTGTGTGTGTATATATATATATATATATATATATATATATATATATATATATATATATATATATATATATAGAGAGAGAGAGAGAGAGAGAGAGAGAGAGAGAGAGAGAGGCTACTATTAGTAGCAAAATCCCATTGTTGCTACCAGCTTTTTAACCATTGGATCGCTCTTATCATTATTTCTAACCATTGGATTAAATACTATAAACAATTGGGGACTACTCAACCCTAGGGGGATCACTCAACGCTAACCACCTAATATCATCCTAACCCTACAAATTCTCATCCGATGGTTAAAAACTTGGTAGTAAAAAAGGCGTTTTACTACTAATAGTATTCCACTAATTCTATATATATATATATATATATATATATATATATATATATATATATATATATATATATATATATGTATACTAAATGACATGCTATATAATAGAGCCATGGCTACTAAATATTATGCAAGTGGACCTCTACTAGCTTATACCTATCGGATTTATAGACACATACAGGAGTTAACGTGGGTAGTTGGTTGAATAGTATGATCTAACGGGTGAAAATCATCAAAGGGTGGATCTAACTTTAAAAACTTGGTAGCACCGAGTGCTTTGTCTTATTGATAGCATAGGACTCTATATATATATATATATATATATATATATATATATATATATATATATATATATATATATATATATATATATATATATGTATATATAGGCCATTATTACTATACTATTATGAGTAGTGGACCTCTACTACTTATGAGTTGTTTTCGATAATGGAGCTTCCGAATCGACGATCCACTCCGTTAAATATGATCTAGAGTATTTGAAACTTGTAGAAAATAAATTTCGTAAATTTTAAAAATTATAATAAAGTCCATCAAGCGGCATAAAATGAATGGCCAAAATCGAACGACATCCTAAAAAGGATGATCTGATCCTTCAATTCAAGATCGGAGTTATTGATCTTTATCTATGTAGTGAATAGAACTTTTTATCAAAAATTCAACAAATTCGATTCTTTTACACCGTTAAACTAGCAAGTATCCCATACCGTTAAAAATTGTCAAATTTGTGACCTCTTGATCGTAAGGTAAATAATGTCGAAAAATTATAAAATTTTATTTCTAGGTGTGGATCTTCGATACGGAACCTCTATCATCGAAAATAACTTATGAGTACGATGACGATCGTACTCATAATAATATAGTAGGACTCTATATATATATATATATATATATATATATATATATATATATATATATATATATATATAGAGTCCACATGCTATCAATAGCACGGAGGTTTTCGTGCTACCAAATTTTTCACCGTTAAATCCATCCTTTTGATGATTTTCACTCATTAGATTATACTATTCAACCAACCACCCACTTAATCCTAAGGGGCCCACATCATCCTAACCGCACATCTCTCAATCCAATCGGTCAAAAACTTGGTAGCACCAATTACTTGGTGCTATTAATAAAGATAGTAGCCTAGTTATATATATATATATATATATATATATATATATATATATATATATATATATATATATATATATATATATATATATATATATATATATATATATATATAACCTACAAAATTAATAATTTACGTTCTATTGAATAAATTAGATTTTCAAATCTCTATTAAAGGTTTTAAGTATCTGATATTTATACACATATACATCCGGTGTACATATACCCTCGATGCATGCAGAGAATGCTTAATTTAATGCACTCATAGTTTTAAGAAAGAAAATAAATCTTTTCTTGCATCTGGTACATCGTACATTATATTAAATAATTAATAATTAATGAAATATTTAATAACCAATAGTGTAAAATCAAACACAATATATAACATACTTAAATAATTTATTATATAATATAAATTTATAAAGTCGCTGCGATAGCACCGGATATTTAGTCTTATCGAATTTTTCATCGTTAGATTTAATCCTTAGATTATTTTTATCCGTTAGATTATAATATTCAACCAACCACTCACTCAACCCTAGGGGCCCACATCATCCTAACTATCCATTTATCAATTCAAGGGCTAAAAAATCAATAGCACCAATAGTTTGGCGTTATTGATAGTATTCCAGCCTAGTTCTAAATTTATATTTGAAACATAATTTAGAGTCGGTGTATGATATAATTAAAACAGAAGGGCAGGCCCCAAATCGGGCCTTTTTAAAGTGTGGCACAACTATTAAGATCGAATGTTCTATCTCTTATATAATTCTAGCCGCTCTCCGTATATAAGTAAACGGCTAATAATATTAGTATTAAATAATTAAAATGATTAATATATAATATAGATCATTAATGATATTTAATTAAGCAATTTGATTACAATATTTGTTTAAAAAAATATTTCAACAATTGCGACGGGCCTTAGGTTTTGTTTGGAATTGCGAAGAGATTGTGTATACGTGGTAGAAGCTATGATTGAAAAATATCTTGTTGGTTTAGACGTAATATTGCATTCGTATATTTAGGATTAGTCGGTCTCTAGATACTTTTATCCTAACTCTATTTTAATCTAATAGTATTAGATAGTGCCTCAATACCAAACTAAACCTTATTAATTTGAAGACCAAAAGTATAAGCAATTTGATCACAACATTTGTTTTAAAAAATATCTAGAACAATTATCACGGATTTTAATTTTACTAATTTGAAGACCAAAATTATAATTATTCCAAATAAAGATAGAATTGAATATCGATCTATTTTGTTCAATTAGTAATTTTATTCGGAAAAAAAATTATATTCTAACTATCTAACAAATTTTATAATATCTAATTGTTAAAATTAAAAGTCGACCAATCATATTTGGAATATTCTAAATATTATTTTCAATCATCTATTCAATCTTTCAAAATTGATCGCTTTTCATATTGTAATGTAATATTAAAGTTTGATATTAAAATTAAAATAAAATTGTATAAAATTTTTCAAATCGTATAAAATTTTTCTAAACGATAAATTATTTTGAATCATTTATTCAACTTTTCAAAATTTTATTTTTACTATCCAATCATTATATATGGTAGATTTTAAAATTCATGCATAAAAAATTATATATTTTAAATTTTTAATAATAAAAAAATAAATTAGATTAAAAAAATCAAACCCTAAAACAAAAATAAAAAAAAAATCTCTCCCGCGCGCGTTCCTGCTTGTCCCCTCAGAAAAAAAAACTGAGCTTTCATTATGTATAAAAAATTATATTTTTAAAATTTTTACTATCCAATCATTTTATATGGTAGATTTTAAAATTTATATATAAAAAATTATATATTTTAAATTTATAATAATAAAATAATAAAGTAGATTAAAAGAAATCAAACTCTAAAATAAAATCTAAAAAAATCCCTCCCGCCCCGCGCGCCGCCACTTGTCCTCTCCCCGCGCGTCAAAAAAAAAAACTGAGTTTTCATTATGTTTATAAACTAGATTTTAAAATTCATATATAAAAAATTATATATTTTAAATTTATAATAATAAAAAAAAATTAGATTTAAAAAAATCAAACTCTAAAAAAAAATTAAAAAAAATCCCTCCCGCCTCATGTGCCTCTGCTCGTCCCTCACTGCTCTTCCGCCACGCATATGGTGTCCCTAGTGTTTAGTGGTCGAAGAGATCTCAGCATCTGAAACTTATCAACACATCTGGTGGGTGTCGGGATAAATATTAGTCGTTTTGGTGCGAATTGGATGCCAAATAGACCTAACGTAGAGCGAGAGTATGACGGTAAATCCAAATTTCTATATTTTGCATCAGATTGTACCAAGGACATGTGAGTTTTGGTTGATAGACCAATTAGACCCATTTGCATTGACTACACTCTGTGAGAGTCTGATTGAGCTTGGCAGACACACGCTTATATACTCGGTTGGGCCACGCCCACGAGTGCCGCTCTACAGTGAGGTTTTGACTTGCGTTGACATCGTAGCCGTCCTGTTTGGACCGTTTTCTTGAACCGGCCACCCCCGTGGGTGATGTACGGTGTAGGTTGATTACAGATAGGGTCGGTCCGTTTGTGCAGTCCGTATGAGATTGGGTCAGTGATAGCTATTGATGTTGAATGTGGCTCACGTGATATATTCAAGACGATTCATAAAGATACAGTCAATCTATTTAAGTTGATCTATAAAGATACTGTAGATCTTTTACTATTAGGATATATCTGGACACGTCCATACGTGATTTAACATCTTACATTATGTTATATATAAATATGTAACATACGGAGTTCGGTCTAACCCTAATCCAATTATGCTGCTCAATCTCCGGAGATAAGAGAATTAGATTCGAAACGTCCAGTTTTTTTGCAGATCGCGAACGAGGACGAACCACAAGAAAAAATCGTTGCCTGCAAATCGGGTACAAAAATTAAAATTATGGCAGAAGGTACGTTCATAATTTTTTATAAAGTTTTAACATATGGTATCAGAGCCAAATCTTTTGCCAGATTTTTCGTTACTAAATTTCGTTCGATTTTTTTTTTCATTAAAAAAAAATAAATAAATAAAATTTTCGATTAGTTCGTGTTAATGATGACGGTGTCGACCGATTTCCATAAGAGCGGCGGTGAAATTGCACTACTGTTCCGGATGCACAATGCAGAGCTCACAGGCTGCCGCGGCTCCATTGAGAGCTGTACGCCATGCTTTCGGAGACCGATCAAGAAGTTTCAAGAAAAATGGCTTTCGGAGGCGATCAAGAAGTTTCAAAAAAGAAAAAAAAAGAAAAAAAGAGAAGACATTTTAACGCTGGCAGCATTATGTGGCCTCCTATTGTGCTAGGCCGGGCCCACGAGGGTCACATGTGTGGCTCATTAGAGGTTTTTTGTGGCCTCTTGTGCTAGGCGGGGCCCATAGCAATAATATGTACGGCCTCCTTAGGGGCTATAGAAGCTTGCTAGGAGCATTCCTAAAAAAATATTTTGAAATTCGAAAATATATATTTTTTAGAATTTTCACACAAATAATTTGTTATAGAGAAATTACGTATTCATTACGGTTTCTATTCTTATTTTTATATTTAAAATTTTACTTACGAAAGAGAAAAATGGGTGCGAAAAGAGACCCAAATTTGAATATATGTCCTTTTATATATAGTATAGATATATATAGGGCATGGCTACTATACTATTATGAGTATTGGAGCCCTCATACTCATAAGTTGTTTGAGATGATGGAGCTTCCGAATCGACGATCCACTCAGTTAAATATGATCTAGAGTATTTGAAACTTATAGAAAATAAATTTCGTAAATTTTGGAAATCATAATAAAGTCCATCAAGCGGGCATAAAATGAACGGTCAAAATCGAACGACGTACTAAAAAAGGATGATCGGATCCTTCAATTTAAGATCGGAGCTATTGATCTTTATCTAGATAGTGAATAGAATTTTCTATAAAAAATTCAATCTATTTCAATTCTTTTACACCGTTAAACTAGCAAGTATCCCATATCGGCTGTTAAAAATTGTCAATTTTGTGAGCTTTTGATCGTAAGGTAAATAATGTTGAAAAATTATACTTTTTATGTTCCTAAATTTGTTAGAAACTTAGTTTCCGTTTCTAAATTAAGAAAATAAGGTTTCAAATTTTATTTGAAAATAAATTTTTTACTATGTTCTCCGATAATGTTATTATTGGCAATGGTTGTTTGGTAGATGATTTGTACAAATTTAATTGGCTAAATTACAGAAAAACCCCATGTAATAACCATTTTCATTTCCCCCCCTAACATTTAAAAACCTACACTTTGTCCCCTTGTAAAATGAAAAATATGCACTTCACCCCCTACCGTTAGGGTTCCGTTGGAAAATATTTTTTTTTGCCGAAAATACCCTCCGTCATTTTTATGTTGCTTCGCTCCATCCGCGCCGCCTCGCGCCGCGTAGCCTCGCGTCCTCCATCGCTCGCCCTCCCCTACATCCCCTTCGCCCTCCACCACCGCCGCCTCGCTTTTGCCCTCGTTGCCTTACCCACCTCTCCATCAACATCCACATTGATTTCCTCCCTGCTGTCGCCGAAATCAAGGGGCGACGAGGGGCGGTGAGGGTGCAGGAGGAGAAGGAGAGTAAGTGGAGAAGAAAATAGAGAGAAATCAAGGTCGATTGAGGTGGGAATCGCGACCGATCGAAGGTGCGGCCGGAGAAGATGAGGAAGAAGACGAAAATGGCGAAGGGTAAAATAGTCATTTTACACACCGTACCCCTCCTGTGAACATTTTCCATTTTACAGGGGGGCAAAGTGTAGGTTTTTAAATATTATGGAGGAAAAGTGAAAAAGTGGGTTATTACAGGGAGGTTTTATGTAATTTAGCCAATTTAATTTGAGTCAATTTTTTAAAAATAATTTTAATGTTGATCATGATATTGGTGTTAAAAGGAATATTATTAAAGAAAACTTTTTTTTTTATGGCACAAACGTTTAGCTCATATCTCCTTAGAGAGACTCGAGTTCACCAGGTTTCTGAACTGTATTCCGTTCGTAGCCAGGGAAGAAATCCACAAGGTCTATCTGTATGAGAGAGGCTTGAGGCCAGAGATCTTCGTGTTGGTACAGGCGCAAAGATTGAGGAACTTGGATGCGTCAATTGAGCAGTTACTCTGGGTGGAGCGAGGAGCTGCATCAGTCCGTGAGCGAGCACCGGTGCCGGGGCAGAGTCAGGATAGGAAGCGTCTGATTCCAGATGACGGAGGTTGGACCAGTGGTAGGTGTCCGTCGAGGCCTCTACGATCACGCTCTTAGGGTCGTTGGTCTTCGGGACGCCAGCGGTCTGGTGGATCTCATCAGTAGAGACAGCAGCAAAGGACTCCGTAGTGCGTGATTTGTGGGGAACCGCACATGCCTCGGTTTTGCGAGTAGCGAGAGAGCCGGTGTTTTGGATGTGGTCAGGCAGGACATATAAGTGGCGACTTGTCCCGAAAGATCGCCGGCACTGCGACGGTGTACGCTCCGCCGTATTTCAGATTTTGGAGCACCATCGAGGCTATAGCCGGTGATAGACTATCTGCGCGGCGGGTGACGCGGCGACGGGCAGTCAAAGTGTATGCGGCTCGGGTTGAAAACTCTAGGGCAGCAGATCGTGTGGTGGTAGGTATCATTTTGATTTCTGGCATTAGAGTTCATGCATTATTTGATACCGGTGTATCACATTCTTTTGTTAGTTGAGCATTTACATCATTGTATGGGCTAGAGATAGGGTTGCTGTTGCATGCACGCGAGGTGCAGATTCCCGACTATATTTTGCAGGTGGCAAAGTGTTGTTGGTCGTGTCCAGTGCAGTTAAGCTCGTGGATTATGCCTGCAGACCTATTGGTTTT
Source organism: Aechmea fasciata (assembly GCA_025177825.1). Taxonomy (NCBI): domain Eukaryota; kingdom Viridiplantae; phylum Streptophyta; class Magnoliopsida; order Poales; family Bromeliaceae; genus Aechmea; species Aechmea fasciata. Next base: position 12,067,377 of record CM045924.1, read on the forward strand.
GAGGCAGTTGCAGGATTTTGATGTAGAGCTTGACAAGGATTGGTTGGCTCGGTACTATACGACGATCGACTGTGCAGTTAGGACAATGACGTTTTGCGAGTCAAGTTAAAAGGAGTTCACTTTCAGAGCCTGCAGGAGTACGCTATTCGTCACTTGGATCTCTTCAGCGAGGGCTAGACAGCTGATGAGTTGAGAATACGTCGCGTTCTTAGCGACGATAGTAGAGGTGTCTACGGCAAAGACCGAAACTAACACACGGTCAACTACTTATACGTATATCGGAGAAGTGCAAACTTCAAATTACAGACCAGTTACGGCTAAACTTTTGCATGATACTTCTAAATCTTTATTATTATTATTATTATTATTATTATTATTATTATTATTATTAATAGAAGCATTCTAAAGTACTGGGTAATGATATATATTGTGACACCCCAATAGTCTCACATCCGATGGGAATAGGGTTGTCATTGGGTTTATAAGAGACTTAGATACTAGTAATAATAACTGGGCTTAACCATTTTGGGCTGGTGGTTTGGGCCCAACGAGTTATTATTGTTAGTGGGCTGGGTCATTACATTTGGTATCAGAGCCGGTTCACCAGCTGGATATGTGTGGCGAGTTTCGGCTGAGTCAGGGTCTGGATGACGGGCTAGCGAGACGAGTCTCACATCGCATGGTGATCGTAGGTTGTATGTGTGATTGGACTGACGAGGACGTCAGGGCCTTAACGGGAGGAGTCTGTGACACCCTAATAGTCCCACATCGGATGGGAATAGGATTGTCATTGGATTTATAAGAGACTTAGACACTAGTAATAATAACTGGGTTTAAGCATTTTAGGCCGGCGGTTTGGACCCAACGAGTTAAAAATTATTGATTTTGAATCCTTTCGACTGCTAGGTAAATGATATCGAAATATCGTAAAATCAAGGTTTAAAGTGCCGTGGCACGGGGCGTGCTTAGATTATGTCCACACGGCACGATGCAGCAGCACGCTTGCGTCTTGATAAATACGCATGACCACTTTATTGGCACGTTTGTGGCACGGGCTTATTTCGATTTTTTATTTCAATAAACTCTTATAATATTATTTTGAAAGATTTAAATAAATAATTATGAATATTTATTATATATACCTTACTACACTAATCAATTAATATGCATGTAAGTTTTTTGTAAATAAAATACAACTATACCTAATATAGAATAAAAATTAAAATAAAATAATAAAATTCACAAGTATAATAATTATTTAAATTTACATCTTTATATAGAGATAACTGCTTAATTCGACATAGATCGTCACGCTTGATCATATGGCGTATTGTCATCTGCAGATACAAGATTTATTGGACGACGTTGATGTAAATATTGCTAGTATTGTGAGCATAGTTAGTTAATTCGGATTCGGCAAAAATTAGACGGGTATAATTCGGATAAAATTCGTCTTCTAATTTTTAAATTTGTTGAAAAATACGGCTAAAAAACGTATTCGGTAATTATTCGGATACGTGATTTAAACGAATATTATACGTTTATCAATTAAAAATTCGAAATCAAAAATACGGCTGTTAAAGTAAATTATTTTTTCTCAAAATTTTTACTATTACCATAAATACTCATCTTTCTTAAAAATATAAGAATAAAGAGATACAAAATTAAGCTAATTAGATAAAAAAATAGCAAACTATATTATCCTTATAAATAAAATTTTATATAATAATATTTTTATATAAAAATAGAATACTATATATATAATAAAAAATATAAATATTTATAAATAAAATTATATATATATATATATATAGAACTAGGTGGAATACTATCAATAGCAGAAGCTATTGGTCTTATTGATTTTTAGCCCTTGGATTGAGAAATAGATGGTTAGGATGATGTGGGCCCCACAGGGTTGAGTAAGTGGTTGGTTGAATAGTATAATCTAACGGGTAAAAATAATCTAGGGATTAAATCTAACGGTAGAAAAGCTCGATAATGGCAAATTCTTGGTCTTATCGATAACTAATGACTCTATATATATATATATATATATATATATATATATATATATAATGGCTAATGAGAGGGAGGTCCACCGTGGACCTCCCTCTCATGCGGTCCACGAGCCAAAGTGGCCTCGTGGACCGCGCAGCATCTTCTCCCCCAAAAAGCCGCGATGTCCCAAATCCCAATCCGCCATTTCTAACCTCTAGGAGCTTCTAAACTCTTGATTTTTTTTTCAAAATTTATAAAATAAATTCTCCAAAACAATTTTAGGGATAATCATTGTTCGGGAAAAGAAATTTTCAGTGGAATTTTTTTTTCGGAGAGACAGACTTTAGAAAGATCCAAAAATTCGCGAGGCGGAGGAGGAGGAGGACGACCATGGCGGCAACGACGCAACCCACGAGTCCGCGACCACCGTTTTTTTGGGCGAATCATTCGCGATTCGCGAATGAATCGCGGATAATTATTTTTGGCGAAAAAATCGCGTTTTTTTCCATATTTTTTGGAAAAATACGGATACGAGCGTATAATACGGTATTCTAAAAATTCGCGAATAATACGCGTATTATACGCGAATTAACTAACTAAGATTGTGAGAAAGTCATGTATTCCTTAAATTTATTTTTTGTTGTTTTATTCTTTTTAAAATATCGATTAAAATTTGTTTAGGAGATTGACTTTTGTTCCATTGAATCAGAAAATTTAGCGGTCACGACAATTTTTGACAAAATATTTTGCGAAGGAAAAATGAATGTACTATGGTGGAAGAGAGGAGGGCCTCGATGACGAACGAGCCGTGATTAGAAAGCTCGATTCGCATTAGGCAGTATGTCGGGTATGTCGGGTATCGTATTAACTTAAAATTTTTCTCCTATATTGATAAATAAGAAGTTAAAAAAAAGGCATGGACCAAAAAGCAAAAAAAAAAATAAAAAAAAGACAATATAGGTGGCCCGTAGGGGACTCGATACCCCAGAAAAAAAAAGGCAGTGGCACGCGGCACATGGCCACGTGCGCGTTGTCTCGTGCGGCACGCGTTTGTCTTGCGGCACCGGGGTCGAGATCCCCCGTACGAGTGGGCACGGATGCGCCCGTGCCGGCGCACGGCGACACTTAAATCCTTGCGTAAAAATTATTTTCTAGAAACTTCATATACGCTAGATCGAGTCTAACGGAACCTATTGTCGATTCGGACGCTCCATCATCGAAACGGCTCGGGAGCGTGGAGGCCTCCGTGCTCTAATAGAACACAAGACCTACTATATATATATATATATATATATATATATATATATATATATATATATATATATATATATATATATATATATATAGAGAGAGAGAGAGAGAGAGAGAGAGAGAGAGAGAGAGAGAGAGAGAGAGAGGGGTTATTATATTTTTATGAGTACGTTATGAGTACAATTGCCTTCGTACTCATAAGTTGTTTTCGATGATAGAGCTTTCGAATCGACGATCCATACCGTTAAATATTATTTAGAACATTTAAAACTTCTAAAAATTAAATTTTATAATTTTTCGATATCATTTACCTTATGATCAAAAGCTCACAAAATTGACAATTTTTAACGACCTATAAAATATTTGTTAATTTAACGGTAAAAAGTCGAAATAAGTTGAATTTTTGATAGAAAATTCTATTCACTACCTAAATAAAGATTAATGACTCGGATTTTATATTGAAGGATCCGATTATCCATTTTTAGGATTAGTTCGATTTTAAGCTGTTCGGTTTATACCGCTTGATGGACTTTATAATGATTTCGAAAAATTACGAAATTTACTTTCTAAAATTTTCAAATACTCTAGATCATATTTAACGGTGTGGATCGTCGATTCGAAAACTTCAACATCGAAAATAACTTATGAGTACGAAGAACTCTATACTCGTAAGAGTACGTAGTCATACTCTCTCTCTCTCTCTCTCTCTCTCTCTCTCTCTCTCTATATATATATATATATATATATATATATATATATATATATATATATATATATATATATATATATATATATATATATATATATATATCTATAGAGTCCTATATATAGAAAAAGCACCAAGCATTAGTCTTGTGAATTTTTTATCGTTAGATTTACAACCTTGATCATTTTCATCCGTTAGATTATACTATTCAACCAACCACCCACTTAACCCAAGGGGCCCATATCATCCTAACCTCACATCTATAAATTCAAGGGCTAAAAACTTACAAGCACCAAATGACTTGGTACTTTTAAAAGCATAGGAGCTCAATTTTATATATATATATATATATATATATATATATATATATATATATATATATATATATATATATATATATATATATATATATATATATATATATATATATATATATATATATATATATATATATATATATATAATTAGGCTCTTATCTTATATAATAATGGAAAATTGCTAAAGAGTTTTTGGTAATTGCATTGAGAGATGTGTGGTTAGGATGATGTGAAGATGTGGCCTAAGTGAGTGGTTGGTTGAATAGATTGATCTAACGAAGAATCATCATCAAAGGGTAGATCTAGCAGCGGTGGAAAACGATGATAGCACAAATGCGTATGGTGCTTATCGATAGTATCAAGTACTCTATATATATATATATATAGAGTAAGGCTACTATGCTGGAAGCACGGAGGGCTCAAATCTTCCCTTTCGATGTTGTGGCTTAGAGATGATCGGCTCAGATTAAACTTGATCTAGAGTATTTGAAGTACCTAGAAAATAAATTTTGTGATTTTTCGATATTATTTGCCTAGCGAACGAAGGAGATAAAAATCAACAGTGAAAATAAAAATCTTACAAAACGCTATAATATAGCATTAAAAATTTAGATCAAAGATATTGATCTTGTTTTATATAGTATAAAGAATTTTTTATCAAAATTTCATGTAATTTAGATATTTCTACACCGTTAAACTTTCAAACAGCTCACTATGACCATTAAAATTATTTGATTTTGTGCCTTCGATCACTAGGCAAATGATATCGAAAAATTATAAAATTTATTTTCTAAATACTTCAAATACTACTAGATCAAGTTTCTAGGAGCCGATCGACGATTCGATTAAGCGTCATCTAAAGCAGCGTAGAAGCACGGAAGGAGGTCTTCGATATATATACGTAGCCTATATATATATATATATATATATATATATATATATATATATATATATATATATATATATATATATATAACAACAGAAACTTGGAATAAAACAAAGCATTACAATTTTATTTATTCACACAGTTTTTCTATTTTTAGCGAATCGGGACAGATTTGTTCGGCAATCACCGGATAGAACAGTAGTAGAGGTTGCAGCTCGGGGCGACGGGGATGAACGGCGTGGCGGCCGCGAAGTAGGCCGAGTCGACGGTGGCCCGGGAGTGCGCCGCCGCCCCGTCGAGCACGTCACGCAGAATCGCGGCGCACTGCTTCCGCAGCCGCCGCACCGCACGCCAGTACTGCAAGGCCAGGCACCGCAGCCGCAGCCGCCGCATCAATCCGGTGAAAAGCCGCCTTCCGCCCCGCCTCCGCCCTCCTCCGAGGCGTACCACCGCAATCTTTCTACGCTTGCTCGGCGCCACACGGCACAATGGCCGGAACTGCGTTGCTCGGCGTAGCATCGGGGAATCTTGCGGCGGCGGCGGTGGCGGCGGCGGCACAAAGTTTGGTGCTCTTGTGTCCTATTTCTCTTTATATTTCTGCTGCAGCATAGAGAGGCACCTAAATATAGTGAAGCTGCTCTTAAGATTCGCTTAAATGGGCCTTTGTATTGTCATATTATGTGATTCGGAGTATCTTACTTTGTTTCATTTTATTTTTATCTCGCCGTTAAAACTATCGTTAAGTAAAATATCCGAATAATAAAATTTATAAACAATACGACCAAAATAATTATTCTGTAATTAATAATTCAAACATCTATTTATAAAAGAGCTAAAATTTTAAAAAAATATTTGTACATCTTTTTTAAGTTTATCTATTAACTATGTTTCGTGGATACTTTTATAAACTTGGTGCATTTGTGTTGGACACGCTCACGTCGATTACGTATCATATTAAAAAATTTATTTTATTTGCATATGTAATGTAAAATGAGACATACTGAAACTTTTTGATAAATAGATAAAAAATATTGTTTAGACAATATAAATTATTAATAAAAAATTTATTAACATTCATTTATAATATTATATTTTATCACTTGTGTTTTTATTTTTTTTAAATATAATAATATTTTAACAAAAAAATCAGCTACTATATATAAACATTCCAAATCACTAAGGGACAATTTGTTTGCAAAAACGTGGGGTGGAAGTGTGAGGAAGAAAGTGATTTTAGGTGAAAAGCGCACTTTCATTATTTGGTTAATAGTAAAAAATTACGGTCAAAACTTGATTAACCTAAAAGCGGTAAGGCGAAGTCAATTACGGTGAAGAAAGGTAAAAATAATAATAAAATAATATACAAAGTAAAAATAGTTATATCTAAATATATTTAATTATGGTACTAATTATTCTTTTATTCATTTGGCATATTTAAATATGATAAAAATTGATCAGTTAAGTTTTAATATTTTTTTATTTAGTTTGTACAGTTAAAATATAATAAAAATTGATTAAGTAAATATTAATATTTTTTTTTACTTTATAATTTTATTATTGTATTACTATAATTTATGTATAAAAAAATAATTTAGTTGCATTAAATTAAATTTTAATTATATAAAAATATAATTATATTATTTTATTATAAAATTATTTATTATTTAGGGGCAATTGCTTATATACTCTGAAAAATTCCCGATTTTTCGATTTACCTCTTAGAAGGCTAATATTGAAAATACCCCCTCCTAATGCTCCAACCTATTTCTAATATATTTAAAATCATAAGTAACTCTGTTATTTCTGTAAAATTACTATTTTGCCCTTTTCAAATATACCCTTCTACCATTATTGTCTTTCTTATTTGCCCTTAAAGTCAAGGGCACAAAAGTATTTCGACTTTTAGTTTTTTTCAATATACCCCTCTACCGTCACCAACCTTTCTTATTTGCCCTTAAGTTAAGGGCAAAATTGGTATTTTAATTTTTTTAAGCGTGGTAGATATTTAACTCACGTTTAACCCGCATTAACTTAACGGAGATAAGCTGCGGGGTATTTTGTAATAACGGTGGAACGTATGAAGGGCATTTTAGAAAGAAAAAAAAAGTAGGGGTAGATCGGATATTTTCGAGACGTGAGAGGTATATAGGCAATTATCCCTATTATTTATATATAAAGTATAGTTTTACATCATACACTACTACCAAACAAACAGTAGAACTAATAAAACTTTACTTCCATAACTACAAAACAAACAACGGAGAAGAAATAGTTTTATCGAACTCCACTTCAATTTAAAGTCCACTTAAACCAAAAATCGACCTTCGCTGAAATAAGCATGCCCTAGACGTATTAGAGGTACACATGGTTAATTTGTGCATCAAATGTTCATCGGATGTAATCCTCTGTGCACAATTCTATCCATTTAGTAATAATGGTCTAATCAATCATTCATCAACAGTAAAATACATTTTGTTACAATGCATTTAATATCTTATAAGGACAAGGAACACAGACACATAGTAGGAATGACCTAAGTACGTACTAGCAACGACCGTAGTCAGACTGGTCATCCCTAGCATAAGTGATAAAAGATTTTTGATTGGTGGGTACGTACTCGAGGTTTTAAGTTCGAAATTAAAAAATTTCATATTTACAACTCAACTTATTTTTATAAAAAAAAACCAAAAAAAATAGTATATTACGTTTCTTTCAAAAAAATATTTTTTTTAATTACTTTTTTAAAGAAATTTACTGGATAAAAAGTTTCTTATGCTTTATTTGTTTTATTACTTAAAAGTGGGGATGAATAAACTAATTTTTTATCTTAATTAAATGTTCGCTTTTGTTGTTTAATTTATTGTAACTTTACATTCGATTGAAATAGCATTGTAGCCTAGTTCTCTCTCTCTCTCTCTCTCTCTCTCCCTCTATATATATATATACATATCTTTTCTACTATACTTATATGAGTATAGAATCCTTTCTACTCATAACTTTTCTGCTCGTATAAAGAAATGTGTGGTTAGGCTGAGAATTGTTATGGTTAGGTTGATAGTGGGACCCCTAGGGTGAGTAGTTGGTTGGTTGAATAGTATAATTTAACGGATGAAAATGATTAGAGGATAGATCAAACGATAAAAAATTTATGAGTACAAGAGACTGAATACTCATAATAGTATAGTAGCCGGACTCATATATATATATAAATTTGATGCTCAGGTTGAAATTAATTACGAGAGATAAAAAAAAACAGAAGAGAAAATAAATAGTAAAATATTAACCAGTCTTTAACACATCTATCTTTAACGTTCTTTACTTTCTTCCAAACAATAAGACATATATACCGGAAAAATTATAGTTTTTCATCAACACAAGCAATTAAGCAGCAAAAAAAAAAAAAAAAAAAATCTTAATTTTAACTCATGTGAAAGCCTATTTGAATCTAACGTTCACTTTCGGTGAAACAAACAGGCCGTCTCTAATTTAGCGCTTCAAATGGGTTATTATAGTTTTAACATTTTTTTTCAGAGAGAAATATAGCAACTATTTGTTTGTTTCTTTTTTTTATAAATAAAATTGATTAGAAATATAATGTAATTAATCTCCGAACTTGAATTTTAGATACCAACTATTAAGACTTAGTTTGGTATTGAGGCCTATCCAACGCCATTAGATAAAATGGGGGTTATGGAAAAATCGGATATGCTTCTGCATTCTCTGGTAGGTCCGCAGAAAATATAATATAACGACGCGATATGCGAAACGCAATCGTACTTTCTCACCGCACGTAACGCAATCATTATAGTTATTAATAATAAGGCGATTGGTGGTAATAATTGAGTCATTATAGTTATTAATAAGGCGATTGGTGGAAATTTTACGGAGTTTGCACGTAACGCAATCTCTCCGCAATCCAAAAACGAAGCTTAAGTCGTTAACCGACTATCCTAATAATTGAGTCATTATAGTTATTAATAAGGCGATCGGTGAAAATTTTACGGAGTTTATAGTGAAACAACCGTTGTACTCTAAAAATTTAACGTCTTAGCTCAAGACTTCTTGATCGGGTACTCTAAAAGCTAAACGTCTGAGCTCAAGAATTCTTGGTCGGCCCATGACGTGGACTTGAATTAAATGGAAAAAATTAATATGTTAGGAGCCTGGCGTGAATCGAACGTAGAGCCTGCTCTGATACCATGTGAAACAATACCGTTGTATTCTAAAAACTTAAGCTATTAAACAATAGTGTTTAAATATTTTTATATTTAACATTTATACCAAAAATAAATAAATTATAATAGTAGTGTTGATCTCATGAAAAACAAAAACAAAAGCAAAAATGGTAAAATGCATATTACCTCACGATCATTGCTACGTACGTAAGAGCTTACAACATGTTGCTCCGAGTTTATCACTTAAAAAATTCGTACATAAGTCCCTAGAAAAAAGACAAAAGTAATTAAGAAACAAATTAAGTTGTTTAACCCAGATGTACTATTACTATTAGTTTACTATGTATGTGTGCAATTAATAATTAGTTTCGATATTAGGAAGCATTTAACGAGATTCTCTCCGCGATACCATGCAAACTCCCTCCCACAATGTTTGCAAAAACATATGTTACATTACTACATTAGTACCCTATAATACCTAATTATTCGCTGTCAAAATAATATCTAATCTTTTTAGGTCTAAATTAATTAGTTATTTTGTAACTCAATCCTTATTTAATCAAACTTTAATCATGGTTACACTAACTGCCGTTGGAAGGAAGGGTAATTGTGAAAAAAATTTGCATTTGAAGGGGTATATATATGATATTTTCAATTTTGCGGTATTTACGATATTTACATATTTGAGAGGGGTAGCGGTGAAATTGCCCATTTAAAATATATCAATTTCATATCCACTGGTTTTATTTTATTTATTTATTTTTGTCAGCTCCTTCATTAATTTTTCATTAAATTATACATAAAAAAACTTTTGATATTTCATCTATAGTTTATCAAATATTCATTTTAGTATTCTTTATTTTTAATGATTTAATGAAAAAATTAGTGTAGGAGATAACAAAAGAAGCTAGAAAATTAAACTCATAAGGTACGAAAGTAATACACTTTAAACTACATGATACTAAAGTGAGAAAATGCGAAATTACGATCGTATTTGAAGTTTTCTTTTAAAATAAGGGATAATTGTCTATATACTTTTCATACGTTTGAAAATATCCGATTTACCCTTGCTTTTTTTTTTCTTTCTAAAATACCCCTCATATGTTCCACCGTTATTGCAAAATACTCCTGCAATTATCTCCTATTAAGTTAACTTGGATTAAACGTGAGTTAAATATCTACCACAGTTAAATAAAATTAAAATACCAATTTTGCCCTTAACTTAAGGGCAAATAAGAAATGTTGGTGACGGTAGAGGGGTATATTGGAAAAGACCAAAAGTCAAGATACTTTTTGTGCCCCTGACTTTAAGGGCAATTAAGAAAGACAGTGATGGTGGAAGGGTATATTTGAAAGAGCAAAATAACAATTTTACAAAGACAACAGAGTTAATTAACAGCTTTTAACTCTAGGGATATATTAGAAATAGGTTGGAACGTAGTAAGGGTATTTTCAATATTAGTCTTCTAAGAGAGATAAATCGAAAAGTCTAAAACTTTTCAGGGGTATATAAACAATTGTCCCTTAAAATAATGTAAGGTTTTGGTACAGAGGAAGAAGCATTAAATATTGGAAAATGCTAAGTGCACAACCCGGTTGGGTTGTACATCCTACAACCCAACCGGTGAACGGCCTTGATTAAATTAGCAGAATAGTAGCCTTTAATCTCACCATCTTTTAATTTTTGACCTACCGGTCACCTTTTCTCTCTCTCTCTCTCTCTCTCTCTCTTTCTCTCTCTGTTTCTCGCATCCTTCTCGCACCCGAAGCCTTCTCGCCCCCGAAGCTATATAGGTGTTCCTTTTAATATTACAGCTGTACCGTGGAGTGGTATAACTGTTCCATATCAGACTACAACTGCGATAGCTGTAGCCCTATATAGCAATGACCATTAATTTGAGACAGCTATATAGGTGTTCCTTTTGACATTACAGCTGTACCGTGGAGTTGTATAACTGTTCCATATCGGGCTACAGTGCAAGCTATAGCCCTATATAGCAATGGTCATTCATTTAAGGCGACTATATAGGTGTTCCTTTTAACATTACACAATTGTCTTAGTGGAGTGGTATAACATTCCATATCACACTGCAAAAGTGTAGCCCTATATATAGCAATGGCCATTCATTTGAGCGACTATATACGTGTTTCTTTTAATATTATAGCTGTACCGTGGAGTGGTATAAATATTCCATATCAGACTACAGCTGTAAAAGCTGTAGCCCTACTCTATAGCAATGGCTATTAAAACTGTGCACATTTAAAATTTAAATACACTATGTTAATTTTAAAAATATAAAATTTTCATTACAAAATTTCCATTACAACTAGGGATTCGAAAAACCCTAACAACCACAATCCGGCGCCGAAGAAGAGAGGTGACGGGGGGTGAAAGACAAGAGGGTTTTCATCTCGTCGAAGAAGAGGGCGAATCCATCAGCGGCAGCGTGAGCAAGAGGATGTTGGGAGAGGCCGAGGGAGTCGCGGAGGTCGAGTATGGCGTCGAAGAGGACCTCGCCGGAGGCGACGCGGCTCACGTCGGTGCGAGGGCTAGGGCTTTGAGGGACTCGGGCTCTCTCGGGGGCCAAAAGAGGACCAAGGAGGAGGAGAGAGATGAAAAAGGGGAGGAAAGGAGATGAGAGGAGAGAGATGAAAAATGGGGGGAAAGGAGATGAGAGGAGAGAGATGAAAAAGGGGGGGAAAGGGTATAAACAATATGATGGGAGTGAGGATATCACTGCAATTTTGGATGTAGAATAGCAGCCATTGGATACAAAGTTGTAAGATGTACAACCCCCAGTAGCATTACTCTTAAATATTTGGGTAATATGTATGGATGGTCCCTGTACTATTGCTGCGAACCAACGTTGTCCTTGTGTGCCTCAGTTAAAACTGAATTACCGAATGGAACTGATGATCTAATTCGGTCAAAAAAAAACGTTCGATTTAATCCGTTTTTTCAGATTTAAGGGATTAGGCTTAACCTAAGTTTTCAATTCTTGATGTTCGGTTTGGGTGTCTAACTAGAAATCGGAGCTGGTCGAATTAACCGATTAGACTGAAAATTGAATTATATATATATGAGTCCGGCTAGGATACTATCGACAACATTGAATATTTTGTGCTATCGAGTTTTTAGTTAAATTTAATTCTTTGACTATTTTCACTGTTAGATTATACTATTCAACCAATAACTTACTCAACCCTAAAAAGTCCATATCATCCTAACCGTACAATTTTCTATTCAAGAGCCGAAAATAGCACCAATAGCTTGGTGCTATTGATAGTCTTACAGCATAGTTCTTATATACATATATTATCTTTTAAAATATTAAAAAAATTATTTAGACTAACAAAATTTTTATTATTATTTTCTATATAAATTAAATTTGAGCATAAATTGTTTAAATTTTAAACCAAAATCTTTTTCTGAATGTCTAGTTTAGAAGGGCTCAAATTGGTCGAATTGATTAAACAGAATAAAAAATTTTCGATTCGAATGGCTTTTAGTTTGGCGTAATAGTTTGGCCAACTGACTGACCGTCCCTAAAGCAAGTGGCAAAGAGCTTAGTGGTTGGTATCCGAGACCCTGGTTCGAATCCTAGTTGATTCACATTTCTAGCTAAGTTTATTTCTTAATGAAATAAACGAAACGAATAGCGTGCTATCTATCTCTCAAAAAAATAGTTTGGCCAACTCAGTTTATATCCAAATCCGTACCTGACCAAAAATTCGAAATCCAAATCCGAATCCGGCGGGTTTTAAAAATCTATAGTGTCGGATGAAAATCTAAGAAATAAAAAATTATTAAATATTTTATATATTATATAAATAAATAAAAATAAATTATGTATATATATAATTTATTCAGGTTCGGATCGGGTAAATACAAAATCCATACCCGTATCCATATCCGTCGAATTTTTATTTTCTATACTCATAAACGAATCCATACTCATTTAGCTCGGATAAATCCGTCCCGTCCGGGTTCGGATTCTAATAAAATTTCGAATATCCGTACCCATGGATTTCCCTACTTTCAGTGGCCCATTCCAAAATAATTCACTCAAAATCTTTATTTTACAAATAGCTCCCTTTCCTCTACTCTTGTCTCGGCTCCCTTCAGTACTTACTCTTTCTTAACTAAAACTCTCTCTCAAAAGGATAGATATCTATTGTGATTTTCATTTCAATAATAAACCAAATATTGCATAATCTGTCATTTCATTTTCCGATTTTATTTTTCATTTCTATTCCGATTATCAAGCGAATGTGTCGTAACATTAAACGAAACTATGTTACTGCAGTAGACGCTAGACAATCCATATTCATCTGGCAAAAACTTTCAATTCATCTCAATTCGATTCTGACTCAACCCATTTGCATTATGACCTACCATTAATGTTGCATCAGTTGTTAAAAAATTAAAAATAAAAGTAAAAATGGAAAAAAAATGAAAAAAAAAACAAAAGGAAAGGGTGATTCCTTCGTAATCTCTTTTAAAAACAAACTTTGTATCCGACCGTTCCTAGCCCAAATGGCAAAGGATTTGGTGGTTGGTATTCGAAACCCGAGTTCGAATCCTAGTTGATTCACATTTCCAGCTAAGCTTATTTTTAAATGAAATAACGAAGCGGGTAGCGTGCTACCTATCTCTAAAAAAAAAAAAAAACTTTGTAATGCTCCTTGATTATCGAATAAGGGGCGTTTGGATTGACGTATTTGTAGATTCAACGTAAGTCAAGTGTAGTGGTGTTTGAGTTTCCCTGAAGTGTGATTATTTTTCTGTTGTTTGTTTTGACGTAACTCGTATCGTCCGAAAGTAAATTCAATCACTTCTGTTGTTTGTTTTGATGTAACTTGATGTTGGTAAAATTAATGTTTTGAGTTCCGTTGTTTGTTTTGATGTAAGTAAGTGGATCCCATTATCTCCTAAATATAGTAATAAATTTACCACTATAAAATTTAATCTATTATATAATTAATTTTTTTATTATTATTTAAAGATAATCTTAATTTATTATAAATAAGGTAATTCTAACCCATTATAAAGGAGGTAGAGTTTAGGTTTTACTGTTTAATAAATTTTTTAGAGGAGGTTGAGTGTGGTGGAAGTCGAGTTCGGCACTTTAGAGGAGAAAGTCGAGAGTAGGTGAAGTGGAGCTCTAACGTAACTTGAGTTACATTATATTTTTCACTTACATCAAAACAAATAACGGAAGTGATGGAACTTGAGTTCCATCACTCCACTTACACCAAAACAAACAGGCCCAGATGTGAACAGTATATTGCAAGCACCCTCCAGTATAATATATGGTGAAGAATATTGATAGAGGATTAAATTTTGCTTGATTAAAATTCTATTTAATGTTCGACTAAAGCTCATAATAGAATTTAAATATCTCATCAAAAAAAGATTAATATCATATTAAATTTTATTTTATTTAATTTTATATTTCACCAAGGTAGATATCTATTTCCCTTTACTCTTTTTTTTTCTAGGGATGTAATGTTGACCGCGTATGGCCAGCATAATATACATTCATTCAGGTCTAAACAAATTAGCGCCCTCTCGGGACGGAATTCTTTGACCTCCAGTCCAGATGGCACGGATCTAACCTGGTCGGACTTCGGACGGGTTCTTTTTTTTTTTTTTTTTTTTTTATATTAAACTTATTTTAAAATTTGTAATATTTTAAAAATTAAAAATTAAAATACTATTTTAAAAACTGTTGTGTTAATAAAAAGTTACAAATAATAACAAATATTTATAAAATTAATAAAATTTTAATTTTTAAAAAATATATAAAATTTTAAAATTTAAAATAATTTTTTGACCAAAATATTCTACGGCCCAATCTTGGGCTGGGTCCTGCCGGCTATAGACCATCTGACCCGTTTTACACCCCTACCTCTTTTCCATATTCCAAAATAGGGTAAATTGCACTGTTGGAACTTTTGGCGGAGTTACACTTTACCCCACAAACTGTTAAATCCGTCATTTACCCTCCTATACTTTAATATTGCATCTTATTGCCCTTTCCGTCAGTTAAAGTTAACGGAACTGAACGGGAGTTGACGGAAGGATTAGATTTTGACGGTTTTTGGGATGCAAAAACTATGAGAAGAAGAGTTTGAGGGTATAGAAATGGAGAAAAAAGAGTTTTTAAGGAATAAAAGTGAGTTGGTTGGAACAAGGGACAGTATAGGCGGTAGATTTCCCGCCAAAACCTAACCCTTCCGTTAACTCCCGTTCAGCTCCGTTAACTTTAACTGACGGAAGGGGCAACAAGATGCAATATTAAAGTATAGGAGGGTAAATGACCGTTTTAAGAGTTTGGGGGTAAAGTGAAACTCCGCCAAAAGTTCGGAGAGGCAACAGTGCAATTTACCCTTCCAAAATACAACCTTTTTGACTCTTGTCGATGTGATATAGAGAGAGAGAGAGAGAGAGAGAGAGACTTGAGCTGTAATACTATTGATAGTAAATATGTATCATTGCCATCTATTTGTTTTCGATGATGGAGTCTCGAAATCGGCGATCAGCACAGTTAAATATGATCTATACCACTTGAAGTATCTACATATTAAATTTCAAATTTTTTTAATATCATTGACCTAATGATGAACGGGTTTCAAAATTTGTAATTTTAATAGTTAATATGAAACATTTTTTCGTTTAATGGCGTAAAGATATCTAAATAAATTGAATTTTGGTTAGAAATTTTTTGAACTATTTAGAACAAGATTTATACTCTCGATCTTATTTACAAGATTTCTATCATCACTTTTCAGAGGATATTCATTTTCAGTCGTTCATTTTTGTGTTACTTAACGGTCAAGAGAATAATACTGAAAAAAATATGAAATTTTGTTTCTAAATGCTTCAAGTAGTATAAATCATATTCAAAGGTGCCGATCATCGATTTGGAGACTCTATCATTGAAAATACATGGGTGATAACGGAGCCTATTTGCTACTGATAGAATTCCAGCTCTACTCTCTCTCTCTCTCTCTCTCTCTCTCTCTCTCTCTCTCTCTCTCTCTCTCTCTCTCTCTCTCTCTCTCTCTCTATATATATATATATATATATATATATATAGAATTATGCTACTATACGATTGATTGTACCAAACATTTGGTACTATCGAGTTTTTGGCCGTTGTATGGAAGGATATGCGGTTAGGATGATAGTAGTTCCTAGAGTTGAGTAGGTGGTTGATTGAATAATGTAATCTAATGGGTGAAAATAATTAAAGGGTAGATCTAGTGACAGAAAACTCAATAGTATCAAGAGCTTAATACTATCGATAGTATAGTAGTGGTAGCCTCTCTCTCTCTCTCTCTCTCTCTCTCTCTCTCTCTCTCTCTATATATATATATATATATATATATATATATATATATAGTTGAACTAGAATACTTTCAAAAACACCAATGGAGTGGTCTTTTGAGTTTTTAGCCATTGGATGGAGAGATATAGAGTTGAGATGATGGTGGCGAGTAGAATAGTATTTGATCCAAAGACTATAGGTAATCAATGAGTAGATTCAAGGGTTAGAAACCTAAAAGCACCAAGGAGTTGATGCTTTTAGTATTCTAGCTTAATTTTATATATATATATATATATATATATATATATATATATATATAGAGTCCTTGTATGCTATTAATAGACGACAAATTTGGTGCTAGTAAGTTTTCTACCCTTGGATTAACCCCTTTGATTAATTTTATCCGTTAGATTATACTATTCAACCAACCACCCACTCAACCCTAGGGGCCCACATCATCCTACCCGCACATCTTTTAATCCAAGGGTAGAAAACTTACTAGCATCAAGTCATTTGGTCTATTAATAGTATTAAATTTTAGTTATATATATATATATATATATATATATATATATATATATATATATATATATATATATATATATATATATATATATATATATATATTATCATATATTGTATGTAAGTCAGCGCATGAGCAGTACTATGATCTACATGGGAGAAGATTCTACACAGCCCTATAAAACAACTTTTTATGGCAATTTGTTCGTCGGATGGTTACTGATAGTTTTTTTTTTATTTTTTTATTTTTTTATTTTTTATACTGAGAGAAATATAATATGCTATCTCTGTTTCATTCATTTTTTTTTATAAAAAAAAACACTTTTCTATAAATGTGAATCGATAGGTTTCAAATTTGAAATCTTGGATACCAATCATCAAGCTATTAGCCAACTATTTTTTTTGTTGTAAATTTAATTTCTTAAAACCGAACAACAAACATCGAGGCTGGGGAATAGTGGGGCGGATTTGGTTTGGGTTCCGATAAGAGCCAGGTTGCATAAAGCGCAAGGAGCGCATTAATGTCCGTCGGGACCGTACGTTAAGGTATACGTATCTCGGAGCAGCGGATGTAAACGAGGGGCATTTTGGTCTGGCAGCTAAAAATCCGACCCGAATCTGTAAAATCGAAAAATGTGGCTCACTTTTACAAAAACGCAAAACTAGTGAATTTTTTATACAAATTGGCCAAAATAATTTTATCAAAATTTGACACGATTTGAATATTTCTATACAATCAAACTTACAAATAGCTCACCATAACTATTAAAATTATTGATTATGGACTCCTTCCATCACTAAATAAATTATATCAAAAAATTATGTAGAACATTTTTTATATATTTTAAATACTCTAAATCAAATTTAAAGACACCGATCGTCGATCGTCGATTTAAAAATTTCAACATCAAAAACAATTTATTTAATAGCATGAAAGCCGACAATCCGAAAGTTTCAACATAAAAAAAGATTTATTTCTCAAAAAAAAAACATAAAAAAAGATTTGATAGCATAAAAGCCACATTGCTTCTGAAAACATACAAGCCAAGTAACAAACAAGCCAAGCAAACAGAAGGGTGCTCTGCAGTCTCTAAAATCAGTCTTCTCACATCAGTCTTCTCACATCAATATTTCTCCAGGCAAATAGTAAATGCTGCCATAAACTTTTTAGCTAGACCTCAGCTGAGTTTATAATACATAATACATATTTTTTTTTCACCACTCATTTTCTTTCTTCATGAGTTTCTTCTCCAAATGCAGATCATGAGCAGGTGCGGCAAACAACCAAGCTTAACGAGCTCTGCTCGTATTTGGCTCGAAATGAAAATGGAAATAAAGCAAGACGGCAAAAGGAGCCAGAGACGACGTCCGAACCTTATTGAAATAATTACGACATTTTAATCTACTGAGACAGCTATTGCGGTATAACATGAATACAAATTTTCTGCTGTATCCAACAACAAATTAATATAATAAACCAAAACAAATCAGACTGCATAGTTAACAAAAATTTTATACACTGGATACTATGTCTTAATTTTCTAGTAATCAGCAGCATGGAGACCAAAATAAGGATAACAAAGTCGCAATCTAGTCCCTAATCTAGCATAAACATCCACTTACACAGCATGGTTTACCGCATCTCGGGCAAAGGCAATCCTCTGTACATCTCGGGCACGACCAAACACAAGCACAAGAGATCTCGGGACACGAGGGGGTCGGAAGAGGGCAGCAGGATCTGCAGCATGTACTCTTGGGGCAACAACTGATATCCGAGCAACAACGAGACCAAGGCCTGAAACAGGGAAACCTCCAACTGCAGCACTTAGTACACTGACAGCACGAACACTCCGTGCAACTGTGCATACAGCAGGAACACTCTGCGCAGCTGTGGCATGGCTCGCAGCACGTACTGCAATTAGGGCTGCAACTCGGTTTGCAGCAGGAGATCTCAGGGCAACTGCAGTGGGGTTTGCAAGAAGGGATCTGCGGGCAATCGCAATGGGGTCTGCAACAAGGTTTGCAAGAAGGGATCTTTGGGCAACTGCAACTCGGTTGACAGCAGGAGGGCGTGCAGCAGTTGTAATTAGGGCATCTACATGGGCATCTACATTCGCAGTGGGCGCAGCAGTTCTTCGGGCGTGGACAGCTGCAGCTCGGTAGTTCGACCTTAAACAAGCAAAGACTAGGGCAACAGCAGAACCATGAGAGGTTGAAGCAGAGTTTTGATCTGCAAAAGATGATTTAGATCAGTATAAGCAAATAGCTTAGTATGCAGTTAAGTGACACAAATCTAAGATAACGAGAACATGAAATATTCCATGGATAAGGAAACTAATTTGAATTGTTCTCGTGCTGTTGCTCTACATCATTCCGAGTATATATATGTATATATGTATATCTGGATGTCGATATAGTAGTCTTTGAGCATGTGCCAACCAAAGGTTAGGAACAATACCATAAATGCTGCCAAAATAAACAATGCCTAATGGTCTAACGATGTTACCTTAAGGAATGATTTACAATGTTCTTTAAAACCAATCTTCTCTTCAGTATTCCACGACTATTGAAACCAATAACAACTAGCTGATACAATTACTCTTGAATCTAATTGATTAAGAAAAAAAAATGACAGACTTTCCTCGACAGCTTTGATATGTTCTGTTCATATTTTCCCACTAATCTGTTTCTCTAGAAAGCATAAATCTCTTATCTATACACTACCAAAGAAATTTCATATTTGGAAATTCAATAGTATGAAGACTTGAAAAGATCTGAGGATGTACCCAATCCATCTCAATAGGCGACAAGATCTGCGTCTCTTCTTATTTCTGGTTGGCAAACAAAACCATCAGAAGTGACATCAACGATCCAAAAAATAGAAAGAGACAAAGTTGTTGAATCATACATTGGTATAAGTGGATCTGGTTTCGTTCCCACAAACTCATTGACCCTGCCAAGTATAACAGCACAAAATTAGTAACCACAAAAGAACAGTACGAATGTTGACTTACGAAGCAGTTTGATTATGAAGCATACTCTTTGCAACATTTGGAAACAGGCTGAATTCCGTCAAGCGACTGTAACTCGTCCTGATAAGCATGAAGTTAACAAGTTAACCATAACAATCTTCAAATTTTCCAGTCGAGCACACTAACAACAGAGAAAACAAGGACTGGCCTTAAATAGTACAAAGCTGCTTCCATGTCGATATTTGGAGAAAGTTTATACTTTTAACAGATAATCAATGATCACTTCTATTTTTCATAAAAATGGATGGAGAATTAAAATGGATACACTATTCTTTGTGCTAACTTCAAATTATAAGCCAAAAAATTTGGACTACTCCGTAAAAGTTCGAAAAGCTTATTTAACATAGGACCTAGGTTACACGGATATGGAAACGGGACACGACACAACTCAAACACAACGATTCGGATACGGCAACTCGGCAACTTTCGAAAGGTAGGACACAAACACAGCTAGGGCACATATAAAATATTATTTTTAATATAATAATCTAAATTTATTTGCTTAAAATAGTAGATATTTTGAAAATGAATAATAAATAAATTCTAATTCTATACTCAACAAAGCTGGAACAATAACCAGTCCATTTACAAGAAATTTATTACCTACATCCAGTGTATGAATACACCTTATATACCTCACACCAAAAATTTTATTAGAATCTAATTTATTAGATGTATTCTATTTAAAATTAAATACAAAATATTTAAATTTTGGACAAAAACTTTCTATAAACCTTAATTAATATTTTTTAAAAACTTATTAATTTTTATACACGAGGTTTTCAAATATTATAAATCACATATATCAACTTAGATTTTCAATTTTAAAATATTAATTATCAAATATTAGCTGTGATTTATATTTATAGAAATAAACCAGGTGCAGGCAGCAGCATTTTTTCATTGTTGGAGTAATGCTGCCTCCCCGTGCAGAGAGGACTCATGTACAACACGTCAGTACTCTCCGCGAATTTTCTTTAATGTCAGGACACGCAGCAGACGAGCAGTGACTGCACGACCAGAGTCCGAGGTGTATCGAACACGGACAAGGCTCCCTTCGAGCTGAGTCCGTGTAACCTAGCATAGAACAGACTAATAAAGTAAAAACTAGAAGCTAATTGACCGGCATGAAAAATATTTACTTTACGGCTTAACAACTTAGTAACATGTATCAGAAAGCATCTCAAATAAGATGTAGAATATGATTTGCATTGACTGAAACTACAGAGAGTTGACACGGAAAAAGGCAATCTCATTAAAGCACAATGGCTGGCACATTATAGATACAACCTACTTGCAATGCCATGTAAAAGCCACTCATCCAATACAGCGAAGCTGATAAAGTTACTTGAAAGTAAACCTAACATACCAAACGAAGCAAAAGTACGAATACCAAATCATCACGAACATGAAATAAGTATCAATAGACGGCTGGTACTGTATATACTGCTTCACCTCATCTTTTATTGCATTTCTGTGTAGACATGTTAAGCTAGACATTTTGCTTAAAAGCTTGTAACGTATTTTTGAATTTCGATATGCGTATAAGAACAATACGCGATATGATATATTTCTCTACTTTTAACCTGGTAATCACACTTAATCAGAAATTTGGTTGTCCCTAATAAACATTTATATTGAACATTTAATGACGAATTATTAATTTAGAGTATAAAAAGAATTCAAGTTTTAGTTTGCTAGGATCTTCAAGTTTCGCAGCAATCTCAAGAAATAACTCAGGGAAAACCCATTAATTTCAAAAATAGTTGAAATGTCTCTCGAATAAGCATACAATCCATCCACAGCTTTCTCCCATGATTCATGAATTCCCCATCATAACACAATGATTTTTAGTTCAAAACACAAATTCCTCATACAAGTTATCTTAATTCTCAAAACTAAATGCAGTGATACGAGAGCATCGATCGCTAAAGTGAACTGTACAATGGCCCTATCCGCTACTGCCCTATTCTATCATCTAAATAAACCATGTTATGTTAAATTCTTAGATGTCGAAAAATAGCATCAATACTTTTCCATTATAACGTTCTAGATGCATACATAGAAGCATGTGAAAGTTCTATAATTATCCACTATGGCCTTTCCAAAACCAGTTCTCTGTTCCCTTCCTCAGAATCAGGATTCGACAGAGCGTTCAATTCCATAATTAGCAAAAAATGAACTACACAAGCATTTTACAGTAAGATTTTCACGGTCGTTTTAAACACTTTTTCTTTTCTCTTCATCCACCAACTATCCCTATCTCAATCCCTTCCCAAACCCCACTCTCGCCGTACTCAAAACCTCATAATAATAATAAACAACAAATCGAAGCATCTAAACGACGCAAACCTCAAAATCTCTCCCGACCACTCAGATCAAGCGTACAAACACAAACAAATCGCGAAGAACTCGATCGGATCCACGTACCTCGAGGAATCCGATCTCCCGATTCAGGATCTGCACCTCCAGCTGCAGCCTCCTCCGCCCGCAGAAGTCCGGGTACTTGGGCGGCGACTTAGGGCTAGGCGGCTCCACCGCCGCCCCTCCCTGCCCCGTCGCCATCCCCCGCCGCGGAGTAAGCCTCCGATCACCTCCACCGCCGCCGCCGCCGCCACCGCCGCGGCCGCGAGAGAAGGAGCCGAAGCGGAGGACGAGGAGGAGGAGGAGGAGGAGGAGGGCGTGGTCTCCGCCTCCCGAGGCTCCGCGACGCTTCCGAGGAGAGAGAGAGAGAGAGAGAGAGGGAGAGAGGAGGGGGAGGGAGGGGACGACCCCATTGGCGCCTCGAGCGTTCTTATTGTCCGATCCCTAAACGCAATAATAGCACTGAGCGATTACAGCGGAGAGAGAAAGAGAGGCGATGATGAGAGAGAGAGAGAGAGAGAGAGAGAGAGAGAGAGAGAGAGAGAGTGAGAAATTAAAGTAGTGTAATTGAAAGATAAAGAAAAAAAGAAAAAAAAAAAAAGGGGGGGAAATAAAAAGCTGTGACTACTGACTAGTCGTACTCTACCGTGCCGCAGCAGCGCACAGCCGCTGCAGTGCTCTCATCCTCTCTCTCTCTCTCTCTCTCTCTCTCTCTCTCTATCTCTTCTCTCCACTTGTAGGCCTATAGAGAGGGGAGAGAAATTATTACCTGCACCTTGTGTGTAAGTGTATCTCACACACCACATATTTATTAAGAATTAGAGTAATTCACATTGATTTGAATGCTTCGTTTATTTTTATAATTTAGTTTGTATATTTTTATTGTAATTAAATAATTATAAATTTATTAAAATAATTAGTTAGCTTAAATCTTGTATCTATGAGTCATCAATTTACTTAAATCAAATATATCAAAAAGATGGATATTAAAATTAAAATTTTGAAAGATTGCATAACTGAATGAAAATGATATACAGTTTAGATAAGTTTTATATTTTTTAACCTAATCTTTATTCTATTTTACTTATATGATGATATAAAGTATTTTAATTAAATAGCGGTTATAGTTCACCAAGGCAAAAGCTTAATATACAAGTAATAAAAAAAAGGGATAATTGCCTTGTAACGATCCAGCCTACTAGCAATAATAACTCGTTGGGTCCAACCACCTACCAAAATGCTTAAGTCAGGTTATTATTAATAGTGTCTAAGTCTCATATAAACCCAATGACAACCTCATTTCCATCCGATGCGGGATTATTGGGGTGTCACATGCCTATATATCCCTCATGCGTCTGAAAATATCTGATCTACCTTTATTTTTTTTTTCTTTCTAAAATGCCCTCATACGTTCCACCGTTATTGTAAAATATCCCCGCAGTTATGTCCTGTTAAGTTAATCTGGATTAAACGTGAGTTAAATATCTACCACAATTAAAAAAAATTAAAATACCAATTTTGCCTTTAACTTAAGGGCAAATAAGAAAGGTTGATGACAGTAGAGGGGTATATTGGAAAAGACCAAAAGTCGAAATACTTTTGTTCCCCTGATTTTAAGGGCAAATAAGAAAGATAGTGATGGTATAAGGGTATATTTGAAAATGACAAAATAGTAATTTTACGGAAATAACGAGAGTTATTTAATGATTTTAACTCTAAGGGTATATTAGAAATAGGTTGGAACGTAGTAGAGGTATTTTCAATATTAGCCTTCTAAGAGGGGTAAATCGAAAAATCGAAAATTTTTCAGAAATATATAAGCAATTCCCCCTAAAAAAAAATATCATGTCAACGTATATAAAAAATAAAATATTATACTCTTTGTGACGTAAGTATTAATATCTATCTTATAAATTTGGGAAAACTTCAAAAACTTTTCTTGTGATTTTACTTTTTTTTCATTTTTAGTACCATGTGATTTAAAATATATCAAATTACTATCATGTGGTTTCTCACTTTATCACTTTAGTAACCTGTGGTTTAAAGTGTATTAAGTTAGTACCCTGTGATTTTTCACTTTATCACTTTAGAATCTTGTGTTTTCGCACTTTATCACTTTAGTATCCTGTAATTTTAATTTTGTATCAAATTAGTATCTTGTGATTTTTAATTTTGTATCAAATTAGAATCCTATGATTTTTAAACCATAGGGTACTAAAGTGATAAAGTGAGAAAACATAGGGTACTAAATTGATACACTTTAAACCACAGGGTACTAAAATGAAAAATTATAAAACTACAAGAGGGGTTTTTGAAGTTTTTTCTATAAATTTTTATTTTAGTACAAATTTAATAATAATTTTTTAAATTTTAGGATACGGCGTTTACTTACAGTTTTTTTTTTTTTTTGGACATCGATTTTTTTAAAACGCCGTACACATCGTGTATTAGTTGACTTGGATTTTATATTTAGGGCACTAATCATTAAATAGTGAGTTTGGTGCATGGCATGCGGAGGTACACCCGGTGCAGGCATTTTTACTCGTGGGGAAGCGGTGGAGAGCGCCGTTCGTACACAGTACGCACGTGCTGTTCACCACTGTGTAGGCTCAGCGGTTAAAGGAAAAAAAAGGGCCTTGTATTTCCGTCTATTTACGTGAGTGACACTGAAGTGTGCGAACTATCCGTTGCGCGGGTGGAGCAAATTGTTGGGACCAGTCGTGGGGCGGGTTTGTACATGACGTGGCGACTTGCGATTGGCTGGAGAAGGCGGGGGGGAGTGGGACCCGCTACTTATCTCAATTCTCGTGATATTTTAATGGTGCGTCGAAGTAGATAATTCGCCTGCACCTCGTGCGTCCCACGCCAAATACGCCGCATCAATTTAATGATGATTATTTACGTGTTACATATATATATATATATATATATATATATATATATATATATATATATATATATATATATATAGTGTGAGGATACTTATCTTTATCGAAGCGGAGCCTTCCGTGCTTTCATGTCGTTTTCGATGTTGCGACTTTTGAATCGTCAATCGGCTCCGTTAAACTTAATCTAGAGTATTTGAAGTATCTAGAAAATAAATTTTATAATTTTTCGATATCATTTGCCTAGTGATCGAAGGACACAAAATCAAATAATTTTAATGGTCATAGTGAGCCGTTTGAAAGTTTAACGGTGTAGAAATATCCAAATTACATAAAATTTTGATAAAAAATTCTTTATACTATATAAAACAAGATCAATATCTTTGATCTAAATTTTTAATGCCATATTACCACGTTTTGTAAGATTTTTATTTTCGTTGATTTTTAGCCCTTCGTTCGCTAGGCAAATAATATCGAAAAATCACAAAATTTATTTTCTAGGTACTTCAAATACTCTAGATCGATCGACGATTTGAAAGCCACAACATCGAAACGACGTGGAAGCAGAGCCCTCCGTGCTTCCAAGCATAGTAGCCTTACTCTATATATATATATATATATATATATATATATATATATATATATATATATATATATATATATATATAGTTGAGCTAGAATATTCTTAGAAATCTGAGCCTATTTTACTCTCGAGTTGTTTTCGATGATAGAGCTTTCAAATTGACGATCGGCTCCGTTAAATATGATCTAAACCATTTAAACTACCTAGTAATTAAATTTCACGCACTTTCGATATTATTCTTGTATCCATCTAATGAACAGAAAATGAATGGTTGAAAATGAATATTCCTTAAAAAATGATGATAGGAGTCTTGTAATCAAGATCAAGAGTATAGATCTTGTTTTAAATAGTTTAAAGAATTTTCTATGAAATTCAATTGATTTGGATATCTTTACACCGTTAAACGAAAAACGTCTCTTATCCACCATTAAAATTACAAATTTTGAAACCCTTTGATCATTAGGCAAATGATGTCGAAAATATTTGAAATTTGATTTCTAAACATTTTAAGTGGTATAGATCATGTTCAATAGAGCCGATCATCAATTTGGAAGCTCTATTATCGAAAACAACTCGGCAGAAAACCCGGTTCGTGATCCAAGAGTATTCTAAATTTCAACTCTATATATATATATATATATATATATATATATATATATATATATATATATATATATATATATATATATATATATATATTAAAAGAATGAGGTCTTATGGTTCATTCTAAAATAGAAAATTCAACATGCATATTCTACTAACACTATAAATTTTAGGCGTGGTCATCCAAAATGTTTTTAAATTTTTAAGTACTAGAAAAATTAATGGAAAACTTCAAAAAAAAATTTCCGTGGTTTTGTATTTTTTATTTTAGTACCCTGTGGTTTAAATTGTATCTTGTTAGTACCCTATGGTTTCACACTTTTTCACTTTAATATCCTGTGGTTTAAAGTGTATCAAGTTAGTAGCATGTGGTTTTATTTTTGTATTAAGTTAGTACTCTGTGGTTTTATTTTTGGATTAAGTTAGTATCCAATGATTTTATTTTTGTATCAAGTTAGTATCATATGATTTTATTTTTGTATCAAGTTAGTATCCGAAAGTTTTATTTTTGTATTAAGTAAGTACTGTACTTTTATTTTGGGTAAATTATATTGTTATCTCCGAACTTTTGGCGAAGTATCACTTTACCACTCGAACTTCTAAAATGGACATCTAACCTCCTAAACTCTAATATTTCGTTCATGTTACTCCTTCCGCTAGTCTTCCGTCAAGATCCGTTAATCGAAAACTGACGGAATGACTAAAACGAATGAAATATTAGAGTTTAGGATGTTAAATGTTTATTTTAGGAGTTTGGAGGGTTAAGTGAAACTTGTCAAAAGTTCACGAGGTAGTAGTGCAAATTACTCTGTAGGGGATTCTTGACTATAAATTATTTTATTATAATATGTTATTTATGGATTGACTACTAATTCTCAAGTTAGTGATCAGACTTGATTTTGAATTTGTATATATTTTTTTATCCTAAAAGAAATTTTATCATAATTTATCTTATAAATTTATTATAATAAAATAAAAGTGAAAGAAATGAATTATAGTGGCTTAAAGATAAAAAAAGTGATATATACTAACTATCTACGATACTCGAACACTCTACTATCTTGATGTATTCGCTAATATGGTTGATTTACACTAGGTGTCCTCACTCGGATATAAAAATTGTAATTCTCGATTAATTTTCTTTAGTACTCGTTTGTCACTTTTATTTTTAGAAGCACTGTTCTATAAAATATACTGATAAATAAATTTTTTGTACTTCATTTCAGTCAATTCGAAATTTTTAATATAAAAATATAAAAATAATTTATAGTAAAAATTTGGGTAAATTGTATTGTTATCTTATGAACTTTTGGCGAGTTTCACTTAATCCCCCCAGACTCCTAAAATAGGCCCAAACACCCTAAACTCTAAAATTTCATTCGTTTTACCTATTTTGTCAGTTTCCGGTTAACGGAGTTTAACGGAAAGCTGATGAAAGGAATAACATGAACGAAATAGTAGAGTTTAGAGTGTTAGATGTCCATTTTAGAAGTTTAAGGGTACAAAGAAACTTCGCCAAAAGTTTAGAGGGTAACAATGCAATTTACCCGTTTTATTTTTGTATCAAGTTAGTATCTTATGGTTTTATTTTTGTATCAAGTTAGTACCCCGTAGTTTTTAAACCACAGGGTACTAAAGTGAGAAAGTGCGAAACCACTGGGTACTAGTTTGATACACTTTAAACTACAAGATACTGAAGTGAAAAAGTGCAAAACCATAAGGTACTATTTTGATACACTTTAAACCACACGGTACTAAAGTGAGAAAAAATGAAACCTCAAGGGGTATTTGAAGTTTTCCTTAAAATTAATAAGAATAGTGGATGGTTAAATGTATCCTGGAGAAACTTTTCAAATCTTCTCGCATTCAAGATCCATCATCAAAGCTTTACACCTCATGAGTTATCAATCGATTCGCTAACACTCGAAGCTCGGACAAGAATCACGGAACTATGGACTTTTCTTGAAAAATTCAATTACTTCGGCTTCGGATGGAATTCGAGATTTTCAAAAAATGCGATAGTCGCGGATCGCTTAACCACTTGGGGACTCACACACAAGAAGCTTTCTTTACGGTCTTCTTTTGATGAATTTTCTCGGTCTGTATCCACTGTTTAAATAAATAAAATCGTCTCAGGGCGTATTATCCCTCAAAAAAATAAAAATAAATGTAGGAATTTAAATGCGGAAGTGCAAAATTCACACCTATTTAGAGTATAAAATAGTAATGCAAAAGGCAATATTGATTCTCTATACACATATACTATATTATAAGTATAAATTTTACAACTTAGTGCCATAAACTAATTGATTTTTCACGCTAAGTCCTTATAGTGCCCACTTTCTTATGCAAAGATGAGCAAATTTATCTCGATCTTGCTATTCTAAACGTACTCACTCTTGAGGATTATTACTAACAAAGAGAGATTTTTTGCGGATACTTGGACTAAATATAAAAGAAATAGCAAGGCTTATCCATATTCGAGAAGAGAGACGGACGCCACACATAATCTGCAAAGCAAAAATTATTTAGTCCGTGACATCATGAACTTTACAATACAGATCTTGCCACTTATATTATTAATTTATGTTTTTTTATTAGAAATCCAATATAAGTTTTAAGTTATATTCTCATATAATAAAAAGAGTGTCAGATGTACACCCAATATAGAAAATACTACTATTATTGTTCTTTTTATAAAAAAGATATTATCTGTACTTCTTTATGAATCTTACATCCAATGCTTTGTAAAGATTCAAATTTGGTCCAAAAATTTATAAAAATTAAAATATCATTTTAGATGATGGAATCCATAAGTTGTTCCCTCTATATATATAATAATAATTAAGCATACAAGTTGCAATTTTCTTTTATAAAAAGAAGAAAAAACTTCGAATTTTACCATTGTGATTTAAAGTGTATTAATTTAGTGCCTTATGGTCTCATTTTTATTTTTTTATTATTGATTTCACTTATTTTTTTAGTTAAATCAGTGACAAAGTTAAAACTAAAAGGTACTAAAGTGAATATTCGATAAACCTAAGTGGGGTATCGAAGTTTTTAATATATAATTTAACAAAATATTAACGGAGAAGCGCATTTAAAAGATAAAAATAAAATCACAGTACACTAACTTGATACACTTTTAACCATTTGATATTAAAATTAGAAAGTGCGAAATGGTTTTTGAAGTTTACCCTAAAAAGAAAAAAAAAAAAAAGGAAAAACTTCAAATACCCCCCTTGTGGTTTCACTTTTTCTCACTCTACAATCTTGTGGTGTAAAGTGTATCAAGTTAGTACCCTGTGATTTTGCACCTTTTTACTTTAGTATTCTATGATTTAAAGTGTATCAAGTTAATACTCTATGATTTCGCAATTTCTCACTTTAGTACCCCGTGGTTTAAAACCTACAGGGTACTAACTTGATATAAAAATAAAATCATAGAGTACTAACTTGATACACTTGAAACAACATGGTACTAAAGTGAGAAAGTGCGAAACCACAAGGTACTAATTTGATATACTTTAAACCACGGAGTACTAAAATGAGAAAATGCGAAATCACATGAGTAGTTTTTGAAGTTTACCTTAAAAAGAAAAAAAGAAAGTAGTTTTTGAAGTTTAGCTTAAAAAGAAAAAAAGAAAGTAGTTTTTGAAGTTCACCTTAAAAAGAAAAAAAGAAATAATAACATAGATGAGCGATTTTGAGAGTACGGCGTATGAGGCGTACGTGTACGCCGGGTTCAGGCAATGCTCTTCTCGAGCCGAAGAAGAAGTTACCTCAAAATTCGCGCTCGCGTGATGGCAAAATGCCATAAATGCCCCAGGACGGGTAGTACCGCACGGTTCGGCCGCAGAGATCCTTGCTGTCCCCCCGGAGCGGGCCCCACCGAGATACCAATGGAGGGGGTTGGGGGGCAAAATCGGGAATTGGAGCAAAGTGTCTGTGGGCCCCGCACGTCGTCGACAGGACCGTGCGATGGGTCATCCTCGGCATGTGAGCCTACGGGCAAAGTCGACGCTGACGTGTTGGCGCATCAGTGCGCGTGATCCGTACACTGTATCAGCGCACCGCGCGTCTGACACGTGTCACGTCCACGTGGGCTTGTCGTCTTACGTCAGCATCCCAGTTATTAAAAATGGTTAAAACTCAAAGCCACCGCTTTGGTTTTGGGGGTTAATCGGGATTAAGGGGGTGTAATAACCTCTTAACCCAGAAGTTAACTCTACCTCACTCCACTACACGAACCAAACAAAATACTATTGTACCCCTATCCTTCTTATCTCACTTACTGTTATCAAACACTATTTTATTTGTACCTGAATTAAACCTAATTTTCAACCAAACAAAAAATTATTTTAACCCCACTTAACTCTAAATTTAATCCTATTTCTAGAATAATAAGTTTTTACTACCCTTACCAAATTCGTTTTTACTTAGATAAATCAAACTACCAAAAACAAAAAAAAAAAAAATTAAAAAAATTATTATTGCATTCAAGTCCCTGAACTTAATTTCATTTTGGTCCTCAATATTCTAAGTCCCATGTTATAACTTGCAAACGTTTTTTTTTTTTCCAAATATGAACTATGAACAATTTGAATTTGGCTATCGAATTTTTCAAAATATTGATTTTACTATTTAATATTTTATTTGATTTGATTTGAATTAATCAACAGTATTTTGACTTTAAAATTTAAGCTAATTACTTATTTTAATAAATTTATAATTGTGAGAATTATATGAAATATACTAATTAAACCTGTAAAAATAAATGTCGCATTCAAATTTTAAAGTTGAAGCATCGTCGGCTGACTCGAATCAAATAAATTGAAAGATCGGATAGTAAAATCAAAATTTTGAAATGTCCTTCAATATACGGCATGTGAGAGGAGTTTTATAGTTCATGCACTATCTTAACCTCAAGGGCACAAACTTTTGAGACCCACGAAAATCCTAAGAATTGTGGACTCGATCGAGTTAAGTATATCCATATGGTTAATCTATATTATTTACGCACCACGAATTCCTCGGGCACTTTGATGATCTCATTTTCAAATTTTAATTATTAAATTTTAAGTAAATAATTAAGAAAACTAAAACTTGATTAAAGCTTTAGAATACTTCTAAAAGTACACATGTAACCGATTTGCTTTATTTAGTTTTCAATAATGAGCACCAAAGCAACGATTGATTGATCTGTTAAACATGATTTAGATCATGAAATTGAATTTCATAATTTTATCACGTCATTTACCTAATGATCAAACAATATCAACTTCATCTTATATTAGCCATTAAAAATTATCAATTTTTGAACCATTTGAATTGTACACAAATAATGTTGAAAACTAACGAATTTTGAAATCTAAAATGTTCAAATACTGTCGTTGATACCCACTTTTAGATGCCTGGAGTTGGAGTGAGGATTTGATATAAAGTACAAGCATGCCAAAGATCAAAAAAGATCTGACCGTGACAACCAACCATATTGTGACACCCCAATAGTCCCACATCGGATGGGAATGGGTTTGTCATTGGGTTTATAAGAGACTTAGACACTAGTAATAATAACTGGGCTTAAACATTTTTGGGCCGATGGTTGGGCCCAACGAGTTATTGTTGTTAGTGGGTCGTTACATTTGGTATCGAGCGGTTCACCGGCGGGACATGTGTGGCGAGTCTCTACCGAGCTAGGGTCGGATGACGGGCTAGCGAGACGAGTCTCACATCGTCTGGTGTTCTTGGGCTGTGTGTGTGATTGGACTGACGAGGACGTCAGGGCCTTAACGGGGGGAGTTTGTGACACCCCAATAGTCCCACATCGGATGGGAATGGAAATGGGGTTGTCATTAGGTTTATAAGAGACTTAGACACTAGTAATAATAACTGGGCTTAGGCATTTTGGGCCGGTGGTTGGGCCCAACGAGTTATTGTTGCTAGTGGGCTGGGTCGTTACAATAAGTGTCACGCCCCGGGCTGAACAGTCCCCCGGGCACGCCGACAAATCCGCCGTATACAAGAGAATTTCTCCTGTATACGAAGCGTAGCTGAATCTGTAAGAACATACAATGCTACAAGCAGTAGCATAGAGCTGAAGTAAACTAAGAACAAACAGGTAGGAAAAACCACTTTATATACATACAAGTAAACAGATACAACGCTACTCGCTCCAGCGAGTTCAACTGTATGTACAAAAGTGGAAAACCAAAACAAAACTATCACTACCTGCAGTGGAAGTCCCCTAGCACAGAACTCGACGGGTAGGCTCTCGCTCGCCACGCCTTCCCGCGGTCCAACTCGGGAGGAGCAAGACGGCGGGCGAAGGCCCCGCAACAAGGGTGGAAGAAAGAGGGCGTGAGAACTACTATGAAACAAGTAGTCCTCGGTGGGTGCCGCCCTAAGCAACATCGGTCCACCCACTAAGTCTACAGTGTAAGCAAGATAGAAGAAAAGAAATGGAACTCTACGCCTACAAGTCACTAAACTATCAAGCTCAAAACTACCCCTACGGACTCCAAACAACTGCACCCAATCTGCAGGGACCGTGAACCCACCCGTCCTCGGGATCGTGAACACACCCGTCCCGTGCCGGTTGTGACTATACCTACCCCCACTCCAAGCCTCGGTGGAGAGCAAGTCCCACCCGCACTACCCGACACCAACGCGAAAGCACAAGCCCAAACTCGGAGCGGCACTCGGGGAGCTACCCAACCGAGTATGCAGCCGTAGCTCGTCGAGCTCAATCGTGCCCTCACCGGCCAAACCCAAGTAACCAGACAGACATTGGGCCCACCGTCCGGTCCGACGGCGCCCGACACCCCGTAACAAAGATACACTACCCCAAGTATCCATCGCCCGAAACCCGCGACGATACCGCGAAAATACGCTCCTAGAGCTAAATCCGGCAATGTATATAATGACGATCAATTCGGGGTTTTCTCCTAAGTCAAATCCAAGTCCAACAAGTATAAAATATTAATCGCTAAGCATGCTCCAAATTCAGATATTCAATAGACAATTCCAAGAATTCGAGCTAAGGCTATCATGAACATACTACTATACATGTCGACTATTGCACTTAGAAATAATCCGATGTAAACCCACCTTAGTCGCAAACCCCGGCCGAGGAGTGTCCAAGGTCCTCCTCGATCACCTCCGCCGATCCGTCAAGTGCGAAGTCCTCCGCCGCGAAGAAGCAACCCAAAACACTCAATTTTTCCGACTCGCCCGAAACGCAGCGGCTGAGAAAAGCTTAAAGTTCGTCAAGCTAACCTGGTCCGAAATCAGCGAGTAAGGTATCAAAATCTTCGCCTCGCGATCAGAATCCAACGGCGCAAGTCTTGACGCGATCCGACCACCCCCCGCGCGAGAATCGGCCAAAGTACCGACGGTCGACGCCGGAAAACAAGCAATTCAAAGACTTCGAACTTTCCGAAAAACAATGCTCAAGAATCAAGGGTTCCGACAGGCAAACCTGATCCAAATCCGGCAAGTAAGGTGTCGCCGGAATCGTCCGGGAAGTCACGGATCTAACGCCGCAGATTTCGCCGGATTCCGAGTCTCCTACACGATAGCACGAGTCAAAACACTAAACGTCGACGCCGCAGTCACAGCAAGGGCGCAAGTGCGAAAATCAAGGGAATCCGAACCAACCGGAGGGTTGTCGAGGGTCTACTCACCTCGAAACTCGCTAGGCCCGCCGCCGAGTCGAGGTCGACGGTCCCGCACGCACGCCGGCTCCTCAGCGCCTCGTCGTCGAAAGCCTCCTCGCTCCGCTCGCGGTGCGTCGTCGTCGAAGCTCGGGCTCCTCTCGAGCTTCTTCTCTCTCTCTCTCTCCCTCTGGCTGAAGCGACGAAGAAGAAGGAGAAGAACACAAAGAAACAGAAGAAGCCCTCTCTCTCTCTCTCTCTGTATATAGGGGAGTGGGCAAAAGGTGATGTGACCAAAAGTCAACCTGAGCCATGCTGCCAGGCTGTACCGGTACAAATCCCATTTTGTACCGGTATAGCCATCAATCTGTACCGGTATAGCAACCAATCTGTACCGGTACAACTCACAGAAATCTGCAATTTCGCAGATCTCTCAAGTACATGCTGCTCTCGTGATCCCCAGGGGCCCGTTAGGCGTCCATTCGCGCCCACGCAACCTAGACTTGTCCCGACACTCTCCACAGCTGCCGAACAAGTCTCAGCTGAATTTTCAGGTCTCTACATCCTCCCCCACTACAAAGTTTCGTCCTCGAAACTCGAACGTACCTCACCGCTCGTCGAACAGTAGGGATAGGCCACCCTCATCACCGTCTCCGGCTCCCAAGTCGCCTCCCGCTCCTCGTGATTACTCCCCTGCACCTTGACATACGGTATGATCCGATTGCGCAATTCCTTCGCCTCGCGAGCAAGAATCCGCAATCTGCCGCTCCTCGTATCGCAGTCCTCGCCTAGCTCAAGCGGAGTGAAGTCAATCACGTGAGAGGGATCGAAACATATTTCCTCAATGCGAGACGTGGAAAACATCGTGAGTGCCGACTAGTCGAGGGTAGAGCAACCTCGTAAGCAACCGGCCCGACTCGCTCCAATACCTCAAAAGGGCCAATGTACCGTGGACCGAGCTTTCCACGTACTCCAAATCTGCGAATCCCTTGGACGGCGAGACTTTAAGAAATACATGGTCTCCAACCCGAAACCCAAGTCTCGCTCCTAGTACGGCGTAGCCTCCGGCGGCTGGGCCGTCAAAAGGTGGCGTCGAACTACCTTCACCTTTTGCTCAGCCTCTAGCAAGATCTCAGGCCCAAGTGTCCTCCTTTCACCCACGTCGCTCCAACACAAGGGGGATCGACATCTGCGTCCATACAACGCCTCAAACGGAGCCATCTGGATGCTCGCTTGATAGCTGTTGTTGTACGCAAACTCAACCGCCTCAAATGTCGATGCCACCCTCCTCCAAAGTCCAGACGCATGCCCTCGCATGTCCTCTAGAGTCCGAATGGTCCGCTCCGATCGACCATCCGTCCGTGGGTGAAATGTCTTGAAGTGTAGCCGTGTACCCAAGGTCGTCGTAAGCTCCTCCGTAAGTGTGATACAAACCTCGGGTCCCCTCGTCTCGATACAATCGACATCGGTACGCCATGCACCGACAATCTCATCCGATATAGCCGCGCGAGTCTCTCCCCGGACCAGGTGGTCTCGAATCGTAGGAAGTGGGCGTACTTGGTCAATCCGTCCACTATCACCCAAATAGCATCATAACCACCCCGAGCCGTAGGTAACCCCACGACAAAGTCCATCGTGATCCGCTCCCATTTCCACTCGGC
Organism: Aechmea fasciata; assembly: GCA_025177825.1. Taxonomy (NCBI): domain Eukaryota; kingdom Viridiplantae; phylum Streptophyta; class Magnoliopsida; order Poales; family Bromeliaceae; genus Aechmea; species Aechmea fasciata. The sequence continues at coordinate 12,103,349 of CM045924.1, forward strand.
ACCTGCACTCGAAGCTTGCCAACAGCACCGATGCTCGCCTTCACCGTTGGCAAGTCAAACACCGAGCCACATATCTCGCCAATATCTCTTTTCATTCCATTCCACCAAAATCGTGACTTCAAGTCCTTATACATTTTGGTTCCACCAGGATGAATCGTATAAGGAGAACAATGAGCCTCTCTCAAAATGTCTGCCGGATCTCTCGAATCCACGGTACACACAGTCGGCCCTCGTACCTCGCATTCCCGAACCGTCCACCGTGAAACCTCTCGCCCGTCCTCTCCAATCGCTTTCTCTAATCCTCAACAAGTGTGGGTCTCCACTGCTTTCTCTCGATCCTATCCAACAGAGTGGGCCGCAAAACCATAGACATTAGTATTGCAGAGACCCGTGGGACACAACCTCTAAACTCCGTCGTAGCTCCTCAAGTAACGCCTCGTCGCGTGATCATCAAGCACGAGCCCCGCATCGCTTCTCGCTCAAAGCATCCGCCACCACATTCGCCTTTGCCGGATGATATCGAATACTAATGTCGTAGTCCTTCAAGAATTCCAACCACGGCGCCGCTCGAGTTCAACTCTCTCTCGGGTGAACAGAGATACTTGAGACTCTTGTGATCGGTAAAAATCTCACGGCGCTCGCCGTACAAGTAATGCCGCCACAACTTCAAAGCAAAGACTACGCGGCAAGCTCCAAGTCATGCGTAGGATAATTCTTTTCATAATCCTTTAACCGCCGTGAAGCATAAGCAATTACCCTACCATGCCGCATCAACACACACCCTAATCCACCGTGTGATGCGTCATCGTAAATCACATATCCTTCCCCCATAACTGGGAGGGCAAGGATAGGAGCTGATGTCAGCAACTGTCTCAACTCATCAAAGCTCCTCTGACAATCCTCACTCCAAAAGAACTTAATTCCTTTACGAGTCAATCGAGTGAGGGGTGTGGAAAGCCTCGCAAAGCTTTCCACAAACCGACGGTAATATCCTGCTAATCCAAGGAAGCTCCGCACCTCTGTCACCGTCGTCGGCCTGGGCCAATCCCGAATAGCATCAATCTTCTTCGGGTCTACTGCCACTCCATCTGCAGAAATCACGTGGCCCAAGAAGGTAACCTCCCGCAACCAGAACTCGCACTTCTTTAACTTGGCATACAACTCCTTCTCTCGCAGGAGCTGTAGCACTATCCTCAAGTGCTCCTCATGCTCGGCGTCGCTACGGGAGTATACCAAAATATCGTCGATGAAGACTACCACAAATCGGTCCAAGTACGGCTTAAACACCCGGTTCATCAAATCCATGAACGCGGAAGGGGCATTCGTCAATCCAAAAGGAATCACGGTAAACTCGTAATGCCCGTACCGAGTCCTAAAAGCCGTCTTGAAACATCCTCGCCTCACCCTCACCGGTGGTAACCCGATGGAGATCGATCTTCGAGAAGACACAAGATCCTTGCACCGATCAAACAAATCATCAATGCGCGGCAAAGGATACTTGTTCTTGATGGTCACTTTATTCACTCGTAATCCACACATAACCCGAGTGAACCATCCTTCTTCTTTACAAATAACACCGCGCTCCCAAGGCGATACACTCGGGTCTCACAAACCCTTTATCCATCAACTCGAAGTCGCCTTTAACTCTCTCACCAAGAGTGCCATCCTCGTAAGGTACCTTCGAGATTGGTGCGCCCAGAACTACATCAATCACAAACTCGATCTCCTCTCCGTGCATAGTCGTCATCTCGTGAAACACATCCGAAACTCGCGAACCACGGGGGATGTCCTCGAGCCTCGGTGCCGCCGTAGGTACCTCTCGTAACCGTCGCGAAAAAGCGGTGCACCCTCTACTCATCACCGTCGAGCTCTCGCCGAAGAAATCCACGCGGCAAACAACGTGCTCCCGCAGCCTCCGAAAGTGAACTCCTCCGACCGACTGTGCTCACGAGTGTCACCGTCCTCTCTCCGCGCCAATCGTCGCGTAGTATCGCGTCGCCCACCCATGCCAAGCACTATGTCGAAGTCGTGCACCGCTCTAATACTAACAAGTCTGCGGGCAAAATCCACGAGCCTAGCCGCACAGGACACGACCCACAACACTCTACCACCCGTACTACATGGTCGGGAACCTGGATCTCCCGGGTCTGAGGCAACAACCCTAACTCTAGACCATGTAATAAAGCAAATGCTCGACTGATAAAAGAATGCGATGAGCCAGTATCAAATAAAGTGCGAGCTCTAGTACCAGAAAGTAAAGTGATACCTGCCACCACACGGCCGGTCCGAAGAGTCCTCCACCCGGGCCGCAAACACCTCGCGCTCGGAGCCGGCGACCGTCGCCGCTCCGTCGCGGCATCGATGCTCGTCCTCGTGGCGATAGCGGCGAGGCCCCGTATGATCGTCGTGGCGCCGGCGGTGCCGGGCGTATGATGGCGCTCGACGATGCCGCACGCGGACAAGCCGCCCCGAGGTGTCCCGCCTGCCACAACCATAACATCCGCTTCCGTCGCTCGCACTGTTTAGGCCAGTGCGGTCCCCCGCGAATCACGCACTGCTGCGTCCTCTGTGGTCGCCCCGGCTGACGGGTATCCCTGCCACGCTGACGCCCCGAGGATCCACGACCTTGAAAACGTGATCGTGGAGGCCTCGACGACGCTCGCCGCTCGATCGCCGCGCGTCATCGTGAGCGGGCGCTTCGTCCCGGCTCGGTCCCGCCCGAGTCCGCTCTCGAATCGTAGTCTCGCCGCTCTCCTCAAACGGTCGCTCGATGGACGCGTCCGTGGTCCTCGACCTCTGCGCCCTAACGAACCCGTAAAGATCCGGCCTCAAGCCCCGCTCAAAAGGTACACCCGTGCGCCTCATCCTCGCTACAAACGGCACACGCTTCAGAGCCGCGTAAACTCCGGACGTACTCGAACCGTGCGATCTCCCCGCCGGATCCTCTTCAAATCCTCCTCTATCCTCTCGCTTTACACCGATGGGGAAATACGTGCGGTACAACATCCCGCAACACATCCCAGTCGTACGAGAGGTCACGACTCCCCGGTCGCGCTCATCCTCGTCCACCAATCCCTGGTGTTCCCAATCAAGCAATGGACCCCCAAGTGAACCTGGTCCTCCTCCTGGACATACAAGTCCTCGAATATCCTCTCCAGCGCCTTAATCCAACTCTCTACCACCCAGGGCTCTGAGCAATGCCCGTCAAACGTCGGTGTGTCGAGGCGGCGGAAGTTAAACAACAACTCGGCCATCCGTCCTCTCGCCGTAGCCGCCCGGATCGACCCTCCGCAGCGCAACAGGGCGGGATCTCTCGCTAGTGGGGGTGCGGCAATCGGTGCGAGTGGCGAGATTGTGGCGGAGTAGGCCGGGTCGGTGCTCCCGACGTCCGTACTCGACGACGCGGCTAGCCTCTCGCACATCTCGCCGTAGAATCGCCCCCGTCGCCTAGTCACCTCACAAAGCAGCGAATCGTGCGCTCAAGTCCGCCGCGCACTGCTCCGGCCTAGTACTAGGCTCCACCACAGAGGCACACCCGGCCGGCTCGGTGCCCCGCTCCATCCGCTCCGTAATCGAGGTGGTGGTGGTGGTAGCGGGGCGCGACCCCGTAGTGGCGGTCGTCCTCTTCGCGGCGCCGCATAGCCGCACACATAGAAACAAGGTCGATACAAAAACACTCGACCCAATCATCGAAAGTCTCGAAGGCGGTCCTGTTTTCCTCAAAATTATGTCGTCTGCAGCCCAACATAATTTCTTCCGGACCAAAACAGGCACTCCTTCACACTCACTCCACTACGGGATGAGTTAAAACAAACAATCAATGACTTTCGCATTAAATCACGCCGCGTCAAACCCCTAAGGTTTACCAAATTAGGTTTCCTAGGTCCCAACAACCTAATACTAAGCTCGATACCAACTTAATCCGTCACGCCCGGCCGAATACCCTCGGCACGCCGACAAATCCGCCGTATACAAGAGAATTTCTCCTGTATACGAAGCGTAGCTGAATCTGTAAGAACATACAATGCTACAAGCAAGAGCATAGAGTCAAGTAAACTAAGAACAAACAGTAGGAAAAACCACTTTATATACATACAAGTAAACAGATACAACGCTACTCGCTCCAAATGAGTTCAACCGTATGTACAAAAGTGGAAAACCAAAACAAAACTATCACTACCGCAGTGGAAGTCCTCTAGCACGTAACTCGAAGCGGTAGGCTCTAGCTCGCCACGCCCTTCCCGCGGGCCGACTCAGGAGACGCAGCAGGCGAAGGCGAAGGCCCTGCAACAAGGGTGGAAGAAAGAGGGCGTGAGAACTACTATGAAACAAGTAGTCCTCAGTGGGTGCCGCCCTAAGCAACATCGGTCCACCCACTAAGTCTACAGGGTAAGCAAGATAGAAGAAAAGAAAGCTGGAACTCTCTACAGCTACAAGTCACTAAACTATCAAGCTCAAAACTACCCCTGTACTCCAAACAACTGCACCCAACTGCAAGGGACTGTGAACCCACCCGTCCCTGGGACTGTGAACACACCCGTCCCGTGCCCGGTTGTGACTATACAGCTACCCCCACTCCAAACCTCAGTGGAGAGCAAGTCCAACCTGCACTACCCGACACCAACGCGAAAGCACAAGCCCAAACTCCGGAGCGGCACTCGGGGAGCTACCCAACCGAGTATGCGGCGTAGCTCGTCGAGCTCAATCAGCCCTCACCGGCCAAACCCAAGTAACCAGACAGTACATTGGGCCCACCGTCCGGTCCGACGGCGCCCGACACCCCGTAACAAGATACACTACCCCAAGTATCCATCGCCCAGACCCCGCGACGATACCGCGAAAATACGGCTCCTAGAGCTAAATCCGGCAGTGTATATAATGACGATCAATTGCGGGGTTTTCTCCTAAGTCAAATCCAAGTCCAACAAGTATAAAATATTAATCGCTAAGCATGCTCCAAATTCAGATATTCAATAGACAATTCCAAGAATTCGAGCTAAGGCTATCATGAACATACTACTATACATGTCGACTATTGCACTTAGAAATAATCCGATGTAAACCCACCTTAGTCGCAAACCCCCGGCGGCCGAGGAGTGTCCAAGGTCCTCCTCGATCACCTCCGCCGATCCGTCAAGTGCCGAAGTCCTCCGCCGCGAAGAAGCAACCCAAAACACTCAATTTTTCCGACTCTCGCCCGAAACGCAATGAGAAAAGCTTAAAGTTCGTCAAGCTAACCTGGTCCGAAATCAGCGAGTAAGGTATCAAAATCTTCGCCTCGCAGTCAGAATCCAACGGCGCAAGTCTTGACGCGATCCGACCACCCCCGCGCGGAGAATCGCCCAAAGTACCGACGGTCGACGCCGGAAAACAAAGAATTCAAAGACTTCGTAACTTTCCGAAAAACAATGCTCAAGCAATCAAGGGTACCGACAGGGCAAACCTGATCCAAATCCGGCAAGTAAGGTGTCGCTGGAATCGTCTGGAAGTCACGGATCTAACGCCGCAGATTTCGCCGGATTCCGAGTCTCCTACACAGAGCACGAGTCAAAACACTAAACGTCGACGCTGCAGTCTGCAGCAGTGGCAGCAAGTGCGAAAATCAAGGGAATCCGAACCAACCGGAGGGTTGTCGAGGGTCTACTCACCTCTGAAAACTCGCTAGGCCCGCCGCCGAGTCGAGGTCGACGGTCCCGCACGCACGCCGGCTCCCTCGCAGCCGCCTCGTCGCCGAAAGCCTCTCGCTCCGCTCGCGGTGCGTCGTCGTCGAAGCTCTGCTCTCTCGAGCTTCTTCTCTCTCTCTCTCTCCTCCGTCTGAAACGAAGAAGAAGTTAAGGAGAAGAACACAAAGAACAAAGAAGCAAAGAAGAAGCCTCTCTCTCTCTCTCTCTCGTATATAGGGAGTGGGCAAAAGGTGATGTGACCAAAAGTCAACCCGAGCCATGTCACAGTCCGTACCAGACAAATCCCATTTTGTACCTAAGATAGCCATCAACTGCACCAGATAGCAACCAATCTGTACCGGTACAACTCACAGAAATCTGCAATTTCGCAGATCTCTCAAGTACATGCTGCTCTCGTGATCCCCCGGGGGCCCGTTAGGCGTCCATTCGCGCCCACGCAACCTAGACTTGTCCCGACACTCTCCAGAGCTGCCGAACAAGTCTCAGCTGAATTTTCAGGTCTCTACAATAAGTGGGTCTTGTGGTAAGGATAATGTTGACAAAAGAAGACAGTAATGTGTACGCCTCGGTGGGACGTGACTGTTGAGTACAACACGCATGGCATATATGATTCATGCAGAGACACGCCAAAGGAGCAATGCGTAGAGGAAGTGACAGGATCATGAGGGAAAGGTGCCGGCATTCTCAACTCCTCGAGATATAAATAGTAGGAAGAGGTATAAAAAAGAGGATCCCAAATTTTATACAACAACTCTTTACGCTTTGCACTTTTACTGTATTGGGAGTGCAAGTAACCTTAATTTAGGAGTCGATGTAAGATAGAATTCTCGATCTACACCAAAAGAGAAGTTCTCCACCGAACATTGATCGCCTCTTAGACACCATTCGAAACTCATCGAGCTATCTTATCCCTAGCCAGTGAAACTATTCTCCTGCTGCACGCCGCCTCCATGTGCAACTTGCTTTGCCTCGGGGACCTTTGACTTGAGACAAGCAGTAGCGGTGTAACACCCTAATAATCCTGTATCGGATGACCCAACGTATTATTAGTGCTAGCGGGCCTGGTCGTTACATTTAGGAGTCGTTGTAAGATAGAATTCTCGATCTACACCAAAAGAGAAGTTCTCCATCGAACATATATTGATTGCCTTTGGAACACCATCCGAAACTGATCGAGCTACCTTATCCCTAGTTAGTAAAACTATTCTCCTGTATTGGGAGTATAAGTAACCTAATTTAGGAGTTGTTGTAAGATAGAATTCTCGATCTACACCAAAAGAGAAGTTCTCTACCGAACATTGATCGCCTCTTGGACACCATCTGAAACTCATCGAGCAACCTTATCCCTAGCCAGTGAAACTATTCTCCTGCTGCACGCCGCCTCCATGTGCAACTTGCTTTGCCTCGGGGACCTTTGACTTGAGACAAGCAGTAGCGGTGTAACACCCTAATAATCTTGCATCGGATGAAAAAGAAATTATTATTGAAAATATAAGAAACCATAGACCCTAATAATAATAATTAGGCTTTAGTATTTTGGATCAGTAGTTTGGACCTAACGTATTATTAGTGCTAGCGAGCCTAGTCGTTACATTTGGTATCAGAGTTAAATAGCACAAGCGTTATAACTAAGTGCTATATTAGACAAATGCGAGATAAACTGTAACACCATAGATTTGATCCAGTATAAGCCATCTCTAGAAACTCAGATTACTTGGTAATTCTAGCCTATGCGTGGAGCTACCTTTTGAACCTACAGGAACTACATCTAGAATATCACATCACCTTGTAGTTTTGATCTATATGTGTGATTGGGGTTGGGCCTGATGAGAATGTCAGGGTCTAAATGGAGGAGTTTGTAATACTCTAATAATCCTACATTGGATATAAAAGATATTGTTATTGGGAATATAAATATGGACGCTAATAATAATGACTGGGATTAAACATTTTGAGCTAGTAGTTTGGGTCAAGGAGTTATTATTGTTAGTGAGTTGAGTTATTATAGGTTGATATCCGATAGGACGGTCCAATTCGAGATCCTACCCAAATTCAAGGTCTCCAAACTACTCTTGACGCCCGGTCCATTCCCTCTCCGCTCAATGCCTGAGACACAGTTAGATTTGCCTTTCAATCGAACAGACACAAAAGGCAGAAGAACACAAGGGCACCACGTCTCATTCCCCCGAATTTTTGGCTTAACAACTATATATAGGTCACATTTAACTGTAGCATTCATCGATTTATTTGCTCCATTGTTGAAAACAACACTGAAGTAAACTAGTCTTATTTACTTCTACAAGCATCACTAGCCTAGCTGTTGCAACTTGACAGTGTTGGAGAAAATTCAAAATTCTCTGAGGCTTCGTTTGGTATTGAGGTGGATCTAATGCTGTTAGGTAGAATAGAATTGAGAAAAAGTATATAGGAATATGCTTCTGTGTTCTCCGATAGAATCCAAAAAATATATCGTAACCGACTAATCGCAATATATGGAACACAATATTACGTACGGAAATAAACAAACTATTTTTTCGTTATTCCTCACCGCACGTAACGCAATCTCCTCGTAATTCCAAACGAAACTTAAAACATCATTATTATTTAATTTATTTGATTATTATTTAATTATATTTATTATGTAGCGCGTGCGAACGTTCAGCGGTGGAACGTTGCCCGTCGTTTTTTTCACCCCTGATTTTATAAATATGACTCTACTGTTCATGGGCGATAGAAAAAACAAAAAGACAGAGAGTTTTGTTTTAAAATGAAAAAAAAAGGGGGAGAAAATTTATAGAGAAAGGTTTAAACTTTTTTTAATTGTTTTTGATATATTTGATTTGATATTTTTGTCATCGGGTGTTGAAAGAGTTTTCGTTAACCTCTTTTGCGATTGTGCTCGCAGGAGGAGGAACTCCGGTCGTATTTTTAGGTGTTATATATTTCCGGTTAACTCTATACGTAAGGACGAAAATACGTCTTAGGACAGTGTCTCTCACGCTTCCGAATAAGATCAAAATCCTTATTAGGAATATTTGCGTTTATCTCAAAGTTGACTATCAATGCATAGCAGATATCGAATAAATCATGCTAATATAATGAATACTTAGTTAATACCATAATACGTCTTAACATTAAAAAAAAGTAATACGAGCTAAAATAAAATGTTCTTGAGGTTTTGTTTGGTTAAGGGATAGGGATAGGAATAGGCCCTTATCCCCCTCTTTATACTCAAACGCTAATTTTTTATCCGAGAATAGTAATTCTCGGTTATCCCCACCAACACCTCCATTTTTTATATGAAACTACATAATATTTTTCTTATCCTCGGTAACAACCCAATTTTCATCCAAACGCTATTTTTTTTATCCCCATACTTGTACCTATCCTTGTAATAGCTAGTTCTTGCTTATACCCGGACCAAACGGTACCTGAGAGTTTAAATTTTTAAATATGTATTTTCAAAAAGCTCAAGGACCATAATAAAATTAGATGAATGTCTAGGATCCATTGGTAAAATTTACGCCTCTGAAACTGTTCACGGGTAATTTTTTATTTGATTGGATTTTAACTGCCGCACGATTCCTAATAAAAGCTTTATTTTTCTCGGAAATGGGAAACATGGTGTGGGGCTTCCATTCTCCTCCCAGAAGCTACTGGGACCTTTCCTTTTATTCTTTGTGGGTTTCTTCAAAGAACGAGGTTTATCTAAATTAGTTTATTTAAACTTGTAGATCTATTCAGTTACTTTTTCTTTTTTTTTTTTCTTTTTTTTAATTTAAATTTTTTTTACTTTACATGCGAAAGAGGCAATTTTGGCCAATCAGAGCACACCAGGTCAGCATACAGCTCTTCAGGCTGTGCCACGTGCGTATCTGTACCTTTTTGAGCAGATGATTTTTTTAGTTCTCTGTGCCGTTGGTGCAAATTTTTTTTTTTTTTTAAAAAAAATAATAATGTTACTAATGCATTTAAGTGTAAATTTTAGGATTAATTTTATATAAATTCGTAAAACAAGTGGCAAAAAGTTTGATGGTTACTCGAGATCTCAAGTTCGAATCCTAATTGATCACATTGCTGTTTATTTCAAACTAATAAACGAATGATAACATAACAACATCTCTCAAAAAAAAAAAAAAAAAAAAAAAAACAAAAAATTTATACAAGTCCCTAAAAATAAAGTTAGTTAATGAGGTCAATTAACCTTTTTATTCTTTTTTAGTTAACAGTTGAGATTTTTGAAGGGACATATGATGACAAAAATATTATTTTACTTATAAAATAAATAATGCTTTAACGGTAAAAAATCAGATAAATATATTTAAAAATATTAAGACTTTGAGATTTTTGGAGGAACATATGCCGGCAAAAATGTTATTTTACTTATAAAATAAATAGTGCTTTAACGGTAACAAATCAGATAAATATATTTAAAAATATTAGGACTTTTGCGGACAATATATAAAAGTTGAACTTTGTAGGAATATATTTAAAATTCACTATATTTACAGGGACCTGTATGAAATTAACTTTATTCCTACAAAGTTCAACTTTTATGTATTGGCCCTGTAAAAGTCTTGATGTTTTCAAGTATGTTCCTGTCGTCAGAATCCATTAGAAAAATTTAGTTAACTATATGTTAAATACTCAACCTTGGTTAGTTTTTGACATTTACCTCTTTACATTATATATACTGTAGTGTCTTTTTGAGAGATATATTTATGATGACAAAATTAAAAATATAAATAATTTTTTCACGGTTTTCTAACGGTAATAAATTAGAGGGACATATTTGAAAATATCATAATTTTGTGTGGACTATATATTAAAGTTGACTTTGTAGGAATATATTTGACATTCACTATATTTACATAGATCTGTATGAAATTAATCCTAAATTTTATATCTTTTTATTTCAGAGCCTTTTTTTAATGCTAATAGTTTGTTTGTTCCACCAAACATTAAGATCAGGTTGAAATAAATTTTCAAACTAGATAAAAAGAATTATTCTTTTGATGTTTATTTCTATAATTATGAAATTAAAATTTTTTCAATTCTGGTACTTGTATAATAAGAAATTGTTACAACAAACGTACAAATAGAAACAAAATGACGAACACAAAATAATCAAACCACAAGTAGAAAATAAAGAGAACACACAGATTTACGTGAAAAATACTTTGCAGGAAAAAAATCACGGGCAAGAGAAGAGAAAATTTCACTATCGAACAAAAAAAAGAAAACACAACGTTCTGTAGATTACAACCGACCACGATCTCACTCCTCTAGGGCAAAAACAAAAAGAAAACTCATAACGAGTTTCGAATCCCGATCCATACCGCGGGAGGCTCTGCTCCCGCACGGTCCAAGTCCGTAGCCCACCACAGACATTCATTTTTCCATCTCAAATTTGTTTTCTAATTTGGTTGCACCACGAAACTGTCAGCGAGTCGAAAATCCGAACTTGAGTCGATTATCAATTTCGAGTCAAATCTAACATAAATAAATAACGTAAAACCCAAAGTTTTTCATTCTTCATATTTTATTTTTTTACTCATTCCTTTTTTTTTTTTTTTAATTGACTTTGAATCGTTACGGGTTGAATTTAATTACGGTATTTTGAAGAGTTTGAAATTTGACCAAAAGTAAAGTACGATAAACCAAACAACGAAAGTAAATATTTATGGTTGAAAATTACTTAACCCCTGTCCACTCTCGGTGAAACAAACAAACCCTAACGTACCTTATCATTTTCCTAAAGTGTTTAATACTAAAATTCTTAGTTGTTTAATTTGTTTTTGATGGGTTAGCATGAAATTCATGCCCACCTTTTGAGTGTGAAATTAAGTACCAAAGATTTAGAAAGAAAAGATTTGGTGACTGAGATTCCAAGTTAGATCCGTTGATTTATAGTTCTAGCTAAGTTTATTTCTAAAAAGAAATAAAACGAATCGGATAGCATGTTACCTCTCTCTCAAAAAAAAAAAAGAAAAAAAAGAAAAGAAATTGAGTACCAGGTCTCAACCCATAATTTAACAATTATAATTTGTTTTCGTAAACTATTATGTATTGACAAATACATATAAGTAAATCAAAGCTCTTCACATTTGAGTATTAACACGTAAATCTGTGGTCCGTTCCAACGGTTTGCTTTGGCATGGCCCACACCCAATCATATATCATGTCGGGTTCGGCCACATTGAGTTAGAATGGCTCGACCCAGCACGATCCGGTTCATGAGTAAAACCATTCCGATCGGTTATAGTAAGAAATGCTATAATATTCGTGCCGTGCTGTGCCGTGCCGAGCAAGGCGGTCCCTGTTCCCTGAGCTATCCAGCTTGAATTAGACTGCACCAACCCATCTGTTACCCTAGCTAACTATCAGACAATAAAATTAAAAAAAAAAAATTTATAAAATCACTGGACCAGACTGTCTGTAGCCACTCCACCAGTCAGTCTGGCCAAAATTGGGGCAGTTGGGAAAGGCAGTCTTCATTGTTTGCTTCTCAAGGTTCCTTTAGAAATTATTGGGATCTCAGTAGTGACTAGTTTCAAATTATTTGGCTACATATTATTATTGCCTATTCTTCCCCTATCATTATAGGCATGTGTACATGTATGTATATATATATAGAGTAGGGCTACTATCCTATTATGAGTAGTAGAGCCCTACTACTCATAAGTTGTTTTCGATGATAGAGCTTCCGAATCGACGATCCACTCCGTTAAATATGATCTAGAGTATTTAAAACTTCTAGAAAATAAATTTCGTAATTTTTCAAAATCATAATAAAGTCCATCAAATGGGCATAAAATGAACGGTCGAAATCGAACGATGTCCTAAAAATAGATGATCGGATCCTTCAATTTAAGATCGGAGTTATTGATCTTTATCTAGGTAGTGAATAGAATTTTCTATCAAAACTTCAACCTATTTCAATTCTTTTACACCGTTAAACTACCAAGTATCCCATATCGGCCGTTAAAAATTGTCAATTTTGTGAGCTTTTGATCGTAAGGTAAATGATTTCGAAAAATTACGAAATTTATTTTCTAAAAGTTTTAAATACTCTAGATCATATTTAACGGAGGATCGTCGATTAAGCTCTATCATCGAAAACAACTTATGAGTAGTAGGGCTCTACTACTCATAATAGTATAGTAGCCCTACTATATATATATATATAGTAGGTCTTGTGTGCTATTAGAGCACGGAGCCCTCCGTGCTCCTAAGCCGTTTTTGATGATGGAGCTTCCGAATCAACGATCGGCTCCGTTAGACTTGATCTAGCGTATTTGAAGTTTCTAGAAAATAATTTTTGTAATTTTTCGATATTATTTACCTAGCCATCGAAAGGATTCAAAATCAATAATTTTTAACTGAAAATAAAAATCCTATAAAAAGTGGTGATATAGCACTAAAATTTTGGATCGTAAATATTGATCTTATTGTAAATAGTATAAAAAATTTTGTATCAAAATTTTATCTGATTTGAATGCTTCTACACCGTTAAACTTTAAAACGGCAGATATCAACCATTAAAAATTATTGACTTTGAATCTTTTTGATCACTAGGTAAATGATATCAAAAAATTGTAAAAATTATTTTCTAGAAACTTCAAATACGCTAGATCAAGTTCCAACTGAGCCGATCGTCGATTCTAAGCTCCATCATCGAAACGCTAGAGCACGGAGCCCTCCGTGCTCCTAATAGCACACACGACCTACTATATATAATAGCACACACGACCTACTCTATATATATATATATATATATATATATATATATATATATATATATATAGAGAGAGAGAGAGAGAGAGAGAGAGAGAGAGAGAGAGAGAGAGAGAGAGAGAGAGAGAGTGTGTGTGTGTGTGTGTGTGTTAGATTTATGGTCCATGAAGTGAGGCTGTGAAGGCATATGCATTTGCACAAGGCACCAAGCAACCTTTTATACACTTTATTAACAAGCAAAAAAAAATTAGAAAAATGATACATAAGTTTCCAAAATAAAGAGTGTCTCAGTAGTTTCTAAGCAGTATATATATATTGATCAAATAGCTACTCCACTTGGACTTTGTAGAAGCATATATAGGGTTAAGTAATACAAGGAGGCTAACTGCTACTATTGTTAGTACAGTTGGTAGGTATTCTGATCATCTACTAAAAAAATTGATAATTCGATGCTTTGTATGCGTGCTTACTAATAGGGTGTTCGAGCCCTCCATTTTATATGAAAAATTTAAAAAAAAAAGAAGGATGATCCTACAAATTCTATCCATATTATGTATGTACCAAAGATGGGATTCAGAGCATTGGAGAATGAACTGCTGGGAAAAAGAAAGTTCCCATTTATAGACCTTTCATAATTGGATTAAACATAAACATCTCTATTTTCAGGGGCCGAGAGATGCAGAGATTAATTAGCACTGTTTTAAAACTACACACCACACCGACTGTTCCTAGAGCAAGTGACAAAAAACTTAGCGGTTGGTACCCGAGTCTCAAGTTCAAATCTTAGTTGATTCACATTTTCAGTTAAGTTTATTTTTCAAATGAAACAAACGAAGCGGATAACGTACTACCTATCTCTCAAATGAAAAAAAAACTACACACCACTCACCCCATACTTTACAATTTGGCTTTGATCTCCTAGTGGTTCTTAATTATTGTTATTATTATTACTTGGCCCACTCTATGTTCTTTTTGTTCTTTTATGTTATAAGTGACAAACTTGGATGGTTTATGCTTATCCTTTCATATCATTCAACTTCTTGTTTGAGCTCTATTCATTTATTTCACTAACAAGTTAAATTACAAGTAAGTAAATGTTTATCACATATATATATTTCCATTTCTCATACCTCTCATGCCAATCATTTGTGCCTACCAACTCCTTGAACAAGGGTGGACCCACTTTGACAAGTTCCATTGGACCCAAATGTGCCCATTTGATCCTATTCCTATGAAGTAAGATTAATACTTTAATATGAATTATATTTCCAAGTGAATTTAAGATTACTGAGTAGATTACTTAATGCATTTTAGCTAAATACCGTTACATTTTTTATTCTGATTGGATTACTAGGTATCAAAAAAAAAAAATAGCGCGAACCAAACACGCCCTTAGATCCACACTACTTTTGATAAATATGCAGTTACATACATGATAGCTTTTTTTTTTTTTTTTTTTGAGAGATAAATAGCATGTTACCCGTATCGTTTATTTCATTTAGAAATAAGCTTAGTTAGAAATGTGAATCAACAAGGATTGGAACTCGGGTCTCGGATACCAACCACCAAACCTTTTGCCACTTGTCCTAGGAACAGTCGGTTATTTTGGTTGTGGCAATGGTACTAACCCTCTACCTATGCATGTCATATTTTATTTTAGAGATAATTGCCTATATACCCCTCATGCGTCTGAAAATATCCGATCTATCCCTACTTTTTTTTTTCTTTCTAAAATGCCCCTCATACGTTCCACCGTTATTACAAAATACCCTCGCAGTTATCTCCTGTTAAGTTAATCTGGGTTAAACGTGAGTTAAATATCTACCACAGTTAAAAAAAATTAAAATACCAATTTTGCCCTTAACTTAAGGGCAAATAAGAAAGGTCGGTGACGGTAGAGGGGTATATTGGAAAAAATCAAAAGTCGAAATACTTTTGTGCCCTTGACTTTAAGGACAAATAAGAAAGACAGTGATGGTAGAAGGGTATATTTGAAAAGGGCAAAATAGTAATTTTACAGAGATAACAGAGTTATTTAACAGATTTTAACTAAGGGTATATTAGAAATAGATTGGAACGTAAGAGGGGTATTTTCAATATTAGCCTTCTAAGAGGGGTAAGTCGAAAATCGGGAACTTTTCAGGGGTATATAAGCAATTGCCCCTTTATTTTATTAGCCATATAAAATAATATGAAACAAAATTTTTCGTGGATACTTTTTATACTATACTTAATTTAACTTAAATTTTGAAAAAAAATAAGAGGAATGGATATTTTTTTAATAAAAAACTATAATTAAAATAAATATAAAAATTGAATGAAATGTCAACATACATGATGAGCAAAATTTAAATTAAAATTTGGAGAAAGAGAGAAGCGGACACCTTTTCCTAAATACTTTCTATATATGTTTCTTCACATGTAAATTTTTCTTTTTATAAAATGAGAGAAATACTCTTTTATTCCTTTTTAAAATGTAAGCGCCCAATTCCTCATTTTCGCGAAGAGAAAAAAAAAAAAAAACAACTTCACTAAACTCAATGGATAGTGAACAAACTTTGTTTAAGAAAAAAATTCAAATATACTAAGTTAGTTCACAACTTTAGAATAAGGGGGAGTTTGGCCTACCTTCTCAGAAGTGATTTTGAGCTCAAGAGGTTTGGAAATGACAATTGGAAAATCTGATTTTACTTTTCGAATCGAAAACCGATTTTGAATGCTCGAAATTAGAAGAAGAAAAAAACTGCTTCTCCAAAAGTGGTTCTGATTTTGAATTCAAACTTCAAATTTTTATTTTTATCTTAAATTTAGAGTATAAATTTAACTTTAAATTTAAATTTTGAAATTTTAAATTCATATTTGAATTTTTAAATCTCAACTTTTCACATTTCAAATTTAAAATTTAGATTTTAAGTTTTAAATTTAAGTTTCAAATCTCAAATTTTAAATTTTAAAATAAAAAGTTTAGATTTTATATTTAGGATAAAATTTAAATTTTGACATTTAAAATTTAAAATTTAAAATTATAAATTTTAATTTTCAAATTACAAAATTTTAAATTTTAAATATTTACCAAGACATACAATACAAATTCATCTAGCTACATTCAACAGTTTCTCTTTCATTTGTCCTGTAATAACTGTTGGATTAAAGGGGTCAGCTCGGCATCCTGTTCGATGACGGAAGGTCGAGTTAGACTAAGTAACGTTTGAAATAGTGGAATATCGTGTTAAGTCGAGTCACGCTCGAAATACAGAAGACTAGTTGGACCGAGTCATAATAGAGATCCGTGAGCGTCGTATTCGTACGCTTTAAGTGTTTGGTTGCACGCATTTGCAAATCTGCAGGTGTAGTTGCAAATGCGTGCGCCTCAATTTCTTTGTTTGGTTTAGTGTAGTTGAGCTTCAATCATAGCCTAATCGCACAAGAAGAATAAAATAGCTTGGAACTACATCCAAATTGGACGTAGTTCCAATCGCAAATGGTGAGGATATAATCACCCACAAATTAACAATAATAAATAAATAAATAAATAACTAAATAAATAAATAATATATGTATATAGGTAAATAAAAATACTTGTAAATAAATTCATACAAATAAAATATTTTAGACAATACAAGCTTTGTGCAAAAAATTAATTTTTTTAAATTTATTTTATTTAAAATATAAATATAGTTTTTTTTTAAAAAAATTTATAGAATGTGATCGTGTATGTTAATTTAATAAATTTTAATTAATTATAATTATTAAATTTGATAAAAAAAATGAGAGAATCGTTTAAATTTTTAAAGTTTGATTTACATATTAAAATTAAATAAATTAAAAATTTTAAATGTGCCAATTAATAAGTTGAAGAATTATTGGAAAATATAAAAATATTATATATATCTACTTATTATTTATAAATAGTAAATTTAAATGATTAATAAACTTATATAATTATTTCATGTTTAGTGAAGGTAATCTCACCACTCTATTTGAAGAGATGAGAAATATTAAGAAAAATGTAAAGAATGAATCAAATGTAAAGCTTGTAACTACATAAAACCAAACAGACTAGGTGTAGTTACAATCAGATTCAGAATGCATTGTATTTCCAACTACTCGCTTTCTACAACTACATTCAACCAAACTACTCCTAAGTGAATTAATTGTATATATCTAACAGCTCAAGCTTTTGAAATTTATAGTTAGCACTAACGACGAACTATTCGACAATAAAACTAGCTAATTCAAACTTTAAAGTAAAAGTAAGCGTTGATTTTATCAACAAAAATAAGAGCAAATTAATTGCCTCGCGTGATCTCAGCCGTACAATTAATGCGCGCACCAATACTTTCCATGTAAGGGAAAGATCGATCACAGGCATCGGATTCGATCTCATTTATCTGCAGGTGTAGACCTACAAGCATTCCCAAAAAAAAAAAAAACAAGAAATTAACCTCCACCAATAATAAGGTGAGGTATCAACATAATATTGTACTCATTTTTACGACTATCTAATGATGCTGTTCAACACCCAAATAAAGCTTGATATATATATATATATATATATGTAGTGATTATGATTAAAGCGAATTCGGATTCTTTCTAACTAATGAGCAAGTTGATACCATGAAGCAATCTCATTCAAAGATGCGGTTCCGAGAAAAAGTTCACGTAGACCCGCTTTGCCGCTTTGCTAGGCCCATCAAATTTCTTCACACACTTTTTGTTTTATTATTTTAATTATATATATATATATATATATATATATATATATATATAGTCCTATTCAGATGCTATTAATAAGACGATTTAATTTGCTAAGTAAGTTTTCTACCCTGATTAACCCCTTTGATTAATTTTATCCGTTAGATTATACTATTCAACCAACCACCCACTCAACCTTAGAGAGCCCACATCATCCTAGCCGCACATCTTTTAATCCAAGGGTAGAAAACTTAGTAGTACTCAAGTCATTTGGTACTATTAATAAGAGGTATTCCTGGGCTTATGTAGTTATATATATATATATATATAGAGTTGAGCTAGAATACTCTTAAGAGTATCTGAGCCCATTTTACTCTCGAGTTGTTTTCGATGATAGAGCTTTCAAATTGACGATCGGCTCGTTAAATATGATCTAAACCATTTAAACTACCTAGAAATCAAATTTCACGCACTTTCGATATTGTTCTTGTATCCATCTAGTAAAACAGAAAATGAATGGTTGAAAATGAATATTCTTTAAAAAGCGATGATAGGAGTCTTGTAATCAAGATCAAGAGTATAGATCTTGTTTTAAATAGTTTAAAGAATTTTCTAACAAAAATTCAATTGATTTAGATATCTTTACACCGTTAAACGAGAAAACGTCTCTTATCCACCTTTAAAATTACAAATTTTGAAACCCTTTGATCATTAGGCAAATGATGTCGAAAATATTTGAAATTTGATTTCTAAACACTTTAAGTGGTTTAGATCATGTTCAACGGAGCCGATCATCAATTTGGAAGCTCTATCATTGAAAACAACTCGAGAGTAAAATGGGCTCGGTACTCTTAAGAGTATTCTAGCTCAACTCTCTCTCTCTCTCTCTCTATATATATATATATATATATATATATATATATATATATATATATATATATATATATATATATATATATATATATGGGTGGAAACTTGTAACACTGAAGGCTGCGTCTTTATTGATAATATAGCAAATGGATCTATATAGAACTAGGCTACTATGTTATTAATAGCACCAAATCATTGGTGCTACCAAGTTTTTGACCGTTGGATTGAGAGATGTGCGGTTAGAATGATGTGGGCCCCCTAGGGTTAAGTAGGTGGTTGGTTGAATAGTATGATTTAACGAGTGAAAATCATCAAAGGGGTGGATCTAACGGTGGAAAACTTGGTAGCAGTGAATGTTTAAATCTTATTGATAGCATAGGACTATATATATATATATATATATATATATATATATATATATATATATATATATATATATATATATATATATATATATATTACTATACTATTATGAGTATTTATCATCGTACTCATAACTTTTTTGAGATGAAAAAATATGAGGCTTAGGGAGAGTGATTACGGTTAGATTGATAGTGGGCCCCCTAGGGTTGAGTAGGTGGTTGGTTGAATAGTATAGTCTAACGGGTAAAAATGATTAAAGGGTGGATCAAATGGTCAAAAAGTTATGAGTACAAGAGCTCTATACTCATAAAAGTATAGTAGGATATATATATATATATATATATATATATATATATATATATATATATATATATATATATATATATATATTTTGGGGTAAGTTGTGTAGGATTAACGCATAGTCCTTGTACTATCCCAATATTGCAGCTTAGGTTTTATTTGGATGTATGAATATTTTGTTCGGTATATTTTTTTTAATTTATTTTGAAAAACTATATATTTAGTAGTACGAGAGTGTGATTAAATGTCTAAAATTGGATACTATATCCTGTCTTAATTTTTTTTTTAATATAAGATAAATTACCTTATGGGTAAATGTACTATCCTACCAATTTATAGATAGAAAGAACTTTTCAAAAATAACAAAAAAAAAATCAAATTTTTTACTTACAATCATATATACTAAAACTTATTATACCGAATAAGTTATCCTGGAGACATCCAGACAGGGCTTTAAAGCATGCATTCTTATTCTTTAACTTTGATATGCGCCGCTCGTTAAACATTCTTGAACATTAAGAAACATCTTACTTAATTTTTGTTGTTAAATAGCCTTTCTAATTCTACTTAGACTAAACTGAAATAAGTCGCACACGTTACTAGAAGCTAAAGAAAAAAATGCTCAAGATGGTTTAGGAACTAAACTGCTTAAGTGAAAAGTGTAGGAATAACTAAACTACTAATACAATATTAATTGTACTATTCTTTTTCTTAGTTTATTTGGCACTTTCTTTCAATTTGTGTGAGGAAAAGGTTTTGCACATAGACATAGGACTACTAATAGAATATTGTGCTATTCTTTTTCTTTATGTATTTCAACTTGTGTGAGGAAAAAGATTTGCCCAACTTTAACTGCTCTAAGGCCCACAAGTTCTCTCTACACTCAAACTATTAGTCAAGCAATCACAACTACTCCAATCACAACTACTCTTGCAATGCTCTTTACTTGTTACCATGGTCTTTGCTCTCTTTTGTTAATGCCCCAATTAGATAGCCAAACATTTGAATAAATCCCCCCTCCCCTTTCACATCTATATATATAAGCATTGTTGGTTGTAGTGTTTATATGTCAATTGAGAAGAATCACATTACTCTTGATTCTTGAGAAGAGATATGGGGGGCGGATCGACGAATGCAGTGCCGATAGTTAGCAAAATCTATTGTTCGACGTCCCCGACCACGTTGATGATTCGAAAGAGGCCAAATGTTGTAAACGGTGGTGGTTTCGTCGTGACGGATTGCAGCCATAACATTGTTTTCGTTGTCGATGGATGCGGAATGCTCGGTGCGAAGGGAGAGTTGATGGTGAGAGATTGCGATGGAGCGTCGCTACTCTTCCTTCGCAAAAAGGTGACCACCTCTTCTATTTTATGAACAATGTACATATATCATTCATGAAGTAGTTTATGTATTGGTATTATATATATCTAACATAAATTTTCTTTTGTGCTACTCTTTTGTAACCGTAGGGAGGGATTATTCAAGCTCTAAGTACTCACAATAGATGGAATGGCTACTCCTTGGATTATCAAGGGACCAACAAGTTGTTGTTTAGCTTAACTGATCCAAAGCCATGTCTCGCAACGAGAAGTGCGATTAGGATTCAAGTTGAGCCCAAGAGCCACAGCAAAGATAGCGACTTTGAGGTGGATGGTTCCTTCACTGATCGAGCTTGCGTGATCGCCGATCGCAGGGGAAATATCGCAGCTCAGGTATAAATCTTTAACACTGATCTCAAAAGTGATCATCAATTAAAACACATGACATCTAGTGCATAGGGGCAGAGAGATCGAGAGAGACAAAGAGAAAGAAAGAAAAAGAGTATTGTTAACTTTTTTTTTTTAGGTCAAATCCCTCAGAAAATATGTTAATCATGATATTCCCGCAAAGCGAAATTAACTAGATGAGATGTCCCTGCAAAAGTCCAAAAGTATGCAGATATGTCTCTGCCGTGCCTTTTGCAGGGACATATCTGCAGAAATATTTTGCAGATATGTCCCTGCAAAAGGCACGGCAGGGACATATCTGCATACTTTTGGACTTTTTGCAGGGACATTTCATCTAGTTTCGCTTTTGTAGAGATATTTCCGTAATTGACTATGTTTGTAGGGACCTGTATGTAAATAACCCTTTTTTTTTTTGTAAGTCTTAGTGTGACATGACATATTTAGTTATCAGATGAAATGTTCTAAAGTAATTTGAGCAAATCCCACTTAATTCTATCCGAACTCGACATAATTCTTGAGAATGATTAATGTAAGATTCGACGGTGAAATTAATATTTTTAAAGTTCAAATAGAAACACGTCATATATATAGTTATAACACTACAACAAAATTAGATTATAGGGACACATGTTTGCAATATTTTTGTGTAAGTGTCTCATTTATACTAAAACTTTTAAAAAATCTACTAATGCCTAAATATAAAGTCCAATCCCATCAAAAATAAAATGTTACTCTACTCAACCCATCACACCCAGCCCATTCGGCTCTATTACAAAAATAAAAGAAAAAAAAGAAAAATCGATTACCATCTCTCCTTCTTTTTTCACTCAATACAGTGAAATTCTAGACGAAGAGCCTTTCCCTATCGTCCTCCTCCGCCACCGCAGGCAACAAGGTAGAGTTTCGACGGTTGTTAAATATTTAAATAAAAGTTGGTAAATTAGCAGCGCGCGTTATTTTTTGTTATAGCGACACTTTTTAATTGTCATTATATACATAGCGACCCCACATATAGCAACATTTTTTAAAAGTGTCAGTAATTTAGCCAGCAACACTTTTTTTTATCTGTACCGATATTTAAAAGTATCGTTATAAACCATTTTTGTTGTAGTGTAAGGTAAGCTCTATATATAAATTTTCACCTTTCTTATTTTGTGATTTAGGTGGGGATTGAGATGATGGGCAACAAAGATTTCTATCATGTGATGGTGCAACCAGGATATGACCAGGCCTTTGTGATTGGTGTGATTGCTGTTCTTGATAATATTTTTGGGGAATCCACTGCATGCTAATTAACTTTTCTTCTTACTTAAATGATTAATACATGCATGATATATAGATCATATTATTGTGGTAATGTGTAATTTTCTTTTTTCTCTTCTCATATTTAGTTTCCCTTATAAGTCTTGCACTATGGTTAATTGTTGTGCAAATTTAAGATATTTTGCATCTCAAGGACTTGTTAAAGTTAGGGTTTACTTGTAGCTATATTAGAAAGAATGAACTAATGCTTTCTTTCAATTTTTGTGGAAAAAGATTTGAGGAGATGCTACTAAAAGAATAGATGGGGAGAGATATACTATTGTAATGGAAATGTATTATTCTTTTAGTTTTTTATTATTTTTTTTGATCGATCGTAAACAATCCTCTACAAGATTCTAACATAGAGTGTCAATCAGTTGTTCGAGTCGACAAACTTTCCTTTTTCAGCATTTTAAAATTTTACATAAACTATAGAAACATCATGAGGCTCACAAAAGTCGGTTTCTTTTTTTACTTTACAAATGAAAAACTGGCAAAAAGAGATTCTCCACTTTAGACCCTCCAAAATCCAACCCTAGATTAAATTAAATTAAATTGCTATGCTAGAGAAAAGTTTGGAGTGGTCACATATATGTACTCACATTGACCTACCTCATATTCAACAAAATAAACAATCTACTCCAATAAAGGGCCGTTTGGTTGGATATAATTATAAAAAATAGCGTAGTTTGAAATACATACAGTTAAAAATTTAACTATTGTAATTACTTTCATCTTATCTTATTGGATGTAATAGAAAGTGTCATAACTATAAATAATTTATTTGGTTGCATGCGGATGAAAAGTACATTTAGAAAATTTTATCATATCATCGTGGAATGGTAAGATCATTGCCTTTGTAGGAAAAAAATTATTTTCTTTTCGGAAGTTAGGTAGATACGTAAATGGCAATCGAACATTCTCGTACAGTTCTAACTACAGCGGCTGAATTGAAATAAATCAAACGAAATAATAAATTTGAATTTGTATGTGGTTACAACTGTAGTTCAGTTGCAACTACATATGACCAAAATGGTCTCACCAGTAAACAATGTCAAATCTGTGGGCCTATTTGTAGTACGAGCCAACAAGGCCTGATAAGACTAGAGTTATCTCCAAGTCCTCAATTGTAACTTACTGCAATTTGCGCAACATATATCACTTACCGAGTGAGACAAACAAAATAATTTTTCTTTATATCACTTTCTTCTCGGATCATTAGGACTAACCAGTAGTTTTAAAAACTTGACCGGTTGGAAAGATACGATTTATCCATTTAAAGCGAACAGATATAACGCCTACGAATTTTGATTGTGACTTGGTCCAACCAGTCTCACGCCACTTCGAACATGACTTGACCCAATCTGATCTTCTGCCACATAATGCATTATGCGAAGATACAAAAATAGGTGTAGGATCTACACCTGTCCCATCCAAGAGTGGAATTCCTTCTACAAAGCGCCCATTTTGATAAGATAAACATGTACATAGACTCCCCTCCACATTAAGCCCATTCTGAAATAGATCTCTCAACTAGTTTTAACATTTGATGGGGATACTCTCAACCTTTTTATTTTTCTAAGTTTATGCTATTTTTATCAATTAAATTCGAGATTTTGACTAATGTAGCGGAAACTCATTTAAAGTTAAAATATTTTTCTTACTTTTTAGCTAATTGAATAACAGATTTCTTAGTTATTGATTAGAAGAGCAATCCAAATCAAAACAATTATAAAAGTTGAGCACATCAATCCCAAATAGAGGTTGAGAGTTCTATTTTAGGGGTGTAATATCGAGCTACCCTAGTTGGCAAGATTCACATTAACCCGGGCCGAAACAAGTCGAAGGCCGGCCCAGTCCGACGGACGGTTCTGAAATCGGGCCGGGCCAAAATTTTCTGAACTTCAGCCGAACAAGAGCCCGTACCCCAAAAAGTATGAAATTTGATTTTTGAATATTTCAAGTGGTATAGATCTTGTTCGACGGTGCCGATCGTCGTCGATTTGGAGTCTCAATTATCGAAAATAAATAGGTAATAACGGAACCTGTTTGCTACTGATAGTATTCTGCTTAAGTACAGGCACACCTATAAATAGAGATATAATCTTGACCTTCACCTATTATAACACACACGCGCGCATATAAATAGAGGTATAATCTTGGCCTTCACCTATTATACCAATTTGACTCGGATCGTCAATGTTTAAATACGAGCTAATTTTTGGTCATAAGAAAATTAAACAGATGCGTCACTAGATTATGGGAATTAGACTTATATAATTAGATGGATTGATTGATCAAATCAATATTACGCTGATCGAGTTGTCCAATCGAATAAATTGTGACTGGAGTAGGTCAGTTTTGAGTCGACTAAACTATTACCTAGAATCGGTCAAGTCGGTTTTGAGTCGACGAAACCGACTTGATTGGACTGATTTACGCTTGTAGTTGTTAATCATCATGTAAAATTATCGCGCAATTATAGACCACCTTGTTCAAAAAGTTAAAATATAAATAAATTACTTTTTTCTTTTTTTTTTTTTGACTGAACTTCAATTTTGATCACCCAATTTTTAATTTGTTATGATTTTTTACGTGAATTTTTTGGTTTATTGTAATCAAATCTTGCAATTCAATTAGCTGACTAAATAATGACGTATTACTGATATTACAGTGATGTGCTTGTCTTGTAGTTGATTACATGAGAAATTAACTAATATTAGTTGTAATTAATGCACATAAAATGCACATCACATTTACTAATTAATTTAAATTTAGATATAAACTTTAGATAAAAATAAAATTCAAATCTGTATTTTAAATAGTTATTGATGGCACGAGTCTATTTTTTTAATTAATTTATTGTTTAAATTTGATTTGTTTCGATCTGTTTTTAGTTTGTTAATTATAATTATTTATTTTTTATAATATGTATGGAATATTCTTTATTCTGTATTGGATTCCGTCTGTCAATTCCAATCCGCGAATGAATAATTATCCCACAGTCAAATTTTTAGTTTACTTCATTTAAAAATAAACTTAGCTAGAAACGTAAATCAACTAGAATTCGAACTTAAAATCTCGGATACCAACCACCAAGCCCTTTGACATTTGCGCTGGGGACAGTCGGTGATAATGTTCTATATTAAATTACTAAAAGATCACATAACATGAACTTGTCGTGTGATGTATTTTATATTTGAATCCAATTTTGAATGTAGGTATAAATTTTAAAGATGAGTTCAAATTTAAATTATCACTTCATACTTAAATCATACAAATAAATTTAAAATTGGTAGGGCTTTCCATACTTGAGATTGATGGATAGACTAGATCTTGCCAATAATGCATGCATCGTTTAAGTTGTTCTATACTTCGATTTCTTTTCTTTTTAGAAAATTTCTGGTGAACGTTCAGGGGATCATTCTAAGTTGGTCAATGCCTTCGGCGTAAGCGACATTGACGATCTGTGCATTCCCTTAAAACAGAGATCACGTCGTAGCAGCAAGCGATGCGACATCTATGCATCGAGAAGAAAGAGGATGAGTTCCTCGCCGATTTGTAATAATGGAGGGACCGAAAACTTATAACTCGTATTCTGGAGTTGTATTTTCAAGTCGGGCCCGGGACGTGACATCTGATTCCTCCATGAGGTTTCTGCCGCCATTGATGTGGGCGACACTCCAAAATCGATGCCTTGGCACCATTATATTGAGAGGAAAAAGATGATCTTTCACTCGAACAATCGCAGGAGTGTACATATGGAATACAAGTAGATTAGCCTATAGGAATTAAATGGTAGAAAAAAATGAGAGGTTTTTTGTTTTGAGAGCTTTGAAAGGGTATTTTCTAGTGTGAATTTTTAAAAGTACCCTCATTTTATAACTTTACACAATGACCAAAATCTCCTGACATCAGTACCGTGATGGGTATCAATAGATATGGCAATCTCGATCCATACTCGCGGGTGCGTGTGGTTTACCTGCAAGGCTGCAAATTTGCGGGTATGTGTACTGTTAGGAGCCGACTTCCTACTCTTTGACCCGGTCAAAGATCTTCCTCGAAGCGCGTACGGCCGTGGTTAATGACCTCGAAAATTACGCCTTCGATTGTATCAAGCGATTCGGCTGATGAGAGATCAAATCACTCGGGCCCGAAAACCTTCGCTATAAAACTGGTTCGGCTGGAAGAGCTGAATGTACATACTGTGCAGAGATCAATGTCAGCAGAAGAGCCGAATGGAAGAAGTTTGCTGAAAGAGCCGAATGAAAAAAGTACACAATGACTGGTCGGCTGAAAGAGCAGAATACATTTATATAATAATAAAACAGAGTGCGCCTGAAGGGCATACAGACTCTACAAATATAGTTTACAACAGAGTGATGCCTGTGGGGCAGACAAACTCTACAAATATAGTCTACAACGGAGTGATACCCGTGGGATGCATGTACTCCTGTTCTACTCAGTGAACTACTCCTAGGAAACCAGTAAATGCGGAAAAGAAAATAATTACCTTTAGACTACTCCTAGAACAGCGATAAAATGCAGAGAAAATAAAGGTGGCCTTCTCGTTCAGGATGGAGAAAGACTCCTATTGCATGCTTCAAAGTTACTATTTATAATATCTTAAGCCCACATTATTAGTTAGTTGAAAGTAGTGGGGAGAAGTGGCTGTAATCATGATCGTGGAAGTTATACTAACTCCTCAGAGAAGTTACGCCCACTTCTTATGGAAGTTATACCCACTTCTCAACCGTTTCCGTTCAAACGCTCTTGACCTTCAGACACCTTTATTGCCGACTCCTAGTGTACCACGTGTCCTTATTTCTTTGGCTCATACGTGATTTAGGTCGTCATGTCTTAATTTTGACCTCAACAGGTACCAACTTTTCTAATCCAAAAAATTACGTGTAAAACGGGTGGGTAACTATTAAGCTTAGGGATGCAAACGGGACGGATTGTGGGGGCGGATTTGGGGTGGCAGCCCGCTCGCCTCCCGCCCGAATCCGTAACGAATTAAAAAATACATTGCATAACCCACCCCGCCTCGTAACCCGCCTCCTATCTAGTCCCTGAATCCGCCCCGCCAACTAATATTTTTTATAAAATTATAAAATTATTAATATTTTGTAAAATATAAAATAATAATTTTTAATAATATCATATCTATAATTTATCAATATCAATTATAAAAATCAAAAATATTAATCACAATGCAAAATAAAAATTTAAAAGTTTCAAATACATTAGAAATGAAAGTATTAACTTATTTATATTTTGAACATTTTTATAAATATATTATTTTTTAAGAATATTTTTTAAAATATAAATAATTTTCCGATTCGGGCCGGATCATGGCGAGGCGACTTTAAGGTGTCAAAATTTCTCCCGTTTGTCGCTCGAATCCGTCTGATCGTAAAAATCACATCATTTCTTGCTCCGAATCCGTTTATTTTCCCACATTTACCGCTCCCATCGGGGCGTATCGGGGCGGGAGCTCCAACAACCCGAATATGTTTGCATCCCTAATTAAGCTGTAGATATTTTGAATAATCTACAGATACCTGCACATCTATATTTTAATTACAAAATATTCTAAAAATTCTAATTCTAATTTCTTATTACATATTATATTATGAAATTTTTTTGATATAATACTTTAAATATTTTTATTGTATGTTATGATTTTTTAAATAATAAGTTATATTATCTTTTTAAAATTTATATATATGTATTTTGTATTTAAAAAGTATAAAAGCCAAAAAAATAAAAATTGCCGCATTCCGTATATACCCACCACCCACCCGCTAGCAGTTATTGAAAAAGATTATGATTTGGGGATAAATTTTACCCATGTCCAAATAACTCGCAAAATATAATAACGTGCCCGGTTACCCAATCCGCCCATTTGCCGGATCTTGATATTGATACCGGCCACACTCGGAAAACATTTTACACAAATTAACCACAATCGTCCATCTCATATAATTTAAGGGCTAAGATTTGAGTGACATATATATATATATATATATATATATATATATATATATATATATATATATGGGTCAAATGCATACGCAAACATAGTCAATTGCGGAAATATCCTCGCAAAAGCGAAACTAGGTGAGATGTCCCCGCAAAAGTCAAAAGTATGCAGATATGTCCCCGTGCCTTTTGCGGTGGACATATCTCGCAGAATATTTTGTAGATATGTCCCCGCAAAACGCACGGCAGGGACATATCTGCATACTTTTGGACTTTTGCAGGGACATCTCACCTAGTTTCGTTTTTGCAGGAATATTTCCGCAATTCACTATGTTTGCAGGGACCTGTATGTAAATAACCCTATATATAATCATCGTTCTAGATAACGTAAATAAACTAATTGAGATTATTTTGGAAAATTTAGATTTTGAAAATCTTAGCCCCAAAAAAATTTCTCAGTCATATTCTGATTGTCAAAAAGGAAAGAAAAAAACCGAAGTCATTTTCATTGCTTGAAATCTTTGATTTTGGTACAAAAAAAAAATTGTTGCCATTTCATTGTCAACTTTTTTTTGTATTCGTGGTTGGTCATTTGCACGTTGGGAACCTGAACGTGAATCTCGTTTATTGAAACTTATAGATTTCTCTTATCACCTAAATTACATTTTTTTGTCCTCAAACTCTCAGGTGAATGTAAATTTTAATTTGTTATAATTTTTGACTCAAATTTTACAAACTATTATACCAAAAGTTCCACAGTCCAATTTAGTTTGTTATATAATGGTGTATCGTTAAATTGTTAGTGATGTAGCAGAGTTGTAATCAATAATGCAATAATTACTTAGATGTCATATTACTACCATATTAACGAAATATCAGTACCTAGCCAACTAAATTAAGCTGTAGCGCTTATTTACAATAGTTCAAAAAGTTTTGCCGAAAATTTATAAAAAATTAAAATTTAACGATCAAAGTATCACACATCTCAGAGTTTGAGAATCAAATTAATGTACAATTTACCCTATATTAATTATACAAAAGGTGACTTTTTTCACTGCTAGTCTAAAAGGTTTGTAATTTCATAAATATCTCTTCAAATTTTTAGCTATCATTGGTGCTCATAAATTTATTTTATTTTATTTTTTTTTTTTTTTTGAGAGAGAGAGAGAGTAGACGCTACCGCTTCGCTTATTTCATTTAAATAAACTTAAATTAAAATATGAATCAACTAGGATTCAACTGCTCGAATACCAACCACTGCCCTTCGCCACTTGTTCTGGGGACGGTCGGTGGTGCTCTTAAATATATTAAAAGCTGATTGTTTGGTAGGAAAATAGTTCTGTTGCCTTTCTCTTTCATTTCCTTTTCATTGCTCGACACTTTGACGTGCAAGTTTAAAAATGCAATTTCTAGTCCTTGTGAAAATATAAACAAAACGTTTTATTTCCAATTCAGATTTTAATGCGTACAGATAAATAAGTTTCGTTTCACTTCAATTTTTTCAAACCATTTTCCAGCGAACAAACTCCCAATTTTTAGCTTTGGACGAAGAAACGCGGGATTGGAATGATGATTGTACGTGATGGTATGTGAAATAGTATTTGGTTCAAAGACTATTAATAATCAAGAATAGATCTAAGGGCTTAAAAATTTAGAAGCACCAAAAAGATGATGCTTCAAGAGTATTCTAGCTCAATTATATATATATATATTGGTATACTATCGGTATACTATTAGTAGCACGGAGGCCTCCGTGCTACCAAGTTGTTTTCGATGATGCGGCTTCCAAATCGACGATTTGATCCGTTAGACATGATATACATTATTAAAAGTATTTAGAAACTAAATTTCATAATTTTTCGGCATTATTTAGCTTGCGATCAAAATGTCTCAAAATTGATAATTTTAATAGTAGATGTGATGCGTTTGTAAGTTTAACGGTGTAAAACAATTCAAATATGATAAAATTTTTATAGAAAATTGTTTTCATTATTTAGAGTATGATCAGTATCTCTGATATGAAATTTAAGTCTTTTATCATCATTTTTTATAAGATTTTTATTTTTAGCCGTTCGTTTTTAGACTACTTATTTGATAGGTAAATGATGTCTAAAAATTATGAAATTTAGTTTCCAAATACTTTCAATGGTGTAGATTAAGTCTAACGGAGCCGATCGTCGATTTGGAAGCCGCATCATCGAAAACAACTTGGTAGCACGGAGGTCTCTGTGCTACCGATAGTATACCAACATATATATAGAACTAGGCTACTATGCTATTAATAGCACCAAGTCATTGGTGCTACCAAGTTTTTGGCCATTGGATTGAGAGATGTGTGGTTAGGATGATGTGGGCCCTCTAGAGTTAAGTGGGTGGTTGGTTGAATAGCATGATCTAACGGATGAAAATCATCAAAGGGGTGGATCTAACGAAAACTTGGTAGCACCAAATGAATGTTGCTATCGATAGTATCCCAGTCGGACTCTATATGAGTTTGACTGGGATACTATCGATAGAAACATTCATTTGGTGCTACAAAGTTTTCCGCCGTTATATCCACCCCTTTGATGATTTTCCGTTAGAGAGAGAGAGAGAGAGAGAGAGAACTACGTTACTATACTATAGGTAGCGTGAAAAGCTCTGTGCTACCAAGTTGTTTTCGATGATGCGGCTTTCAAATGAAAGATCGGCACCGTTAGACTTGATCTACACTACTAAAAATATTTAGAAACTAAATTTCAAATTTTTTTTGATATCATTTACCTATCAAAAAAATAATCTAAAATTGAACGGCTAAAAATAAAAATCTCAAAAAAATGGTGATAAAATATTTAAATTCAAGATCAGATATACTGATCTTACTCTAAATAGTGAAATGAATTTTCTATAAAATTTTCATTGGATTTAGATTGTTTTACACTGTTAAACTCACAAACATACCACATTAGTCATTAAAATTATCAATTTGAGAGCTTTTGATCACTAGTCAAATGATGTCGAAAAAAATCTAAAATTTAGTTTTCAAATATTTTCAATGGTGTAGGTCAAGTCTAACGGAGCCGATCGTCGATTTATCGATTTGAAAGCTAGCCGCATCATATAAAATAATTTGATAATACGGAAGTCTCCGCGCTACCGATAGTATAGTAGCCGGACTCTATATATATCTATACTATATATAAAAGCACGTATATTCAAATTTCGGTCTGTCGACAGACCCATTTTTCGGCGGGAAAATCAGCGTGCATTTTATTATAGCTTATTTTCCTCTACGTAAAATTTTAAATATAAGAATGAGAATAGAAATAAAAACCGCAATGAATACATAATTTTTCTATATGTAATTTCTCTATAACAAATTATAAAAATTCTAAAAAATATATTTTATCCTATAAAAGATTCTTTTCTATATATATTTTCGAATTTAAAAATATATTTTCTTTTTAAGATAACGGATTTTATTTTTCTATTTTAAATTTCAATAGTAATTTTTCTATAAAAAATTATGGGTGTGAAAATTCTATAAAAGATATTTTTCTATTTAGTTTTGAAATATCTTTTTTATATATTTTAAAAATTCTATGAAAGATTCTTTTCTATATATATTTCCAAATTTCAAAATATCTTTTCTACTTAAGATAACATATTTTATTGTTTATTTAATTTCAAAATATTTTTCAAAATATTTTTTTCTAACATATTTTATTTTTCTATAATCTTAAAATATTTTTTCTTTTCTATATATATTTTCGAATTCCAAAATATCTTTTCTTTTTAAGATAAGAAATTTTATTTTTTTATTTAATTTCAAAATAATTGTTACGTGCACTTGCAAGTACACTCAACTAGTATATATATATATATAGAGAGAGAGAGAGAGAGTCCTACATTGTGGTGCTTGTAAAAGCACCAAGCATTTGGTACTTGTGATTTTTTTACCGTTAGATCTACGTCTTTGATCATTTTCATCCGTTAGATTATACTATTCAACCAACCACCCACTTAACCCAAGGGGGCCAATATCATTCTAACCGCACATCTATTAATCCAAGGACTAAAAACATACAAGTATCAATGACTTGACTTTTAGAAGATAGGAGCTCAATTCATATATATATATATATATATATATATATATATATATATATATATATATATATATATATATATAATCTATACTATCTATACTATATATATATATATAAAAGCACGTATATTCAAATCCTGTACGATACATTTTTCGGCGAAAAAAATTAACGCCCATTTTTCTCTTCTCGTACGTAAAATTTTAAATATAAGAATAAGAATAAAAATAGAACCGTAATGAATACGTAATTTCTCTATAATAGATTACCGGTGTGAAAGTCCTAAACAATATATTTTATTCTATAAAAGATTCTTTTCTATATATATTTTCGAATTTTAAAATATCTTTTTTTTTTTTTTTTTTAAGATAATGATTTTATTTTTCTATTTAAAACTTCAATCGTAAGTTTTCTATAAAAAATTACCGGTGTGAAAATCCTATAAGAGATATTTTTCTATTCATTTTTAAAATATCGCTTTTACATATTTTGAAAATCCTATAAAAAATTATTTTCTATATATATTTTCGAATTTCAAATTTTACATTATTTTCTGTTTTTAAAAAAATTATACCTTCTTCTAATAATTATTATGTGTATTTGCGCGTACATTTTACTATATGGTATTATATACATATTTTTATATATATTATATTATATGCTTATCAATTTATCATATAATATAATTTTGATATATTTAATCTATATTTAAAAGTTATAGTAATAACATATATAGTTTGAGAATTATAATATATCAATAATATATAGAATAGACAAAAATATATATATATAATATTTTATTTTTTCTTTCACCAAACAATCATAACGAAAAACTATTTTTTCTTTTTTATTTTTTTTTTAAATCAAACAATGAAGAGCGTAAAATTTATTCTCTTACAAAAAAAAATTTTCTAAAAAATTAATTTTCACAGTTTTGCATAAAGCCAAACAACGCCTAAATAAAATTTGCAAAGAAAATACCAAATATTCCTAGTGCAAGTAGCAAAAAATTTGGTGGTTGTTATCGAAGATCTCAAGTTCGAATACTAGTTGATTTATATTTTCAACTAAAACAGTTGCAAAGAAATAAATAGCTAAAACAATTGACTAGGGTTGCAACTTGGAAATAGATTTAGGTTGTTGGAGCTTTCACGTTGATCCGTTTCGAATGAAATTGTAAGTGAGAGTTAGAAATTAAAAAATTATAATAATAATGATCTCTCGTGAATTCGAATTCGTCCCGATCTGCTAATGAAATGTTTCACCAAAACTCTGACTTGTCTAAGTGCGTTCCAAACGAAGCGTTAAGTAGAAACAAAGATACGATAAAAATTAATCTGTTTCGAATTCGAATTCGCTTTGGTCGAAATTTGCTCCATTTCCATTCCAACAACTGATCACTTTGAGAGATGAGAACAAAGGGTATTTCCGTAATTTTGTCTTAAAGTCTTGACTAGACTTTGACCGTCCAAAGTCAAGTAAACAATACATACATGGCCCCACCAACAACATAAAGAACGGCTGATATGTTCATCACAATTTACAACTTTTTGAGTCTCCTTTGACCCAAAAGAAATGAGCAGGAACTTCCACTTTAAATATTCCAATATTTTATCTTTTTTTTGTTAAATATAAAATATTAAAACATCATTTTTTTATCAATTAAATTTTTTAACATAAAAATTTAATTTATATTAATTTCGAAGTAATAATTATAATTTATTTAATTTTTGTCTATATATATTCTTTTAGTATATGTCTTGAACTCACAGAAAAAAAAAAAAAGAAAAAAAAAAGAGTTATTTCATCAGTGGCGCAAATATTACTTTTCGTAGTTGATATTCATGTGATATACACATCAATACCTACTTTTCTTTTTCTTTTTCTTTTTCTTTTTGGAGTCTTCGTTGATGTAAACACAGCTTAGTTCTCACATTAATGGAAGCATATGAATTGATTACTTTTCTAAGAACATAAATAGGTATAAAATAGTTTGTACCCCATGGGATAACATTATTTATTAAAAAAAAGGAGTTTTTCCTTTTTTTAACTTGTTTACTCACCCAGCGTTGAATGACTTGATTGTCGGATCGTTGGCATTAATTATTAATTTTAAAAGTTGGAACGGTTAGAAATATACAATTAATTCGTTTAAATTGTATGATAAGATTCCACGTCTCGACATGATCAAATGCAACCATCACACAATTTCGAACATGACTCGACCCACCCAAACTCATGCCAC
Source organism: Aechmea fasciata (assembly GCA_025177825.1). Classification (NCBI taxonomy): domain Eukaryota; kingdom Viridiplantae; phylum Streptophyta; class Magnoliopsida; order Poales; family Bromeliaceae; genus Aechmea; species Aechmea fasciata. The sequence continues at coordinate 12,138,342 of CM045924.1, forward strand.
CTCGAACATGACTCGGCTCAATGTAGCGGGATCGTTAGCGCTAATCATTAATCCTAAAAATTCGAGCTGTTAGAAACACGCAACCAATTCACATAAAGCGTATAGATACAGTGCCAACGGATCTCGATTGCGACTTGACCCAACCAGTCTCATGCCACTTCGAACATGATTCGGTCCACCCAACCACTTGCCACCTCGAACATGATTCGGCCCAATATGACCTCAATATACTAAACTATTTAAGCCAACATTGATTTACTATCAAATTTTCGAGCCAATTTCAAAATTCTTTAATTCACATGTACGAAAATGTCCAATTATTTTCAGCCGTAAAATTGGGAAATTTTTTAATTATTTTGTTACCACAACATAATATTTCAACAAACATTTTGATCGGAAACATAGTAATTTATTAGTATTTAAGTATTTGTTATATATATCTATATAGAGAGAGAGAGAGAGAGAGAATTGAGCTAGAATACTTTTAGAAGCACCAAGCCTTTGAGGTAGAATACTTCCAAAAGCATTAAAGAGGTGATGCTTTTGAGTTTTTAGCCTTTGCATGAAGAAATATATATATGGTTGGGATGATAGTGGTAGGTGATGGTTGGTAGAATAGTGTTTGATCTAAAGGTTATTAATAATCAAGAAGTAGATCCAAGGGTTAGATTTGAGAGTATTCTAGCTAGCTCAATTCTATAGAGCCTCCAAATCAATGATCAGCACAATTGAACTTAATATATACCATATAAAGTATTTAGAAAGCAAATTTCATGTTTTTTTTATATTATTCTCTTATTCATCAAGTCGATACAAAAATAAATGGTTGAAAATAAACATTCTTTAAAATGCAAAATCGAAATCTTATAGTCAAGACCAAGAGTATAGATCAAGACTCAAGTTCCTAGCACAAGTGGTAAAAGAGTTTGATGGTTGATACTCGAGACTCAAGTTCGAATCATAATTGATTCATATTTCTAACTACGTTTATTTCTTAGATAGTATTTGGTTGGGAAACTAGGGAGGGAATAAGGGGTTATTTTCCCCTAGTTTTCCAAACACTAATTTAGGAGGGGTGGAACAAGTGTTCCACCCCAACCCGATACAAGGGCCCTCGTACCGGGTTGGGGTGGAACAAGCAGTTCCACCCCAAGAGTGGAACAAGGCTGGTTCCATCCCAAGGAGAGAGAGAGAGAGAGAGAGAGAGAGAGAGAGAGAGAGAGAGAGAGAGAGAGAGACTAATTTTTAATTTAAATTTAAATTTTTAAAATTTATAATTTAGTTATTTATAATTTTAAATTATAAATTTTAATGTTTAAATTATAAATTTCATATTTTTAATTTTTAAATTTTAAATTTAACTTTTTAGATTTTAAATATATTGCTTGGTATTTTATATCTTTAAAATTTAAATTTGATTTAAAATTTTAAATTTGATATTTAAAATTTATATTTTGAAAATTTACATTTTAAATTTTAATTTAAAATTTAAAAATTTAAAAGTTAAAATTTTTGATTATTATTATTATTATTATTATTATGTATTAATAATTATTATTAATTAATAATAATTAATTATTAATAATTAATATTACTTATAATTAATTATTAATAATTAATTTTTTATTTATTGTTAAGTAATATTTTGATGTTAATTAATTACAAAATATAATTTTAATTTTAAATTATAACTCTTATTCCTCTTGCTCCAATCTAATCATCCAAATACTATTTATCTTATTCCTAAGAACAACCCAATTTTCATCCAAGCGTAAAATTGATCTAGTTCCTGGTTATACTTGAATTTGTATCTATTCCCTGAAATCTTACTTATACCAAACCAAATTTTTAGGGAATAGCATGGTACCTCTCTCTCTCTCTCAACAAAAAGAAAAAAAAGAAAAAAAGAAAACTTCATTGAACTTCCAATATTGAACGCGTCTCCACCCGAAACACATTTACAAAGCACTTTCCGAATCCTTCCCCCCAAATTCAAAGTGAAACTTCATAAATATTTTTTTTAAAAAAATTAATTAAAAATAAAAAAAATCTCCCTAAACGCGCGCAACTATAAATAGCACTACTACTTGTGCATCCCAAAACCACCCAGGACAATCTCCTTTGAGTCTCGTACTTCAATTCTCATCATTCCAATTCAAAATTCGCGGAACAAACGCGAAGTAATGGATCCGCGGCTACCAACATGGGCCAGCTACGCGGCCACCGTCGCGGCCACGGTCCTCCTCCTCCACTCGCTCCGCCGCCTCCTCTTCGGCGGCCGCGCCAATTGCCGCAAGCCGAACCTGCCCCCGGGGCCGAAGCCGTGGCCGATCATCGGCAACCTGGACCGGATCGGCGCGCTCCCCCACCGCTCCCTCCGCGCGCTGTCACGGCAGTACGGGCCCCTCATGCACCTCCGGTTCGGGTCCTTCCCCGTCGTGGTGGGGTCGTCGGTCGAGGCCGCCAGATTCTTCCTCAAGACGCACGACGTCTCCTTCACCGACCGGCCGAAGACGGCGGCCGGCAGGTACACGACGTACAACTACTCGGACATCACGTGGTCGCCCTACGGGGCCTACTGGCGGCAGGCGCGGAAGATGTGCCTGACCGAGCTGTTCAGCGCCCGGCGGCTCGACTCGTACGAGTACATCCGGAGGGAAGAGGTCCGGAGCCTGGTCCGCGACCTGCGCGGGGCTGCTGCTGCTGCCGGCGCCGCGCCCGTGCTGCTGAAGGACTTCCTGTCGACCGTCAGCCTGAACGTGATCAGCCGGATGGTGCTGGGGAAGAAGTACCTCGACCCCGCGGAGGCCGCCGGGGCCGTCGTGTCGCCCGACGAGTTCAAGTGGATGCTGGACGAGCTCTTCCTCCTCAACGGCGTTCTCAACATCGGCGACTCCATTCCCTGGCTCGATTTCCTCGATCTGCAAGGGTAATTTCCAATTTTCCATACCATATTTATTTTTTTTTTTTTTTTTTTTTTTTTTTTTTTTGAGAAAGAACTAGCTTGCTACCTGCTTCATTCATTAAACAAGATGAATTTAGTTTACAAGATGGAGACAGCTAAGGCCTCCTAAAAGCACCGAAAAAAAGCGCAAAGAACAGAAACAAAAATAAAAGCCAAAACCTAGATACAAGGCCAGAGTGCCCGAATTACCGAACGGCACAGATTTAACGCTTTGGTCCATGCCTCCGTCATCGAAGCTTGCTTTACCATGCATAGTGTTTAATTGCAACAATTTGGGCTAAAGAGGAGTTTTTTTTAGATATTTGGGCGATTTTCTATTTAAAAACTATTTTTATTTAGAATAATTATTTCTATACCTCTCAAATATCTTTTATATATATCTTTATTTTTTTTATTTCAAATATAACACTTGTATATTTCATCATTATTCAAAAATAATGTATCGCTGTCGGTAGCCTCTAAGTCATTATATTATCGTATTAAAGTCAAATTGAATTTTTATTTGAATTTAAAAAAAAATCAAAAATACCTATTTTACTTATAATTTAAGAGCAAGTAAGAAAAATTGACGATCATAAAATAGTATATTTGAAAGGAAAAAAATAGTAATTTTATAGAGATAACATTGTTTATAATAATTTACTAATAAAATTCAGCTCTAGTAAAAGAGTACTTTTTATATAAATCTTATGAATAATAATAAAGTTTGAAATTTTTCAGAAATGTATAAGCTATATATATTATCCTCTTCTTTTTCTTTTTTTCTCTTTTACACTGAACAGAAATTAACAAATTTATGTGACTTGTGCTACAAATTAATTGACAGAAGAATAATATTTTAATATTTTATATTGGAGAGATACATAAAGAGGATGAAGAAGTTGAGCAAGAAGTTTGATAGGTTTCTTGAGCATGTTTTGGATGAGCATAATGAGAGGAGGTGGAAAGAAGGGGAGGAGTTTGTGGCCAAGGATATGGTGGATGTGTTGCTGCAGCTTGCAGATGATCCCACTCTGGAGGTCAAGCTCAAGAGAGATGGAGTAAAAGCTTTTACTCAGGTATGTCCTCTCCTGTCTGTTTTTCTGTTTTAGGCTCATTAAATACCTCTAGTTACAAAAAAAAAAAAAATTATGTATTTATTTCTATATAAAATTTTAGTTATTATATATATATATATATATATATATATATATATATATATATATATAGAGTCTTAGAAAGATCAAGACTTGCCATGAATTTTTTACCGTTAGATCTGCGACTTTGATCATTTTCATCCGTTAGATTATACTATTCAACCAACCACCCACTCAACCTAAGGGTCCCACATCATTCTAACCTCACATCTATAAATTCTAAAAACTTACAAAGACTAACGACTTTGAGATTTTTAAAAGATAGAGCTCAATTATATATATATATATATATATATATATATATATATATATATATATATATATATATATATATATATATATATATATATATGCTAGGCTTATATACTTTCGAAAGTACGGAGGTCTCTGTGTTTGTACGTTGTTTTTAATGATGGGACATCCGATTCAGCGATCGGTTCCGTTAGACATAATCTATGCTATCGGAACTATCTAGAAACCAATTTTTATAATTTTTTGACTTCGTTTACCTAGTGAACAAGTAGTCTCAAAATGAAAAAAATAAAAATTTCATAAAAAACGGTGATAAAAGGCTCAAATTTCAAATCGAAAGTATTGTTCTTACTCTTGATGTTAAGTAGAATTTTTTATTAAATTTTTATGTAATTTGGATACTTAAACACTGTTGAACTTCAAAACGTGCCACATCGTTAAAATAGTCATTTTTGAGACCCCGTGATCGCTTGGTCAATGATATCAAAAAATTATGAAATTTGATTTATGATAGTTACAATAACGTAGATTATATCTAACTAAATCGATCATCAAATCGGATGCTCTATTATAAAAAATAACTTAAAAGTACGAAAACATCCGTACTTTTGAAAGTACGAAAGACTTACTCTATATAGACTTAATTTTTTAACTTTTGAGGATACATATGAATTTCTTTCTTTCTTTCTTTTATTCTTTGGCCACTTTGTGGGCACTTTTTGCTTTGTCTTTATTGTTCATTATTAATTAGTACGGTACAGTTTTGGACTTATATATATGGCTGTGAAAGCTCATATCTTTCTTTAAGTTGGTTGTCTCTCAATTATTATTTTTTATTTAATAGTAAGGCCAACTGTATCCTTACAGAAATAGGTACAAGTACGGAGATAAAAAAAAAATAGTATTTGAATGAAAATTAGATTAGTTCGGGGATAAGAAAAATAGCATTGTTTGAATAGATAATATGAAATAAAAAAAATAGTTGATAGTTTTATATAAAAAATAAAGGTATTGGTGAAATTAGTTATACGAGTTTATTTCATATATCAAAAAAATTATTATTTTCGGATAAAAAATTAACGTTTGAGTATAAAAGGGAATAAGAAATTATTCCAACCCTTATCCCCAAACCAACAAATACCTAAAGATATGGGTCCACTTTCATAGCCGTAAGGGGGATAGTTTGAGTAAATTGCACCTTTTGTACGCACTTATATTTTAATTATTTTCATTATATTTATTTATTAGATTTTATGCATATTAAGTACATATATCCATTGCATCTTTAAAGTTATATAATATTTGCACATTTATAAATCTAGTTTGTATCACATATTATATTTCCCGGTTCTTCACTTTTTGAATCACAGAACAATAAGGGGCAATTGCTTATATACCCCAAAAGTTTTCAATTTTTCAATTTATCTCTCTTAGAAGGCTAATATTGAAAATACCCCTCCTATGTTCCAACATATTTCTAATATACCCTTAGAGTTAAAATCATAAGAACTCGTTATCTTTGTAAAATTACTATTTTGTCCTTTTCAAATATACCCTTCTATCATCATTTTTTCTTATTTGCTCTTAAAGTCAAGGGCACAAAAGTATATTTCGACTTTTAGTTTTTTTCAATATACCTCTACCGTCACTCAACCTTTCTTATTTGCCCTTAAGTTAAGGGCAAAATTGGTATTTTAATTTTTTTTAACTGTGGTAGATATTTAACTCACGTTTAACTCAGATTAACTTAACAGGAGATAACTGCGGAGGTATTTTGCAATAACGGTGGAACGTATGAGGGGCATTTTAGAAAAAAAAAAAAAAAAAAAAAGAATAGATCGGATATTTTCAGACGCATGAGGGGTACATAGGCAATTATCCCGAACAAGGAAATAAGCTAAACTATATAAAGGCTATCCTATTCACTTTTTAGTTATATGAAATAATTGTGATATAAAAAATATTTGTTGTATTCATTATTTTTAAGATATGGATCGTAATTATAGAATTAATCATCATCCAAAGTGGTGGTTAATTAGGTTGTCACGGGGTCATTGTTTTTAGTAAAAATAGTGCGGAATTTGTTATTTAAGTAAAATTAATATTTTAAAATTAAAAAACTAATAAAATGTCAACCATCGGTGATTGCAACAGCAGCTTAAACTTTTAGAGTAGCAAATGATTGTTTCATAATCGATGGTGATTCAGGACCTGATCGCCGGGGGGACGGAGAGCTCGGCGGTGACGGTGGAGTGGGCGATCTCGGAGCTCCTAAAACAACCGGAGATCTTCGCGAAGGCGACCGAGGAGCTGGACCGGGTGATCGGCCGGGACCGGTGGGTCGAGGAGAAGGAGGTGCACAAGCTCCCCTACGTCGAGGCGATCGTAAAAGAGACGATGCGGTTGCACCCCGTCGCGCCCATGCTCGTGCCGCGGCTCTCCCGCGAGGACTCGCAGATAAATGGCTACGACATCCCCGCGGGGACGCGCGTGCTCGTGAACGTCTGGACTATCGGACGCGACCCGGAGATCTGGGACGAGCCCGAGGAGTTCCGGCCGGAGAGGTTCCTCGGAAGCCCCATTGATGTCAAGGGCCACGTAAGTCACGAATTCTAAAAATGAGTTGAATATAAGTTCTCGGCTATTTTGAAAATTTTAATTTTACTATTCAATCTTTAAATTCCAGCAATAAGCTCAAAATTTAAAATTTGAATTTGATGAGAACAGGATTTTGAGCTGTTGCCGTTCGGGGCGGGGCGGCGGATGTGCCCCGGGTACAGTCTGGGCCTGAAGGTGATCCAGGTGAGCCTGGCCAACCTGCTGCACGGATTCGCGTGGCGGCTGCCGGACGGGATGAAGCGCGAGGAACTGAGCATGGAGGAGATATTCGGGCTGTCGACGCCACGCAAAGAGCCGCTCGAGGCCGTCGTCGAGCCAAAGCTCCCGGAACATCTTTATGACCTGTAGATCTGTGATGTTGCTATTTCATCGATCTATATATATATAAATTGATGTTGTGGTGTTGAAAGTAAATGTGTTCTTAGTGTCACAGTGACTATATATAGTTTCGACAATGTTTGAGAGAGTTAATGTATGTAGTAATGGAATAATAATGTAGTGGAGTGGAGAGGAGAGATGTAAAGCTATATAAGGTAGATGCTTGAATAAGAGCTTGTTTTACATTGATGCTGAGTTTTGTGACTTCTCTGGCTCTTGCTTTTTCTCATTTGGAGTTGTACAGGCTTTGCTTCTGGAACCTTTTTATTTTTTTTTATTCTTTTTTATTTTTGAGAGAGAGAGAGATAGGTAGCACGTTACCCGCTTCGTTTATTTCATTTAAAAATAAACTTAACTAAAAATGTGAATCAACTGGAATTCAAATTTGGGTCACGAATACCAACCACCAAGTCCTTTGCCACTTGTTCTAGGAACGGTAAGTGAAACCATTTTTTTCCTATGTTAAATAATTTTGATGAGCTAAATAGAGTCGATAAAGTTTTTTCTTTTTTTTGTTTTTTTTCTGCGATAAAGGTTGCTGCAGCAATTGAGGTAAAAAGTTAAAGATGACACGTAATGGAAAAAAAAAAAGAAAAAGAAGTGAGATTACGGTTGAAAATCAAATTATGTTTCTTGGTTTAGCAAAATTCATGCCATTTTTTTTCCACATCATATACTTTTAGGCTGCTAAATGTCAAAAAATTACTTTCTAAAAATCTCATTATTTTTTTCTTACCAAATCGTCCACCAACATGCAGCAGTTAAAGCCAGATCATTTGCTACTTTTTTTTGTGTTGTTTCCTAACAGAAGCTTCCATGCATACATCTCTCACCTTTGTTTTAGAATTCAGAAATGTATTTACCTTTTAAAATTTTTTTTATTTTTTTTTTGAGAGAAAGGTAACATGCTATCCGCATTGTTTATTTTATTTAGAAATAAATTTAATTGAAAATATAAATCAACTATAATTCAAATTTGGAACCTTAGATACTAACCAATAAGTCCTTTGTCACTTGTATTCGGGACGATCGATCTATCTTCTAGAATGTTGAATGTAAAAAATCTAGTGAGTATACGCATCCCACCTCTTCTGAGCAAGTTATCAGTCGTGGATAGGCGTTTTTTAAGGACTAACTAAATAAAGAATTTAACTTTATATACTATTTTAAAATCCAAACTTTCAGCAGAAGGTCATTCCGGACACTCTAGTCTATGATCAAATTGTATACAGACTTAACAGTAAAATACAGCTTCACGTTTCATCTCCAACGGATTTCATCAATCTCGTCAACAACGCAAATATTTGATAGTAACAATTTGAGGTCTTTAATTCTGCTATATTCTCCAGGCATTCCAGCCCCAACCACCTCTACCTAGTTTTATTAATTTATTTTTTTAATATATTTAAAAACTCAAAATTCTTACAAATGTGTGTAAAATTTATACTAGCTATACTTTCATGTATAAAAAAAGTAGTATTGGGACATGGCCCGACCCAAATCTTAAATTGTAAAAGCTTATAGGCCAGAATCTGGGGTAAATTATATAGGAGATCTCTAACCTTTTACGCAGGTCTCATTTGAGTTCCTATCCTTCACACTTTTGCTTTTTAGATTCTTAACTACGTTTCATTATTGCTGGGTATATATAAGATTAAACTGTTGACGAACCAATGGAAATACTATCTATCTTTAAATTTGCACCTCTGTAATCGCTAGAGTTTTTTTTTTTTTGTTTTTTCTTTTTAAAATTTCTTTCGAGACATGTTTCGGTAGCTTAGTTTATTCTTTCAATTAATAAAGCAGGTACCGTGCTACCTATTCCTAAAAAAAAAAACTACATTTCATTATTTGAGCTTAGTTCTTTCCATCAAATTTACCATTTCAACAAATTACATAGCATAGATAAATTTTGATCACTATTTTTAAATATTAATTTCGCTCAGAAAAGAAAATTATCGTGGAGCGGGGGCTTCAAAAAACGGCCCAATTATTGGTTAGATTTAAGGGACAAAGAGAAAGGGAGCTTTTATTTTTATTTTTTATTTTTTCCATCTTGCTATTACATAGTGAAGAAATATTAATTTCTATATTTAATACATAAACTAATAGTTGTTAATACTTTTTTCATCTCAGTTTAAACAAAATGACGTACTAACAAATTACTTTATAAATATTTTAAATTAAAAAAAAATTATTATTAAACTAAAAAAAATATGCGGGCGGTGCAAGAAATCAAATGTCACACTGATTATATGCAGGCCAAATAATATCTGACCATATCAGTGCCATATTTTATTTTCATCCGTATTCAAGTAGAAAATATTCAGATCTGATCGAATATGGATTCATATATTGTCTCAAAAAGTTGAAAAATGACGGGATATGTAGATTTGGATATTTGAATTTCAATATTTGTTACTAATTAATATATTATAGAATAAAAATGATATTTAGAAACAAATTTTATAATACTTTACAAACTAGTATATAGTGGTATTTAATTGGTGGAGATGTTCAAATTACGAGAAGATAAATATGACTTATAATTTTGTGGTTGGAATCCATTCATTGAGTTGTATAATTTATAAAAATAAAATATTATAAAATTTATTTGTAAGGAAGCATAATCTAATGGTAAAATGCTTGCTTTTATGGGTTGTATGGTTGCACGCATTTACAACTGTACTGCAGTTATAAATGCATGTAATCTCAATTTCTGTGTTTGGTTTAATGCAGTTGAGTCCAACTGCTGCAGTTGCAACACAAGAAGGTCCAAATGCTGTAGTTGGAATTACATTCAAATTCGTTGCGGTTCCAACTGCAACAATTAGGGGCCGTTTGGTTCAATATAGTTGTAAAAACAGTGTAATTGGAAGTACATGCAGTTGTAAATGCTGTAGTTATAACTATACCTAACTGCTTTGGTTTTATACAGTTGCAACTATTGCAGTTACATTTCTGTTGTTTGGTAGTCTGCAGTTCAGATTTGTATTTATAAATTCTGTCAATTTTAGATAGAAATATAAGATTACCTCTTCTGAGCATAGCGTAATTATGTTTTAATTATTAATTAAGACTTTTATATCAATATATAATTTATATATTATAAAATTATATATGAATTCAATTTATTTAAATGTAAATATATTATAAATTTAGTCAAAATAAAAATTAAGATATTATTAAACTAGCAAACTTAAAAATAAGAAGCATACCAAAAAAAAATTTATTGACCTTAGCAGATACTTTGTTTTTTTTTTTAATGGGTGAACCAACTTCTGCTCTACTACTACAGTTGGGCATTCTCATACAGATGCAACTGCAATAGTTGGGTCTTTTTATACAGATGCAACTATAGCAGTTGGGTCTAACTGCACCAAACCAAATAAAAAATTAATAGATGTATGCATTTCCATACAGTTAGAAATGCATATAACCAAACAGCCCCTTAGTGAGGAATAGGATCACCCACAAATAAACAATAATAAATAAATATAATTAATATATATATATATATATATATATATATATATATATATATATATATATATATATATATATATATATATATATATATATATATATATATATATATATATGGATAAATAAAAATACTTATAAATAAACTCGTACTAACAAAATTTTTAGGCGATCCAAGTTTTGTGCAAAAAATAATTTTTAAAAAATTTATTTTATTCAAATTATAAAAAAAAATTTCTAAATTTTCCTAGAATATGATTGTGTATGTCAACATAATTAATTATAATTATTAAATTTGCTAAAAAAAAAGAGAGGAGAGAATCGTTTAAATTTTTAAAGTTTGATTTACATATTAAATTTAAATAAATTAAAAAATTTAAATGTATCGATTGATAAGTTGAAGATTTATTGAAAAATATAAAAATATCATATATATATCCACTTATTTATTTATAGATAGTAAATTTAAATTATTAATAAAATTATACAATTATTTTATGTATAGTGAAGGTAATCTCACCACTTTTTAAAAGAGATGATAAGATTTATAAATACAACTATCTTCAAATTACCAAATAAAAAATGCAACTGCACTAGTTGCATCTACACAAAATTAAATAAACTATATATAATTATAACTATATGTATTTTTAACTACATTATATTTATAACTACATCCAAACTGCATTTGACCTTTAATATAGGGGTGGAACTAGGCCCGAGCCTAAAAAAGTTCCGACTTGGTGGGGCATGTATGGACCCGGCCTTGTATATCCAAATTAAAACTTTGGGCTCGAGTCGATCTTGAAAATTTAGAGCCAAAAATGTTTGGTAGTTATTTTGGTATGTCCAAGCCCAGCTCCAGTCCGAGCCATTTAAGGATATAGTATTACTATATATATATATATATAGTCAAGATTATCGATAGCACCAAGGATTTGGCTATCAAATTTTCTACCGTTAGATTTAATTCTTATATTATTTTTATCCGTTAGATTATACTATTCAACCAACCACTTACTCAACCCTAGAGGGCCCACATCATCCTAACCACTCATTTCTCAATCAAAAGGGTAAAATATCAATAGCACCACATACTGGGTGCTATTAATAGTATTCCACTAGCTCCTATATATATATATATATATATATATATATATATATATATATATATATATATATATATATATATATATATATATATATATATATAGAACTAGGCTACTATGTTATTAATAGCACTAAGTCATTGGTGCTATCAAGTTTTTGACCGTTGGATTGAGAGATGTGTTAGAATGATGTGGGCCCCAAGGGTTAAGTGGGTGGTTGGTTGAATAGTATGATCTAACGGTGAAAATCATCAAAGGGTGGATCTAACCGTGAAAAACTTGGTAGCACCGAGTCTTCGTGCTATTGATAAGATAAATGACTTATATATATATATATATATATATATATAGAGTCCGGCTACTATACTATCTATAGTACGGGAACTCCCATACTATAGTATTATTTTCGATCTTCGGGCGTTTAAATCAACGATCCATACCGTTAAAACATATTTAGGCTATTTAAAGTTTTTAGAAATAAAATTTTATATTTTTTCGACATAGTTTATTTTATAATCAAAACATTTCAAAATTGTCAATTTTCAATGGCTATTATGACGAGTTTGGAATTTAATATTATAGAAGAATCTAAATTTCTTTATATTTTGATAGAAAATACTTTAAACTATATAGATTAAGGTTAATATTCTTGATCTTGAATTTAAAAATCTTATGCTCAAATTTTAAAGAGTATTCAATTCCCACCGTTCATTTTAACATAATTTATTTACTAAGTAAACGATATCGAAAAAACTAAAATTTTATTCTTAATAACTTCATATAACCTAGATCATATTTAACGGTGTGGATCGTTGATTTGAACATCCTAAGATCAAAAATAATACTATAGTACGGGAGCTCGTACTATAGATAGTATAGTAGCCTAATTATATATATATATATATATATATATATATATATATATATATATATATATATATATATATATAGTCCTGTGATACTATCAATAAGACAATGCATTTGGTGCTACCAAGTTTTTCACCGTCAGATTCACCGCTTTGATGATTTTCTCCCGTTAGATCATACTATTCAACCAACCACCCACTTAACACTACGGGGCCCACTTCATCCTAACCACACATCTCTCAATCCAATGGCCAAAAACTTGATAGCCAATGACAGTGCTATTAATAGCATAATAGCCTAGTTCATATATATATATATATATAGAATTGAGCTCCTATGCTTTTAAGAGAGAGAGAGAGAGAGAGAGAGAGAGAGAGAGAGAGAGTATTATTCTAAAGCTTTAATAAGTTAGACCTTTCTAGCTTTCTTGAAGAGAAACTAATTTTTAGTACGATCAAATTCCACGGTTGAACTTATAAAAATAACTATTTTATTTCAATTCGGTAAATACAAATATATACTTGCTATTTGACAAGTGCATACAGTGGGCTCAAACAAAGGCTGAAAGGTATTGGGCTTTAGGCCTACGCCAGGGCCGGGCCTTAAGTTTATAAAAAATCGAATAAAAGCCCAACGGACAGCCCACTTTAATTTTTGGAGCCAGACTTGGGCATATTGTGGCCCGACCCAAACCCGATGCAGTCCCGGCCCAATTTGCCTGTGATTGGTCTAAAAACGACAAGTTCATTTTTTAAAAGGGTTATTTACATACAGTCTCGCAAACATAGTAGAAATATCCTGCAAAGCGAAACTAGGTGAGATGTCTCGCAAAAGTCCAAAGATAGATATGTCCCTGCCGCGCTTTTTGCAGGGACATATCTCGAAAAATATTTTTTCAGATATGTCCCCGCAAAAGGCGCAGTGACATATCTCGCATACTTTTGGACTTTGCAGGACATCTCACCTAGTTTCGCTTTTTGCAGGATATTTCCGCAATTGACTATGTTTGCAGGGACCTGTATGCATTTGACCCTTTTAAAAAATTCAAATACATATATCTAAATTTAAAGGATGATTTGCATAAAAAATCCACTAGTGTTGTGATTTTGTAAAAGTGTGCCATTATTTTGGATTTTTTAAACTCGGACCAAATTTTAGAAAATTGATGGAAACACCTTTATTCTCTTCTCTCTCTCTCTCTCTCTCTCTCTCTCTCTCTCTCTCTCTCTCTGTATATATATAGAATTAGGCTGGTATTATATTAAGAGTAAAACTTTCTTTTTGCTATCAAGTTTTTAACCATTCGATGAAAAATTGTAGGGTTATGATGATATTAGTCGGTTAAAGTTGAGTGATCCCCACCGGGTTATAATATTTAATATAATGCTTGGAAATGATGAAAAGATTTGATCCAAGGCTAAAAAAAAAGTGGTGGCAACAATGAGAATTTGCTACTAATAGTAGCTCACTCCAACTATATATATATATATATATATGTAGTAAGGCTACTTATGCTTACGAAAACACGGAGGCTCCGTGCTTCCACATCGTTTTCGATGTTGTGGCTTTCGAATCGTCGATCGGCTCCGCTAAACTTGATCTAGAGTATTTGAAGTACCTAGAAAATAAATTTTTCGATTTTTCGATATTATTTGCCTAGTGAACGAAGGGGCTAAAAATCAACTACGAAAATAAAAATCTTACAAAACGCGATAATATGGCATTAAAAATTTAGATCAAAGATATTGTTCTTGTTTTATATAGTATAAAGAATTTTCTATCAAAATTTCACGTAATTTGGATATCTCTACACCGTTAAACTTTCAAACGGCTCACTATGGCCATTAAAATTATTTGATTTTGTGCTCCTTCGATCACGAGGCAAATGATATCGAAAAATCATAAAATTTATTTTCTAGATACTTCAAATACTCTAGATCGAGTTTAGACCCGTCGACGGTCAGCGAATCGTAGCAGCGTGGAGGCTGAGAAGGCTCAAATGCTTGGGTAAGCATGGTAGCCTCCTGCTTTTATATATATATATATATATATATATATATATATATATATATATATAAAGCTTTGCTAGAATACTATCGGTAGTAAACGAGCCGTTTTACTACCGATTTGTTTTCGATGATAGAGCTTCCAAATTGACGATCGGCTTCGTTAAACATTATCTATACTATTTGAAATGTTTAGAAATCAAATTTTAAATTTTTTCGACATCATTTGCCTAATGATGAAAGGATTTCAAAATTTGTAATTTTAATGGTTGATAAGAGACGTTTTCTCGTTTAACGGCGTAAAGATATCCAAATCAATTAAATTTTTGCTACAAAATTTTTAAACTATTTAAAACAAGATCTATACTCTTGATCTTGATTACAAGACTCCTATTATCATTTTTTAAAGAGTATTTATTTTCAGCATTTATTTTTCTGTTCACTTGATGAATAAAAGAACAATATTGAAAGTGCGTGAAATTTGATTTCTAGGTAGTTTAAATGGTTTAGAACATATTTAACAGAGCTGATCGTCAATTTGGAAGCTCTATCATCGAAAACAAATCGGTAGTAAAACGGCTCGTTTACTACCGATAGTATTCTAGTTCAACTATATATATATTTTAGAATTTTCACACCAGTAATCTGTTATAAAGAAATTACGTATTCTTTGCCGTTTCTATTTCTATTCTTATTCTTATATTTAAAATTTTACGTACGGAAAGAGAAAAATTGACGCTAATAAAATGGGCGGTAATTTTTCCATTAAAAACGGGTCTTATTGCACTCCAAATTTTAATATACGTGCTTTTATATATAGTATAGATATAGTTCGGTTACTATACTATTATGAGTACGATCGCCCTCATACTTATAAGTTGTTTTCGATGATAGAGCTCCCCATTCGGCGATCCACACCGTTAAACATTATCTAAAGTATTTGAAACATTTAGAAATCAAATTCATA
Organism: Aechmea fasciata; assembly: GCA_025177825.1. Lineage (NCBI taxonomy): Eukaryota > Viridiplantae > Streptophyta > Magnoliopsida > Poales > Bromeliaceae > Aechmea > Aechmea fasciata. The sequence continues at coordinate 12,154,124 of CM045924.1, forward strand.
ATTTTTCGACATTATTTACCTACGATCAAAAGCTCAAAAAATTGACAATTTTTAACGACCGGTAAGAAATATTTGCTAGTTTAACGATGCAAAAGAATCCGAATAGGTTGAATTTTTGATAGAAAATTCTATTCACTATCTAGATAAAGATCAATAACTCCGATATTAAATTGAAGGATCCGATCATCCATTTTTAAGACATCGATCGATTTTGACAGTTCATTTTATGCTCGCTTGATGGATTTTATTATGATTTCGAAAAATTATAAAATTTATTTTCTAGAAGTTTCAAATACTCTATATCATATTTAACGGAGTGGATCGTCGATTCGGAAGCTCGATCAACGAAAACAACTTATTAGTACGAAGGGCCCAATACTTATAATAGTATAGTAGCCCTACTATATATATATATATATATATATATATATATATATATATATATATATATATATATATATATATATATATATATATATATATATATATATATATATATATATAGAACTAGGCTACTATGCTATTAATAGCACCAAGTCATTGGTGCTACCAAGTTTTTGACCATTGGATTGAGAGATGTGTGGTTAGGATGATGTGGGCCCCTTAGGGTTAAGTGGGTGGTTGGTTGAATAGTATGATCTAACGGATAAAAATCATTAAAGGGATGGATCTAACGGTGAAAAACTTGGTAGCACCGAATGCTCCGTGCTATTGATAGCATAGCAAATTTAGGACTCTATATATATATATATATATATATATATATATATCTATATATATATATGCTAGAGCTACTATCCTATTAATAGGATAGGAGCACTTGTCCTATCAAGTTTGTAACCCTTGGATGAGAAATTGTAGGGTTAGGATGATATTAGTCGGTTAGAGTTGAATGGTCCTCGCTAGGGTTGAGTGGTCCCCACTGGTCATAGTATTTAATCCAATGGTTAAAAATGATGATAAAAGTTGATCCAAAGGCTAAAAACCGATAGGACAAGTGCTCATATCCTATTAAAAGGATATATATATATATATATAATTGAGCTCCTGTGTTTTTAAAAGTATCAAGTCATTGGTGCTTGTAAGTTTTTGGCCCTTGGATTAATAGATGTGTGGTTAGGATGATGTGGGCCCCCTTGGGTTGAGTGGTTGGTTGGTTAAATAATATAACGGTAAAAGGAGTAGATCTAATCTAAAAAATTCACAAGACCAAGTGCTTGGTGCTTTTACAAGGACATACATATATATATATATATATATATATATATATATATATATATATATATATATATATATATATATATATATATATATATATATATAGTGAGATATCGCTACTATGCTATCAATAGTACAAAGCATTCGATGCTACCAAATTTTTCGCCGTTAGATCCACCTCTTTGATGATTTTCACCCGTTAGATCATACTATTCAACCAACCACCCACCCACTTAACCCTAGGGGGCCCACATCATCCAAACCGCATATCTCTCAATCCAACTAAAAAACTTGGCAGCACAAATGACTTGGTGCTATTAATAGCATAGTTGCCTAGTTCTATATATTTAACTCTAGGAGGCCCACATCATCCTAACCGCATATCTCTTAATCCAACGGCCAAAAACTTGGTAGCACCAATGACTTGGTGTTATTAATATCATAGTAGCCTAGTTCTATATATATATATAAAATTATATTAATATAAAATAAATATATGTTTTTAAAAGTACCAAGTCATCGGTGCTTGTAAGTTTTTACCCCTTGGATTAATAGATGTGCGTTTATGATGTGGGCCCCCTTGGGTTGAGTGGGTGGTTGGTTGAATAGTATAATCGAACGGATGAAAATGATCGAATGTGTAGATCTAATGGTAAAAAAATCAAAAGCACCATAGCCGAACTATATATATATATATATATATATAGAACTAGGCTACTATACTATTAATAGCACCAAGTCATTGGAGCTACCAAGTTTATAGCCATTAGATTAAGAAATGTGTGGTGAGGATGATGTGGGCCCCCTATGGTTAAGTGGGTGGTTGGTTGAATAGTATAATCTAACGGGTGAAAATGATCAAAAGGGTAGATCTAACGGCGGAAAACTTGGTAGCACCAAGTATTTCGTGCTATTAATAACATAGTGACTCTCTCTCTCTCTCTCTCTCTCTCTCTCTCTCTCTCTCTCTCTCTCTCTCTCTCTCTCTCTCTCTCTCTCTCTCTATATATATATATATATATATAGAGTTGTGCTGGTATGCTTATGGAAGCACGGAGGCCTCCGTGCTTCCAAGGTGTTTTCGATGTTCGGACTTTCGAATCGACGATCGGCTCTGATAGAGGTGATATAGAGTCTTTGAAGTACCTAGGAAATAAATTTTGCGATTTTTCGATATCATTTGGCTAGTGATCGAAGGGGCTCAAAATCAATAATTTTATTAATGACCGTAAGTGGTGAGTGGTTGCAAGTTTAACGGTGTAGAAATATCCAAATCACGTAAAATTTTGATAAAAATTCTTTATACCATATAAAACAAGATCAATAACTTTGATCTAAACTTTTAATGTCATATCATCATATTTTGTAAGATTTTTATTTTCAGCCGTTGATTTTGAGCCACTTCGATCACTGGGCAAATGATATCGAAAAATCACAAAATTTATTTTCTAGATACTTCAAATACTTTAGATCAAGTCTAACGGAGCCGATCGTCGATTCGAAAGTCCGAACATCGAAAACAAAGTGGAAGCACGGAGCCTCCGTGCTTCCGTAAGCATCCTAGCCGCACTCTATATATATATAGAGAGAGAGAGAGAGATAGAGATAGAGATAGAGAGAGAGAGAAGCTGTTATGCTTCTGGAAGCCTATCGTAGCTGATCAACAATATAGAGAGAGAGAGAGAGAGAGAGAGAGTGAGTGAGAGAGAGAGAGAGAGAGAAAAAAAAGCCAATCTACGTAGCTGATCAACAATTTTCTCTTTGCACGCTTGGCTTTTTGTTAATTGTTCCCCCACTCGTTTTCCAATTAACTAATTTTTAATTAATATTATTATAACAAAAATTAGTTATTTTTAAATATTAGTAGGTTTGGGGGAGGGAGAAAAAAAATTTTCACTTTCCTAATTAGCATATAAATACCATTTAAAGTTATCTTTTATTTTTTAATACATAAAAAGAGGCTAGATTAGGAATTTTCTTTTGAAAGGACGGCTAAGTTGGGAATTTTCTTTCTAATGGCTATTCACACATTATCTCGTCTCTTTCATGGTACAGAAAAAATTTTACCTTTCTTAGGGGTCTCTTTCATGGTTCAGGAAAAATTTACATTCAGTTCTTCGTCGTTGCCCTTTGTCTAGCTAAAGTTACATTAATTAATAAGTTCTTTCCTCGAAAGTTCGCTTAAATAAGTGTTAGTTCTTTGGACTCAAATGTACCCCACCGCACTTCCAAGAAAAATTTAGAATACATTGGATATATTAATGATGTGGCGTCACAAATTAATTAAATAATTTTAAAAAACAAATATATGTTCCATCATCACCTTCTCCTATCCAACACGAAAAAATCTACCTGTGTAGCCCAAATGCTATTCATACACCTCATTTAGGTGTGCATGACATGCACACCTAAATGAGGTGTATAAGTATACTCTAGGAAAAATTTCTTCAATACCCTTTCAAGTAGTTCTAATTTCATGAATACCCTTCAAAATTTTAAAATTTCATATTTGCCCTCAAAAAGTATAGAAAAGTTTCAAGAATGCCCTCACTGGTAGCAATCTGTTATACTTCAAAATACAAAATTTACTCTCTATTTTAATTTAATCACCACTTTCACAAATTTTTTGAATATATGGAAATTAACCCTCTCAATTACAACCCATTGTGAAATAGCCTCCCAAATTTAACTTTTGAATTAAAGTCTTCTTAAATTTTATTTTCTTAAATTGAATAATTTTTTATTATTAAATTAGAGATTTTATCTAATCCATTAATGATTCAAACAAATTTAATAATTTTAATAACTTCGTGGTATATAAATTCAATAAGTTTTTGTTCAAACACGAAAAATTAATAAAAACTTCAATGATCTACTTAAATGACCTATAGTTGATAGTTTTAGTATAAATATCAAGAAATAAGTGAAAAAAGTTTGATTTTTAAACAAATAGTGAACAAATCAAGGGTAAAATGGTAATTGCATATTTTGAAATAAAATAAAAAAAAATACTATGTTGATGGAAGTTAGCAAAAAAAAATAACGGTGGGGGTATTTATGAAAAAAAATATTGTATTTAGAGGGGTATTTCTGAAATTTTAAAAATTCAAAGGGTATTTATAATATTTCATAACTTTATGAGGGTACGAATGAAATTAACCCTGTACTCTACTTATACACCTCATTTAGGTGTGCATGATATGCACACCTAATTTAGGTGTGCATGATATGCACACCTAAATGAGGTGTATGAATAGCATTGCTCAGCTCTACTCTATTTAAGCGAGTGGACGTTGGAAACACCAGTAATTAAAGGCTAAAGATCCTCTCTCTCTCTCTCTCTCTCTCTCTCTCTCTCTCTCTCTCTATTGCAGGGACGAGAAGAGAAAATATGGTGGATCGTGGTGAACTGGTGCTCACTCCGACGCGCCCCCACGACGCTCCGATTCGCGATCGCCCCAACAACCTGATTCGGGCCAGCATGTTCCTCCTCTTGCCGGCCGTCGCCGAGCTCGTGCTCATAACCACGCTGTTCGACGACGTCGGCCTCAACAATCTCTTAATTCAGCCGCTACTCGCCGGCGCTGTCGTCGTCGCCTTCAACGTCGCAATGCTTGCGCTGCTCCTCCCCTCGCGCCGATCTCAGAAACCCTCTCCCCGACCGCCGCATCCCGCTTGGAGAGGCTGGCTGCAGTCGCCTCCCTCACCATCCTCCTCCTCGCAACCGCCCTCTTCGTCTTCGCCGCGCTCGTCGGTGAGATCCTTAATATCTAAACAAGATCAGATATATACAGGGGCGGAGCTCTTGAGGTGCCTGCTTATAGTGGGCATGGCCCTCTTTAATTTTTTTTAAAAATTACATAAAAGTTCTTTATAATAAAAATTAAAATATTATAAAATTTAATTTTAGGGGTCAAATTAATTTTTTTTATAAAATTTGTATCTCGGATTTTTTCAAAATTTTTAATTCTTTTTTATGCTCTTACAGTTTTGTTCTTTTTCGAACATATTTTTGTTATTCTTATTAATAATAACTGGTCAGTGAATCTGACAAACTCTTTTTCTTACTATCAAGGTCGAATTTTTGGTCAGTGAATCTGACAAACTCTTTTTCTTACTATCGAGGTCGAATTTTTTTATCAAATTTAAATTTTGACCTCGAATATTAATTTACGAACTTTGTTCTGTATATATATATATATATATATATATATATATATATATATATATATATATATATATATATATATATATATATATATATATATATATATATATATATATGACAACAAATTAATGTTATAGTTGCATATACGTACATACTTCATCTAATTTGTCTTTCAACTTCTGCTTGACAAATTAACCTGAGTGGGGAGATCAAGCTCCTGAGATTCTTTTTCCCCTAAAGAAACTTTTTGGCTGATGCAGGATCGCCACGTCAGCAACCCAACTAAATTAACTTCCACCGCATTCCTGGTGAACTGAACATCATCCTAGTCGTCCGTACCGCCCACGTGTCACTAGCCACTTGGTCTGGTCTATGGACCTGGTTCGGTCTATGGACCAGCTCCAAGCACCTGTTTGCTGGGAATAAGGGAATTGTAGCAGTGTTTGGATTGGAGCCGTTTCTCTCTGTGTTTTGTTCCGTTTTGAACTGCTTGTGTCATGTATTTTAATGTTAATTTCTATACAGTTCGTTGTGTACTTTCACGTATTAATTAATTAATTAATTTTTTATTGTGCTGATATGAAAATTTTAACGCTGCGTCATAATAGATGACCTGTAGATCTGTGATGTTGCTATTTCATCTATATATATATATATATATATATAAATTGATGATGTGGTGTTGAAAGCAAATGTGTTCTTAGTGTCACAGTGACTATATATAGTTTCGACAATGTTTGAGAGAGTTAATGTATGTGGTAATGGAATAATAATGTAGTGGAGTGGAGAGGTGAGATGTAAAGATATATAAGTAGATGCTTGAATAAGAGCTTGTTTTACATTGATGCTGAGTTTGTAACTTCTCTGGCTCTTGCACTCTTCTTCTTCTTCTTCTTCTTCTTTTTTAAAAAAAGATTAAGGAAAGGCTCTTGCTTTTTTAAAACTAGGGAAAACTTCAAAAACCCTCTTGTGATTGCAATTTTTTTTACTTTATTATCCCGTGATTTAAAATTTCGAGTTAGTCTTGTGGTTTCTCATTTTATCACTTTGCTCTGTGGCTTTAAAAAGTATCAAAATAGTACCATGTGGTTTTGCACTTTATTACTTTAGTGCCCTGTGGTTTTAATTTTGTATCAAGTTAGTACCCTATGGTTTTTTAAACTATATGGTACTAAAGTGATAAAGTGTGAAACCACAGGGTAGTAAAGTGATAAAATTCAAAACCACATGGCACTAACTTAATACACTTTAAACCACAGGATACTAAAGTGATAAAGTGAGAACTGAGAAACCACAGGGTACTAACTTGATACACTTTAAACCACATGGTACTAAAATGAAAAAATGTGAAACCACATAGGGAGTTTTTGAAATTTTTCCCTAAAACTATTTCTAAATTGTTTCCCACTAAATTATTGCTTTATAATATGGCATTAAAACTAGCCCTATACTCCCTCTAGGCCCAAAATGTATGGCCTCCCTGTAAGGCCCAGCCCATTAAGGCCGCAACCCAGCCTAGAGATAAAACAGTAATAGTAGGTTGAAAACAATTAAAATACTTTAAACTAGTAAGTAAATTCGTGCAATGCACCAAAAATTTGTAAATAACTTATTTTATATTATCAATAAATAATATTTTATATTTAGCACAACAATAAATAATATATTATTAAACTACGTAATTTTATTTTTTTTGTGTTAGAAAAATGAAATAAAAATAACACAATACCAAATAGATGTTAGATAGGCTTAATAATTTTAACATCTTGATATTTTAAATCAATCAAACAATAAAAAAGCTTCCATAAATTTTTAGTTACTATGCTTCCGATAGCATAGTAGGCACGCTCTCTCTCCCCATATATATATATATATATATATATATATATATATATATATATATATATATATATATATATATATATATATATATATATATAGTCCCATGTGATACGTATCGATATCGATGGGGATTTAGTGTATCGAGTTTTCCACCGTTGGATTTAACCCTTAGATTATTTTTGCCCATTAGATTATACTATTCAACTAACCACTCACTCAACCCTAAGAGGCCCACATCATCCGACCCACCCATTTATCAATCGAAGGACTAAAAAATCAATAGCACCAATAGCTTGGTGCTACCGAGTTTTCCACTGTTAGATCCTCCCCTTTGATGATTTTCACCCTTTAGATCATACTATTCAACCGACCACCCACTTAACTCTAGTGGGCCCACATCAACCTAACCACACATCTTTCAATCCAATGGCCAAAAACTTGGTAGCACCGTGACTTGGTGCTATTAATAGCATAGTAGCCCACAAGACTTATTTTATATATATATATATATAGAGTCGTCTACTATCCTTTTAATAGGATAGGAGCACTTGCCCTATTAGTTTTTAGCCTTTGGATCAACTCTTTTTATCATTTCTAACCATTGAATTAAATACTATAACCCGGTGGGGACCACTCAACCCTAGGGGCACCATTCAACTCTAACCGACTAATATCATCCTAACCCTACAATTTCTCATCCAAGGGTTAAAAATTTGATAGGACGAGTGCTCCTATCCTATTAATAGGATAGTAGCCCTAGCCTATATATGAGTCCGGCTACTATCCTTTTAATAGGATAGGAGCACTTGTCCTATCAGTTTTTTAGCCTTTGGATCAACTCTTTTCATCATTTCTAACCATTGGATTAAATATTATAACCCAGTGGGGACCACTCAACCTTAGGGGGACCATTCAACTCTAACCGACTAATATCATCCTAACCCTACAATTTCTCATCCAATAGTTAAAAACTTGATAGGACAAGTGCTCCTATCATATTAATAGGATAGTAGCCCTAGCATATATATATATATATATATATAGAGTTGAACTAGAATACTATCGGTAGTAAAGCGGTCGTTTTACTACCGATTTGTTTTCGATGATAGAGCTTCCAAATTGATGATCGGTTAGTTAAATATGATCTAAACTATTTAAACTACCTAGAAATCAAATTTCACGCACTTTCGATATTGTTCTTTTATCCATCAAGTGGACATAAAAATGAGCAGTGAAAATGAATACTCTTTAAAAAATGATAATAGGAGTCTTGTAATCAAGATCAAGAGTATAGATCTTGTTTTAAATAGTTTAAAGAATTTTCTAACAAAAATTCAATTGATTTGGATATCTTTACGCCGTTAAACGAGAAAACGCCTCTTATCGACCATTAAAATTATAAATTTTGAAACCGTTTGATCATTAGGCAAATGAAGTCGAAAAGATTTGAAATTTGATTTCTAAACACTTCAAATGATATAGATCATGTTCAACGAGTCGATCGTCAATTTGGAAGCTCTATCATCGAAAACAAATCGGTAGTAAAATGGCTTTACTACCGATAGTATTCTAGTTCAACTCTATATATATATATATATATATATATATATATATATATATATAGAGTCCGCTACTACTATGCTATTTACGAGTACACCTCTCGTATACTCGTAAGTTGTTTTCGATGATGGAGCTTTCGAATCGACAATCCACACCGTTAAACGTTATCTAGAGCATTTAAAACTTCTAGAAATCAAATTTCATAATTTTTCGACATCATTTACCTTATGATCAAAAGCTCACAAAATTAACAATTTTTAACGGCCGGTATGGAATACTTGCTAGTTTAACGGTGCAAAAGAATCCAAATAGGTTGAATTTTTGATAGAAAATTCTATTCATTACCTAGATAAAGATCAATAATTCCGATCTTAAATTGAAGGATCCGATCATCCATTTTTAAGACATCGTTCGATTTTGACCGTTCATTTTATGCTCGCTTGATGGACTACATTATGATTTCGAAAAGTTACGAAATTTATTTTCTAGAAGTTTCAAATACCCTAGATCATGTTTAACGGAGTGGATCGTCGATTCGGAACCTCCATCATCGAAAACAGCTTATGAGTACGAAGGGGCCACTACTCATAATAGTATAGTAGCCCTACTATATATATATATATATATAGAGTCGGCTACTATACTATTATGAATACGATCGCCCTCGTACTCATAAGTTGTTTTTCGATGATAAAGCTTCCGAATCGACGATCTAGAGCATTTAAAACTTCTAGAAATAAAATTTTATAATTTTTTGATATCATTTACCTTACGATCAATAGGTCACAAATTTGACAATTTTTAATGGCCGGTATGGGATACTTACTAGTTTAACGGTGTAAAAGAATCGAAATTTGTTGAATTTTTGATAGAAAATTCTATTCACTATATAGATAAAGATCAATAACTCCGATCTTGAATTGAAGGATCCGATCATCCTTTTTTAGGACGTCGTTCGATTTTGACCGTTCATTTATATACACTTGATGGACTTTATAATGATTTAGAAAAATTAGAAATTTATTTTCTAGAAGTTTCAAATACTCTAGATCATGTTTAACGGTGTGGATCGCGATTCGAAAACCCCAACATCGAAAACAACTTATGAGTAGTAAGGGCTTTATACTCATAATAGTATAGTAGCCTCCTCTATATATATATATATATATATATATATATATATATATATATATATATATATATATATATATATATATATATATATATATAGGGCTACTTATCTATTATTATGAGCCCATACTACTCATAAGTTGTTTTCGATGTTGGGATTTTCGATTCGGCGATCCACACCGTTAAACATGATCTAGAGTATTTGAAACTTCTAGAAAATAAATTTCGTAATTTTTCGAAATCATTATAAGGTCCATCAAACGGGTATAAAATGAACGGTCAAAATCGAACAACATCCTAAAAAGGGATGATCGGATCCTTCAATTCAAGATCGGAGTTATTGATCTTTATCTATGTAGTGAATAGAATTTTTTATCAAAAATTCAACAAATTCGATTCTTTTACACCGTTGAACTAGAAAGTATTCCATACCATTAAAAATTGTCAATTTTGTGAGCTTTTGATCGTAGGGTAAATGATATCGAAAAATTATAAAATTTTATTTCTAGAAGTTTTAAATGCTCTAGATAACGTTTAACGGTGTGGATCGTCGATTCGGAAGCTCTATCATCGAAAACAACTTATGAGTACGAGGGCGATCGTACTCATAATAGTATAGTAGCCGGACTCTATATATATATATATATATATATAGCTAGGCTGGTATACTATCGGCAGCACGCTACCAAGTTGTTTTCATTGATGCGGCTTCCAAATCGACGATCGGTTTCGTTAGACTTGATCTACACTATTAAAAGTATTTGGAAACTAAATTTCAGAATTTTTCGACATTATTTGGTTAGTGATCAAAAGGTATCAAAATTAACAATTTTAATGGTAGATGCGATACGCTTGTGAATTTAAAAGTGTAAAATAATCCAAATCTGATAAAAATTTTATAGAAATTTTTTTTCACTATTTAGAGTAAGATCAGTACCTCTGATCTTAAATTCAAGTCTTTTATCGCCATTTTTTATAAGATTTTTATTTTCAGCCGTTCATTTTTAGACTACTAGTTTGATGGGTAAAATGATATCGAAAAATTATAAAATTTAGTTTCCAAAGACTTTTAATTTTGTAGATCAAGTCTAACGGAGCCGATCGTCAATTTCGAGGCCGTATCATTGAAAACAACTTGGTAGCACGGAGGCCTCCGTGCTACCGAAAACTTAGTAGTACCAATGACTTGGTTCTATTAATAGCATAGTAGCCTAGTTCTATATATATATAGAGAGAGAGAGAGAGAGAGAGAGAGTAGGGCTACTGTGCTATTAGGAGCACAGCAGTCATTGTGCTCCTAACTTTCTAACCACTCATCAAATTTAATAAGTGATTAGAATAAGAGAAAGAAGAGATATTGGAAAGAAATTGGGTATTTCAATTTCTCATCTCCTTAAATTTCTCTTCAATATCTTTTATTTCTTTCATTCTAACCACCCATCAAACTTGATGGGTGGTTAGAAAGTTAGGAGCACAAAAACTGCTGTGCTCCTAATAGCACAATAGTCCTACTATATATATATATATATATATATATATATATATATATATATATATATATATATATATATATATATATATAGAGTAAATTTATATACGTTATGAGTATAAAAACTATATAGTATAAGTTGTTTTCGATGTTGGGGTTCAGATCGGCCGATACGCGCGTTAAACGTGATCTAGAGTATTTGAAGTACCTAGAAAATAAATTTTGTGATTTTTCGATATCATTTGCCTAGTGATCGAAGAGGCTCAAAATCACTAATTTTAACTACGGCCGTAGTAGGTTGCAAGTTTAACGGTGTAGAAATCTCCAAATCACATGAAATTTTGATAGAAAATTCTTTATACCATATAAAACAAGATCAATAACTTTGATCTAAAATTTTAATGTCATATCATCAAATTTTGTAAGATTTTTATTTTCAAATTTGATTTTGAGCCACTTCGATCACTAGGCAAATGATATCGAAAAATCGCGAAATTTATTTTCTAGATACTTCAAATACTCTAGATCAAGTCTAACTGAACCGATCGTCGATTCGAAAGTCCGAACATCGAAAACAAAGTGGAAGCACGGAGACCTCCGTGCTTCCATAAGACTCATATATATATATATATATATATATATATATATATATATATATATATATATATAGAATTAGGCTGGAATACTATTAGTAGTAAAACGCCTTTTTTACTACCAAGTTTTTAACTCTCGGATGAAAATTTGTAGGATCGGGATGATATTAGGTAGTTACTGAGCGGTACCCCTAGGGTTGAGTGGTCCCCAACGGGTTATAGTATTTAATCCAATGGTTAGAAATAATGATAAGCGCAGATCCAAAGGTATAAAAACTATTAGCAACAATGAAATTTTGATACTAATAGTAGCCCATCCACTCTCTCTCTCTCTCTTATATATATATATATATATATATATATATATATATATATATATATATATATATATATATATATATACTACTATACTATTATGAGTAGTAGAGCCCTACTACTCATAAGTTGTTTTCGATAATAGAGCTTAGAATCGACGATCCACTCCGTTAAATATGATCTAGAGTATTTAAAACTTTTAGAAAATAAATTTCGTAATTTTTCAAAATCATAATAAAGTTCATCGAATGGGCCTAAAATGAGCAAGTAAAATCGAACGACGTCCTAAAAATAGATGATCGGATCCTTCAATTTAAGATCGGAGTTATTGATTTTTATCTAAGTAGTGAATAGAATTTTCTATCAAAAATTCAACCTATTCTCTGATTCTTTTACACCGTTAAACTAGCAAGCATCCCATACCGGCTGTTAAAAATTTTCAATTTTGTGAGCTTTTGATCGTAAGGTAAATAATTTTGAAAAATTACGAAATTTATTTTCTAGAAGTTTTAAATACTATAGATCATATTTAACGGGGTGGATCGTCGATTCGGAAGCTCTATCATCGAAAACAACTTATGAGTAGTAGGGCTCTACTACTCATAATAAAGTATAGTAGCCCTACTCTATATATATATATATATATATATATATATATAAAATTGAGCTCCTATGCTTTTAAAAGTACCAAATCATTGGTACTTGTATGTTTTTAACTCTTGGATTAATAGATGTGCGTAATCCTCAGTTGTAGCTTGTAAAAGCACCAAGCACTTGGTGCTTGTGAATTTTTTACCGTTAAATCAACCCTTTTGATCATTTTCACCCGTTTGATCATACTATTCAACCAATCATCCACTTAACCCAAAAGGGCTCACATCATCTTTAACGCACATCTATTAATTCAAGGGTTAAAAACTTACAAGAACCAATGACTTGATACTTTTAAAAGCATAGGAGCTCAATATATATATAGTATATATATATATATATATATATATATATATATATATATATATATATATATATATATATATATATATATATATATATATATATATATAGTCCTATTTGTCTTATCAATAGCACGGAGGTCTCACAAAGTTTTCATCGTTAGATCCACTTTGATGACTTTCACAGTTAGATCATACTATTCAACCACCCACTTAACCCTGGGGCCCCTAGGGTTAAGTGGGTGGTTGGTTGAATAAGTATGATCTAACGGTGAAAGTCATCAAAGTGATCTAATCATGAAACTTGATATATATATATATATATATATATATATATATATATATATATATATATATATATATATATATATATATATATATATGTGTGTGTGTGGCGGCTAGAACCGAGTATCCCATATCGGCGTTAAAAATTGTCAATTTTGTGAGGTTTTGATCGTAAGGTAAATGATTTCGAAAAATTACGAAATTTATTTTCTAAAAATTTTAAATACTCTAGTTCATATTTAACGAGTGGATCGTCGATTCGGAAGTTATCATCGAAAACAACTTATGAGTAGCAGTCTCTACTACTCATAATAGTATAATAGTATAGTAGCCTACTATATATATATATATATATATATATATATATATATATATATATATATATATATATATATATATATATATATATATATATATATATATATGTTTGTGGGAGGGGGGAGGGGGGGGGGGTACAACTGAGGACTACAACTGGGGATTAGTCACAAGGTTTGAATGGGGTGGTTAAATGGGGGAATCAAAAGTATTTTTCTATGTATCTTTGATGGGGTGATTAAATGGATCAAATCCGAGGATCAGTTTATTAAAAAAGATGTGGTGGTCCCTTGCGGCTTTTGGGTTTTCGTCGGTCCGCGACGACATCGCGGACTCTGCACTCTGCAGGAGAAGCTTGTGCAGTGTGAACATGACGAACTGATTAAAAACTAATCCACAAGTGGGATAACTTGTCTAAATTTCAACTATTTCGTGTACGACGTAGAAACCAATAAGAAGCAAATTTATAAAAAATTTTATGTGCGCACCGGGACTATAAATGACCTGTCACATTTTTAAAATATAAAATAATTATATATAATAGAATTAGATTCTTATGTTATTAATAAGCGTTAAGTCATTGATCTTATCGAGTTTTTGATCTTTGGATTAAGAGATGTGCGGTTAGGATGATGTGGGCCCGTGATTGAATGGATGATTAGTTGAATAGTATAATCTAACGGGAGAAAATGATTAAAAGAATAGATATAACGGTGAAAAATTTGATAGCACCGAGTACTTCGTGCTATTGATAGTATAGTAAGTAAACTCATATAATATATATATAATATGAGTCCGATTGTTATCAATAAATATCTCTCTTCAAGTTTTCCTTTTAGATCCATCCCTTTGATGATTTTCACCCGTTAAATCATACTATTCAACAAACCACCCACTTAACCCTATGGGGCCCACATCCTCCTAACCTTCTGTCTCTCTTAATCCAACTAAACTTTGGTAGCAGCATGAAAAGTGTATTTTAATAATATTAATGATATGAGTTAGATTTTTTTATTGAATTTTTATATTTGTCTCGAAGGTTAGTACAATTGAGCAATATTTTATTAAGACGAGAATCCGAGACACGGCCGTTGCGGCGAGCGTGCAATGGAGAAACTTTTCCTGCACGAAACCTCTGGGCCCCAGAGATATTTTGAAGATCCAATAATAATATGCCACGTATTCTACCTACTAAAATTTAACGGGCGCGCGTTTTTGGTTCTAATATTATAGAGTATTTCGATATATTCAGGTATCTTGAATTTCGACGTGAAATTACTATTGATGCTACATTAGCGCGTTTGGTTTAATACAGTAATATAATACTGGATTGCAGTGTTTATAACGTTACTATGTTTGGTTCAGTTTATAAAATTTAGTAATCTTAATATAAAAATGTTGTTTTTTCAAAATTATTCTTGTTGTGGTCATTTAAATATTATTTTTTATAAAAATATAATTTGCACTAATAAATTTATTATATTAATAAATAATAAAATAAAAAGATTTAACATGAAAAAAAAAAAAAAACTTCAAATCAGATCTAACTTCAGTTCGAAAATAATGTGTTAGTAGCGAGAGCGAAAAAAGGATTAAATATATATGCGAAAATGACGAATAGAGGGAGACCGTGATGATTATACGGGAGGACGATACAATAGAAGATGATAGGTGTTCATGCGAGAGAGAAAGAGAGAAAAGCGTGAAAAAGAGAGCGAGAGAAAGAGAGTACGAGAGAAAAGGGAGAAGTAGAGAGATATATGAAAATAATTAATTGGGTTTCGGATTGTTGAAGGATAAAATTGTCATTTTACATAATAAGTAGTATTACCGGATTTAAGTAATACAAGATACAAGACCCCCTCGTTAATATTTTTGGTGTAATCTCGATTTGTAATGTTACATTAACGAGTAGATTACATAGCGGATGAACCAAACACAAAGAATCCCGAATAACTCGATTGTGTAATCCCGCTGCGATAACTTGAACCAAACGCGCCCGAATCATATATTCTTGGTAAAGTTCATGGAGACCTCTCAACTATAGATTTCTCAATTAAACACGAATTTAGTTTCTTGTAAATATTGTGAATTATAAATATATTTTTATAAAATTTAATTTTTTTATATTTTTTTTTGTAAAATATTTATTATTTTTAAATATATTTCTACTGTTAGAATCGATTTGTTAGAAAATTTTAATTAATGATAGAAAAAATAGTTAGCCCTAATTAGTAAATAAGATAAATTGATATTTTGAGCCCTCTTATATTATATCTTTTCCTCTCAATCAAAATCATAGCAATGAAAACTCTTTTGTTTTTTTTTTTTTTTTTTTTCCTCTCCAGCCACCTCTTCCACCTTTTCCTCTCTTTTCTTCGTTCTAGTTTCGAATCCATAACTAAGAATTTCTCCTTCTCCATTTATATATCCACGACGACATTTATTATTTCAAATGCATGTCGAACGAGTGTTGTTTTTCTATTTATTTTTTTCTATTTTTTTTATTTTACTATAAGAAATATTTAGAAGAAAAAGTGTGAGAGAAAAAGTTGTAATAATGTAGGGTTTGTAAATAAACATAACATTTTTTTCATAGTCTTTTCTCACAACACGTAATATAATCTCTTCAAAATTCGAAACGAAATTTTAGTCATGAGAGTGGGAATGTATTTCAAATTTAGCTATTGTTGAGGGGTCTCCATGCATTTTACCAAGCCTACGCGGAAAGAAAAGACACGGCTCCGTTAAATTTTATTCGGTGACGTAAGTAGCATTTTACGATTTCAAATATTAATTTATTTTCCTCTCTCAAAACAAACAATAAAAAAAAACCTCGCGCACAATTAATTTCTCCGGGCATCTTCGTCACTGTTCGACGTCCTCGCTCCTACACGTGTACGGCATCTACCAGCCCCAAAACATTTGTTTAAATTTATGAAAAAACTTGTTCCTGTAGTTTCACACTTTTTTATTTCAGTACCCTATGGTTTAAAGTGTATCCCTGTGGTTTCTCATTTTATCACTTTAGTACCCTGTGGTTTAAAGTGTATCAAGTTAGTACCCTGTGATTTTGAACTTTATCACTTTAGTATCGTTCTGAAGCGGTAATGATGAAATCCTTTTATTCACATTTATAGCTAAGTTTATTTCTAAATGAAATCAAAAAAAAAAAAAAAAAAAAAAAAAAAAAAAAAAGAACTTTATCACTTTAGTATCCTGTGGTTTCATACTTTATCACTTTAGTATCCTATAGTTTAAAAAATTATAGGATACTAATTTGATACAAAATTAAAATCACATAATACTAAAATGATAAAGTGCAAAACTACAAGGTAGAATTTTAGTTGGAGTAGGTGGGATAAGAAAGATAATGTGTTATTACGAATAGAAAATAGTGTTTGGTTGGGATTTGGTAGAATTTTGTGGGATTAGTTAAGCCGGGATAATTCATTTGAGATTTGGTTAACTAATCACACCTATTTTTAAGAATGTTTGAAAATAATACAGGGGTTAAGAGGTTATTCCATTCCTTAATCCTTAATAAGAGTTTATTTTTATTCTATCGCCTAACCAAAGGGAAGCTTCCGCGGGACTCGCAAGCCTATTTAAACAGGGAAGACTCATCCAAGTGTAGTTCACAACAATATCATTCTCTGATTATAAAGTAAACCACATAAGATTAACTCGATATATTTTAAATTATAAAAGTAAGAAAATATGAAATCACGTGGGGGTATTTGAAGTTTTCCCTTTCGCTTGCGCGTTACGTTACTACAGAAGCTTCTATAGGCGACTAAAAATCATTAAAAGGTCGTGGATAACTTTCTATTCGTAATAACTTGATATACTTCAAAATGTTTTGCACCGTTGGATTAAAATATATAAAAGGTCGTGGATAGAGCATTTTATTTGGACACAAGATATATATATAAGGAATAATTTCATAGATGTCCTCCTAAAAATCATTAATTTTATCAATACCCTCCTAAAATTGATAATATCACAAATACCCTCCAAAATGCTAAAAATTTTTATAAATACCTTCAATTAGTTAAGGTCCGTTAAAATCTATGTGAAACGGAGTTAAATTTTTAAAATACTATTTTTACCCTTTATCTCTTATTAACAGTAATACTAATAGGTATTTCAAGATAATTTTTATAAATCTAAATTTGAGTATTTAATATATATATATATATACATATTAAATTAAATCATTAATATATATATTAATTATTAAAAAATATATAAAAATTATATTTTATATATAGTATGTTTTTATCTGATTTTTGTTTTGTTTTTGGTTTCGGATTTCCGTTCGGCTTCAGTTTAAATATAGACCATAACTGAATTTATATATGATGAGATTTTATTTTTTGATATTTATAATTGAAACTATTCCTATACAAAGATTGATTAGGCTTACCCTATTTTAAATTGAGTTCAGATAAAAATATGTATCTTTATCAATTTATATTTCTAATTAGTAATAGTAATTTTGAAATAAATTATAGATTTTATTTTTTTCTCATTTAAGCAAAAGTAAATTACATAACTATATGCATGCATTGTTATGTTGATTGAAACAAAAAGAGAGTTTTGTTCAAAAGCTAAAATATATTATATTTCGGTTTTTAACGCATTTAATACAGATAAAATTATCGAAAATAATTTTAATTAAAAATTTTTAAAAGTTTTCAAGATTAAAGAAAGATCGGATAATTCCTTAACATTATTTTTATTTAAATTTTTATATATAATTATTTATTTGATAAATTATAAATAGAGTAACTAGATTTGGTGAAATTATCAAAAAACTAAAAAATTTTATTTTTTCATACACTGAAATTTGTTAATTTTTTAAAAAACTAAAAGTTAATGGAATATCAACTTAAAAAAAAATAAAAGTTGAGGGAACTGTTTCCAAATGACATATAGTTGAGGAGGCTCCATACATTTTTGCTTAAAAACAACTTGAGGGTAAATAAGTCATTTTAAAAGTTAACCCATCTTTAACCTTTAATAATTAGGGTAAAGCTAACAGAACTAACAGTAGGAGTATTGATGAAATTTTTTTGTATTTATAGGAATAAAGATGATATTTTAAACTTTATAGGGACATCTATGATATTTTAGACTTTGGGAGGGATATCAATGAAATTGCCCCTATATATATAAATACCCCCTAAGTCCCCAACACGCTCTCTCTCCCTCTCAACGCTGGTGCATCGTGGTGGACTAGTGCCCAATCCGACGGTCCACGACGCTCCGATTGGCGATCGCCCCAACAACCTGCAGATTCTGGGGGCCGCCAGCATGAGGTGCCCGCTCTTGCTCGCCGTCGCCGAGCTCGTGCTGGCAGCCACGCTGCTCGAAGACGTCGGCCCCAACAATCTCCGCTCCCCCTCGCGGCGCCGTTCGCAGAAGCAGTCTCATCCCGCTTGGAGAGGTCCGTTACGACCCTTCTGCTCGCCACCTCCCTTCTCGTCTCCGTCGCGCTCGTCTGTCTGTGATTACGCAAAAAGAGAGGCCTAAGGTGGGTTTGTATGTCCTTCATCCAATTCTTATTTTAAAAAAAGGTTAAATATCTTTCGCCCAATTTATTATTATCCTTATAATTTATTGATGAAAGAATAGATTGGCTGAAAGGTATATATTTAACTTTCTTTGCGTCAAATATTTTTAAATTTTTTTTTATCAAAATATTAATTCGCCGAAGTCACTTAATTCATTCTTCTTTATAATATTTTCGTCAGACTAATTCCTTATTTAAACTTATTGTTAAAAACTTTTACCCATCTAGCTAGTCTTATTTTTAAAATATTTTCTAATCTAGCCTCTCTTTTGAGGTGATTAAAAAAAAATATCAAAATTTATTTTTTAAGTAATAATTAAGAGAGATCTTTTTCTCTCTCTTTCTTGTTACCCCCACCTTTCTCTCTCTAACTCTCTCTCTCCCCCTCTCCCCCTCTCCCCCACCCGTTCTCTCTCTCTAACTCTCTCTCCCCTCCCCCATCTCTCTCTCTAACCCCCGTCCACTGCCTCCCCCCCCCCCTCTCGGCGGCGAGGAGGGACAGAGAATCGGGGGGAGAGAGAGAACCGGTAGGGCGAGGGGGAGAGCTAGAGAGAGAGAGAGCTAGAGAGAGATCTGGTGGGGGGAGGGGGAGGAGAGAGAGATAGAGAGAAACCGGTGGGGGGAGATAGAGAGAGAGAGAGAGAGAGCTAGGGAGAGAAGCTAGGTGGGGTAGGAAGGAAGAGAGAGAAAGATCTCTCTTAGTTATTACTATGAGTAGGGCTACTATTACTCATATGAGTATTGGACCCTCACTATTCATAAGTTGTTTTTGATCATGGGGCTTCCGAATCGACGATCCACTCTGTTAAATATGATCTAGAGTATTTAAAACTTCTAAAAAATAAATTTCATAATTTTTCGACATCATTTACCTTACGATCAAAAGCTCACAAAATTGACAATTTTTAATGACCGGTATGGGATACTTACTAGTTTAACGGTATAAAAGAATTGAAATATGTTGAATTTTTGATAGAAAATTTTATTCACTATCTAGATAAAGATCAATAACTCCGATTTTAAATTGAAGGATCCGATCATCTATTTTTAGGACGTCGTTCGATTTCGGCCGTTCATTTTATGCCCTTTTGATGGACTTTATTATGATTTCGAAAAATTACGAAATTTATTTTCTAGAAGTTTTAAATACTCTAGATCATATTTAACGGAGTGGATCGTCGATTCGGAGGCCCTATGATCAAAAACAATTTACGAGTAGTAAGGATCCAATACTCATATGAGTATAGTAGCCCTACTCTATTACTATTACTATAAATAAATTTTTTATACTTTTTTTCTTAATCACTTTAAAAGAAGGCTAGATTAGAAAATATTTTGAACATGAGGTTAGATGGGTAAATTTTTTTTTACAATAAGACTAGACACGGAATTAGATCATTTAAAATAATGCTAGATGTACACCCCAAAAGAGGTGTATATTTTACAATCTATTCATCTTTGAATAGAAATTTGCTCACCAATCACATGATGCGATCCAAAAATAGATGGAGTTATAAGATGTACACCCTTTTGAGGTGTACATCTAATTTTTCGTTCATTTAACAGGTACCGCCACATCATTCTTGGTCCGGGCCAGTTGAAGCAGAAGATTTTGCCTGAACGCAAATTCTCCCTGGACCGTGAGCGCCACGTCATCCGCGAACTAAAACCGTCAACTTCCAGCATATCCAAGTGGACCATGCTCTGTGGTCGTCTGCAGCCGTCCACGTGTCGCTGGTTACTTGGTGTGGTCTATGAACCGGGTCCAAGTAGCAGTTACTTCTTACTCAGCTTGGGCATGGACCCGGTTCAAGTCCAACTACTGTACTTGTCGTTTTGTTATTATATATGGTACCGTTTGGTTCGGATATAAGCGAAGCTATTACAAGTGATAAAGTCTGATACGATAAGAAAAATAGCGTTTGGATGAAAATTGGGTTGTTCTTATAAGAAAAATATTAGATAGTTTTATATAAAAATGGAGGTGTTGGTGGGGATAACCGAGAATTACTATTCTCGAGTAAAAAATTAGCGTTTGGATATAAAGGGGGGGATAAGTGCCTATTCCTATCCCTATTCCCTAACCAAACAAAGCAAATGTCTTTTATACGCCGGGTGCTGTAAGATTATATTATATATGTCTTTTATTTTACTTTACAATTACATACATAAATAAAGAGTTCTCGGTTTGTGATAATCCTTATTGTTGCTATTATCGTTTTTTTTTTTTTTATTTTACTTTTTTTTTGGGTACCAGTTCTTTCTTTGTTCCCTTCTCTTGGTAAACGTGATGATCCTTCCTTTTTAGGGCTTCGATCGAAATCCGGTAATTTTTGCATTTTCCCTTTTTTTTTTTTTTTTTTAATTTACTCCCGAATGTTATTGATTTGAATAAACTTCATTAAATTTCTTTCTTTTTTTCCCGTTTTAATTTTTGAGTTTTTGCTTCTCTACCTACTCTTTCCCCCTTTCTTTTCTCTTTTAAATCATTGATACAGATGATTTCTCGCCTTTTTTTTCTTTTTTCTTTTTTTTTTCTTTCTAGGTTAAAAAGTTAGGGTTCATAAGTGTTCAAAGATTAAGAGAAGAAACGGATTTCTCTGGCTGTGAAAATGGGTTTTGTGGCGTGCGCAGAGACTTAAACTTAGTTTGGTATTAATCTTATCTAACGTTATTAGATAAAATGGAGTTGTAGAAAAAATATATGGGGATATCTTCTGCGTTCTCAGGTGGGAAACGCGGATAATATAAATGGCCCGACTCGTGCGATATGCGAGCCAATATTACGTACGGAAATAAATGGGGTATTTTCCCAACGTACTTTCTCACCGCACGTAACGCAGTCTCCCCGCAATGCCAAACGAAGTCTTAATTGAAAGAAATATACATGTCTCGCTCAATTGAAACAATTTAAAGTTTATTGATAAATGGTGTGATTTACTTTTTTTTTTTAAAAAAAAAATTTCTTTTTTTTGGGTATATTATTTTTGTTTATGATCAATTATCTCTCTTCAATTGAATCCTTCTGATATCAAATACCCGAATACTCCTAATAAATTTTTTTTATTTATTATTATTCATCGGTTGTATACAGATTCTGGGCGTGCACGCTAGTATTGAAACATATATGCAAGTTCTGATCTTCTTTATGTGTTTTTTTTTTTTTTCAAGAAATTTCTTACAAATTACGTATATTGCAGAGGGTTCTAAATTGTTTTGCAATGTAATTAACTAGTATATAAGATGTCTTGATCAGAATAGGGTTTTTAACTTAATTACATGTTCTTTCGCCTTTTTTTTCCCCTCTCTTCTTGTATTTTACACAAAGCAAGTTGCGATTTTTTTATAATGGCGAAGGAAATGTGTGAATTTTGTTGACGACCAGATTTTGGCTCTGAACATTACCTGTTAAATGAGATTTTTCGGCTCATATTGAAAGGCGAAATATTCTGAACAAAAGGATTAGCGTTCATGGACAAAAGGATTTTCCATATCTATGCATAATGCATGCATCTGATCAGTTTTTAAGCATTTATGTCCGAGTTTTTTTTTTTTTTTTGGCGAAAAAAAAAAAAGAAAATTGCGTATTGAGATGCCACGAGAAGTCATCGTCCAGAATATGTACAAGTACTGAAATGATGGACTAGAGTGAAATCACTGCATCTTGCAATGGAAAAATTCTGGCGTAACAAGCCAATCAAAATATTCTTTTTAAATATATATGTCACATCATGATTGTAAAAAAATATTTTTATTGTACTTTTGTTTAAAAAAAGAATATAATTGGCTTGTTATTGATAATGTGTTGTAAGTGTGATAGTGTAGAATACCTCCTTGCAATGAGTGTTAACGTGGATTCCAGGGAGTCCAAGATGAGAATTTGGGTACTAGTATTTTCATGATTAATTTCAAAATCGCGTAGGATTTCACAGGGTAAATGGACATCCATGGCGAAACATAAATAGTGATGCATTTAATCTCTCTAGGGGCTTCGTATAAAGCTAAAATGGTGTTGATCGAACGGCTTCCTTCTATATGTAGGCTTAGTTTGGTATTGAGGCTTATCCAACGTTATTAGATAAAATGGAATTGTAGAAAAAACATATAGGGATATGCTTCTGCGTTTTCCGGTGGGAACGTAGAAAATATATCATAACCGACTCATCGAGATATACGGAACGCAATATTACGTACGGAAACAAACAGAGGAGAACGCAGATATATAATATATCGTAACCGTCAAACAGGTACCGGAGAACGCGAAAATATATCGTAACCGACTCATCGAGATATACGGAACGCCGGAGAACGCAAAAAATATATCGTAACCGACTCATCGACATATACGTTCTACGGAACGCAATATTACGTACGGAAACAAACAGGGTATTTTCTCCCCGCAATACCAAACGGAGCCTTTCTCACCGCACGTAACGCAATCTCCCCGCAATACCAAACGGAGCCTTAAACTTCAGAATTTTCTAATACCTTATATTATTATTATTATTATTTTGATAGATAGGTAGCACGCTACCTGTTTCGCTTATTTCATTTAGAAATAAACTTAGTTAAAAATGTGAATCAACTAGGATTCGAACTTGGGTATCGGATACCAACCACCAAGCCTTTTGCCACTTGCTCTAGTGACAGTCGGTTATTATTATTATTATTATTATTATTATTATTATTATTGGGATGGCTTCATCTATATTTTATCAGCTATGAAATAGACGGTTAGTTTGCGTCCCGTTCTTGCCCCCTCTCTCCCATAGGGATTTAAAATACTAATGAATGACAAATTTAATTAATGTATCTCAGACGCTTCATCTTTTGTTCAACAAGGAAAAGTCCGCAGAAATTATAGCCGCAGAAAACTGAAGATTCGGTAGTCTTGGGGCTTGTCATTTTGGATTATAGGCCTACCAAAGCTTCCAATGACATCAGGGCCGTATCAGAAAGGTTCAGTATCTAAATAAATATATAGACCAGATTTTGAATTTTTTTTTACTAAAGATGAATATAATGGACTATTTTATCAAAAATTTGTGTTTTTTTTCGGAAAAAAATAGCATGCTATCCGCTTCATTTATTCAGAAAATAAATTAAGCTATATGGGTGAGGCATCGTAGCCTCAATTAAGGATGATGGACGAAAGAAAAAAGGGGACGGATGTTGATTACAAGGTACAGATGATTTTTCTATACTGTATATAAAATCTATCTACCTATCGGGATTCCCGCTAAGTCATCGGATATATATTTGGTCTTATCGAGTCCCACGGATAGGATCCGTCTAGGCCTTCGCAAAAATCGCTCCATTCCTAGTCTCCCACGCCACCATCCGCTATAATACCACTTAAGCCGTTACTCGTGAGTTTAGTCCCCTTCCGACTTTTCCAAATATCGAAAATTTGTCATTGAGAATTAAATTTATACTCGATTTTCTCTTCTTTATGATGAATGGAAAATTTACCATTTTTACTTATTAGTAATTTGATTTATTAGTTCAAATTAATGCTAGCTCCTCAAGGCTATAGATGTTGTTTCAAAAAAAGAAAAAATAAACAAATTAATATGTTTTTTATCAAAATCTGTCGAAGATATTTTTCTCCATTTGAGTCATAGATGAGAGAAAAGAAATTAGATTACATTAAAAAAATCAGTCCAATTTTAATCAATACTAGTGAAGGCACTCGCTTCGCGGCAGAAAATTTACATAATTTTTAATATATTTTGAACAAAAGTTTTTAATTTTTAAATTTTTAAATCTAATTTAAAATTGTAAACTTTAAAAAATTAGAGAGGGGGAAAGTAAAACAATAATTTAAATAAAAATGAGTAACAAAAATTAAAGTTTGAAGCGTCATTTATTATATGTATTATTAATAAACTAATTAATTATATTATATATAATATAATATTATTAATAAATTTAATTAATTAATTAATTTTATAGAGTTTAAAAAGTGAAAATTTTAAATTTTGAAGCTTTAAATTTGAAATAAATATTATATATTAACATTTAAATTTAAAATTTAAATACAAAAATATAAAATTTGGGAAGTAAAAAGCAAGGAAAGAGAGAGAGAGAGCTGTGGGGAGAGCGAGAGAGAGTGAGAGAGAGAGAGAGAGAGAGTCGGGTGGGGGAGGGGGCCCACCGAAGCCCCCACAGAGAGAGAGAGGAGCCCCAGAGAGAGAGAGCGCGCGCGCCAAGGAAAAAAAAATTTGTGGGTCCCGCGAAGTCCCTGTCGAAACGCGGGAGAGCGATGTACAGATTGCCCTTTCATTATTCTATATAGATAAGTGAAAAGAGAAAAAATAATGGCCATCCCAGCCGCTACCCCCTTCAGGTGGGCCCCACACCAACCCCAACCCCGGCCTCCTCCTCCTTTTCTCCCCCACCTGGATCCCAACTCGGAATTCATATATTTATATAGATAAGATAAAAAAAATTAGATTAGATTAAAAAATAAAGCCCAATTTTAATCTCAATCAGTGAAGAGAAAAAAAAAAAAATGATGAGATGAGATTTACGTATATAGCCGGGGTGGGGAATAGTTGAAGCATCAAGCATTCACTTAAAATCGACAGTAATTTAGAAAATTAAGGACAAAAAACTCAGTTATAGAAACTCCGTGTATATTATATTTTAAATACAACCTAATATGTCTTGATTAATATTTGAAAGCTTATATCGTCGTCCTTTAGCGAAAAGGTTCGGTGGTTGGTACTCAAGACCTAAGTTTGAATCCTCGTTGATTCACATTTTCAGCTAAATTTATTTCTAAATGAAATAAACGAAGCGGGTAGCATGCATGCTATTTATCTCTCAACGAAAAAAAGAAAAAACAGAAAGTTATGTTTCCATAGATGACATTTAAAATTTTTCAAAGTAGTCTAAAAATGTATGTTTTAAATTATTTTGCCAGATAATTTTAAATTGGGATAATTGCCTATATACCCCTCATGCGTATGAAAATATCCGATCTACCTCTACTCTTTTTCTTCTTTTTTTTTTCTAAAATGCCTCTCATTCGTTCCACCGTTATTGTAAAATACCCCCACAGTTATCTTGTTAAGTTAATGCGGGTTAAACGTTAGTTAAATATCTATCACAGTTAAAAAAAATTAAAATACTAATTTTGCCCTTAACTTAAGGGTAAATAAGAAAGGTTGGTGACGGTAGAGGGGTATATTGGAAAAGATCAAAAGTCGAAATACTATTTTGAAAATGGCAAAATAGTAATTTTACAGAGATAACCGAGTTACTTAACAGATTTTAACTCTAAGCCCCCGTTTGGTTCGGGGTTAAGAAAAAACTAGTTATTCCAGTGATAGTGTTAAGTTTGAGGTTAAGGTGGGGTTAAAGTATTTTTGTGTTTGGTTGGGAGTTGGAGTTAGTCGAGAATAGTGAAAAATAGTATTTGGTTGAAGTATGTGGGATAAGATGGATAGTGTGTTATTATGAATAGAAAAATAGTGTTTGGTTGGAGGTTGGTGGGGTTAGGTGGGGTTAGCTAAGCCGGGATAACTTTTTGACGCGGGGTTTGCTAATCCCACCTTTTTTTTATGGTGTTTGGGGATAAAATGGGGGTTAAGAGGTTATTCCACCCCTTAACCCCTAACCAAACGGGAGCTAAGGGTATATTAGAAATAGGTTGGACCGTAAGAGGGGTATTTTTAATATTAGCCTTCTAAAAAGGGTAAATCAAAAAATCGAAAATTTTTCAGAGGTATATAAATAATTGCCCCTTTTAAATTAATAAAATTTATTTGTATGCATAAATTATTTTAAAAATTTACGTTTAGAACGAGTCTATGGCACATCAGGTGCGCCAGAAATTTTGGGAGAAAGATTCATATCACGTCTTTTTGTAAACAAATAACTTATTATAATACAAAATTTTATCCGGAGATAATACAACAGACGTGTCCAAAATGATGGTGGGACACGTGGTCTCCTCTGGTTTGCTTTCATCCAATCCACCAAATGGAAAAGAAGGGAAGAGAGGGAAAAAAATGGATGTAGAGTTATGTGACTTGTGTCCATAGTTAGTTAATTCGCGAATTATTCGCGAATTATTCGCGAATTTTTGAGAAAACGAATTAAACGGCCGAATCCGAATTTTTCCGAAAAATTCGGAAAAAAACGCGCTTTTTTGGGAAAAAATACTGATTCGCGAATAATTCGCGATTCGCGAATTAAACGCCCAAAAAAACGGCCCGCGCGCTCGGCCCGCGCAAGCGCCTGCGCAC
Source organism: Aechmea fasciata (assembly GCA_025177825.1). NCBI lineage: Eukaryota > Viridiplantae > Streptophyta > Magnoliopsida > Poales > Bromeliaceae > Aechmea > Aechmea fasciata. The sequence goes on from CM045924.1 coordinate 12,181,826, forward strand.
TGGCCCGCGCCCGCACCCGGCCCACGATCGCGCTTGCGCAGTAGCCTGCACCCGCGCCCAAGCCTGGCCTGCACCCGCGCCCAAGCCTGGCCCGCACCCGCGCCCTGGCCCGTACCCGCGCCCGGCCCGCGCTCATGCTCGCGCTTCGCTTCCGCCGTCCGCGCGCGCCCCTTGCCGCTCTCAAAACCCCAAAACAGAAAACTTATATATTATTTTAATATCTTATTTATTTAATTTATTATTTATTTTGAGTTATAATATAGTTTGTTATTTATTTTATTTATTTCGCTTAATTTTATAGTTCTTTTTTTTTATATTCTTAAAAAATGTGAGTATTTATACTAATAGCATAAATTTTGAGAGAAAAAAAACTTAATTTAATAGCCGAATTTTTTATCCCGAATTTTTAATTGATGAGCGTATAATATCCGTATAAATCACGTATCCGTATAATTGGCGAATCCGTTTTTTAGCCGTATTTTTCAACGAATTTAAAAATTAGAAGGCGAATTTTATCCGAATTATACCCGTGAATTTTTGCGAATCCGAATTAACTAACTATGCTTGTGTCTAGTTTCATTGAACTTCTGTTTTTTCAATCTATTCTTTTTCCTAAAACATTTTTTCATTTACTCTTAAGGCATGTTTGGCTCTTACATTTTGAATCTGGAATGAAAATCGGTTTGATCAAATCCGGCTATTTTTGTTTGGTTCATAGGAATCAGTTTGGAATTTTCATTCCAAATCGGAATGGAAATGACCTATTAGTTTACAAATTGATTCGGTCTCAAGTCCGGATTGAAATTTTAATTTCAAACCCACACTTACCTCTTCCTTAGGTCCAGCCCAATATTTTCCTACCTTATCCATTCTTTTTCTTCTCTTCCCTCTTTTCTTAGCATTAAAAAAAGAAAAACGTGATATATTATTTTTATTATAATTTTATTCAAAAAAATTATGCATTTTTTTTTGTAATTTTTTATATAAATATTTTTAAAATAAATTAATTTTTTTTTTGCATAGCTCTAACTTGAGAGTAGTATTAATTTTTTTTTTATATAAATTTTAGATAGTTTTATAAAATTATATTTGAAAGTCAAATAGTATTATGTTATTCTATTACTTTTGATTTTGTATCAACCAAAAAGTGAAATAGGAATAATTTTCGATTTTTAATCCAGAAATGAACCAAACGTCTTGGGGGAGTGAGGCAATCTAATTGTCATTCTAATTCATTCCCATTCTATTATCCATTCCAATTCCATTTTTGAACAAAACAAGCCCTTAATTTGATAGACTAGAAAAAAAAATTTAATAATTTTTAGAGGAATGCTTCATTACACCGGATAAATTAAATCTAGTCGTTCATATTTTAAGGACGAGATTGACTTTGTATAATAGATACCCGCTCAACGGATTACCATTCGTAAGGATAATATAGAAAAATAAATACAAACTACTTAACAAATTTGATTAACCATACACAAATATTTGTTTTCTTATTTAATTTTGTTACTTTCCTAATTAGATAGTGCTAATTTGATAAGTAAAAAATCTTTATAAAATTGAATTTAAAATTCAATTTGAGCTTAAACTTTATAATTGTGCACATTAAATTTAATTTTAATTTTAATTTTAATTTTCAAGACGAAAAAAAATTTATGTTTAACTGAATAGTATATTTCAATTCAAATTATTAATTTAATATTAAAATGACACGAAATTTTAAATATATTAAATTATTTTAAATTGTAAATTATGTTGTATTTATAAACATAACTTTTATTATTTATTTAAATTAAAAACTTCTATTTTTAAAATTAAATTTAAATTGTTCATTCCATAGTAAAAATAACATTAAAGTTCAAAAATAGAATGAGATATTTTATAATTACTAGAGGGGTATTATGGGAATGAAAATAGAAATTTATAAAAAAAAAAACCGTCATGCTAATTTTACATATGAGAAAATAGTTTGCTCTTGGTAAGAGGGTATCGATACCTAAAGTAACAAAAGTCAGTCATCCTCTTAACTAAAAGACATTCCCACCATTCATTTAAAAAAATTTAAAAATTGAGATTTTTTTTTATGCATGGGAGCATTGCTCTAATTTTTATATATATTTATGTGTTAATTGAAAGAAAAAAATTATTTTTACTCTTTTCTCTCCCACTCCCCAAGGCCCCTCTCTCTCTCTCTCTCTCTCTCTCTCTCTCTCTCTCTCTCTCTCAATGCACACCTTTTTCTCTCTCTCAGGGACCCACCCCAAGTATGCAAGAAAAAAATTTAGAATGTACGAGTTATATTACTGATTTGACGTTCCCGATTAATAAGATTGTTTCTTAGGATGGTCCGGTCCTAGGGATGTCAACGGGTCGGGTTTGGGTCGGATTTTTAAAAACCCGAATCCGAATCCGAACCCGAACCCGAAATTAATATCCGAATCCGAATCCGAACCCGACGGGTTTAAAAATCCATATCCATATCCGGACCGACCAAAAACCCGAAACCCAAACCCGAACCGAAAACCCAAACCCAAAATAATAAATTTTTTTACCATATTTAAAAATATATTATAGTAAAATCCAATTTTCAAAACACAATAAAATACAGTCAAAATACATTCGTGTTATATAAATCAACAAAATTAAATATTTTACTATAATATTTTATATATTTTATATCTTACATAAATAAATAAATAATATATATATAATTTTTCGGGTTCGGGTTCGGATCGGGTATACACAAAATCCATATCCGTACTCCATATCCGTCGGGTTTTTATTTTTTATACCCATAACCAAATTCATATCCATTTCATTTCGGGTACCCGCGTTCGGATTCGGATTCGGATAATTTTTCGGATATTCATACCCATTGACATCCCTACCTCAAACCCCCCCCTAGTCTCGCCTCTTTTAGAAAAAGGGCCACCGCGAGGCTATAGATCCGTTCCTTTTACATTTCTTATCAACAATTATATTGCCAAGTGGCACTGACACGTACGAGACGTACAATGCCTTTTGTGTTTCACCTGTAATATCTCCTTGCAGTATCCTATAATAATAATAATAATAATAATAAAATAAGTTAATACTTAATAACGTTAATAGTATAAAAATGTTTAATAATATTTAAAAATTATAATTTTCTAAATATTATAATTTTTTATTATTACTATTACTATTGTTATTAGTACTTAATTTGACTATACAATCGACATTATTAAATATTCGATGGTACTTAATATCATTTTTTATAAAAATATTTGATATTTTTGTATGACTGTATTTTTTATTTTTAATATTTATTGAACACTTAATTTTTTTGTGTACTTATCTTATTAGTTTTAATATCTAATTTAGTTATTTTAATTTATATGGATAAATCATTTAGTGATAACTGATATGTGATTAGTCATTATTATTATTATTAATTAGTTATTAATTATTAACTAATATTATTTGATAATTATTATAGTCAAATTAAGTACTAGTAATAGTTAGGGGTGGAAACGAGCCGAGCTCGAGCGAGCTTACCTCGGCTCAAATTCGGCTTGAAATTAATTTCGAGCCTAAATTTAAGCTCAAGCTTGGATTGAAATTAATTCGAGCCGAGCTCGAGCGAGCCTAATTTCGAGTCGAACGAGCTCGAGCCCTAAACGAGCCGCTTGAAATTAGAACATCATACGATCAATAGTTTAATTTGTATAGAACATTATCTATAATTTGATACAAAAACATGTCTAATAGTTCAAAGTACAAAATAATTATATAAAATATAGTATTATAATATAAAAAATAATAATTTATGAGTTGAATATCTAATTTTTACAACCTCACATGTCTTTTCTTTCGCCTTCAATCTTCATATTATTTCATTTTATTTATGCAGTCAAAAATAAATAATTTATATAGATAAATATTGGATTAAACTATCCAATCATATATAAATAAAATTAAAATTTTATATAAATAATAATATTTTACTTTAAAAATATTCTATATTTTCTCATAGAATTAATAACAGGTAGAAAAAAAAAAAGAGAAACATATTGAAAACTTAGAGCTCTATGAAAGAAAGAAAGAAAGAGAAAATATATAAATTTAGTGCTCTTTTATTTGTCTATTCGGTTTGTTTTTATGGGCCAACAACATTGGTCCAATTTTAACTAAATTCAGATTATTCATTCAGCCTATATATAATTAAAATATATTATATTTATGTATTTTTTAATATATATATATATATATATATATATATATATATATATATATATATATATATATATATAAATTTTTACCCTTTGATTAAGAATTGTATGGTTAGAATGATTGCGGTCCACCCTACGATTATATAATATCTCTAGGATTGAGTGGTCCCTATAAGATAATAATAGTATTAATTCAAAAAAATGATTAAATGGATTGATCTAAGAATTAAAAAATCGAAACCACCAGATCCTCTATACTTTTGATAGTATAGTATTTACTATATATATATATATATATATATATCTAATTTAGTTATTTTAATTTATATGGATAAATCATTTAGTGATAACTGATATGTGATTAGTCATTATTATTATTATTAATTAGTTATTAATTATTAACTAATATTATTTGATAATTATTATAGTCAAATTAAGTACTAGTAATAGTAGTACTATTAATAATAAAAAAATGATATTTATTATTATTATTATTAAATATTAATTTTTAATAATAATAATTGTTATTATAATAAAAATTAATTAATATTAAATACTTAAGAGAGAGGGGAGTTGGGGGAGAGAGAGGAGAGAGAGAGAGAGAGAGAGTGTGTGTGTGTGTGTGTGTGTGTGTGTGTGTGTGTACGTGCGTTGCCTGTGTGAAGATGATGGAGAAAAATTAATTTCTCTCTCAACTAACTTATAATCAAAGAAAGGCTCATATGTTAGTGAAAGCACGGAGCGTTTTATACTTTTAAATTATTTTCGATGTTGAAATTTTTGAATAGACAATTAGCTGTCTTAGTAGACTTAATTTAGAATATTAAAAATATTTAAAAAACAATGTTATTTGGATTTGGTGTGAGAGAAATAATATTATTTTTTGAAACTTACAAATGGATAGTGTCTCTTCCGCCCACCGTATTGAACTTTTGGTGAAGGAGTCGGCGGAGTTCTGTAGAGCTGGATGAAGCTAGTATGAGGCACACCCCTTGTTTTTGTTGCTCTTTTTGTTGCTTTTCCTTTTTCTGTACCGGATTTTTTCTTTCTTGTTATCTTTTTTTTTACCGACTTTTCGCTCTTTCGAGACCTCTACGCCTCACTCTTTATAGATTAATTCACTTACTTTATGAATAAAGTAGTATAGCGTGCAATCTTTCTCTCTCAAAAAAAAAATCTAAAAAATAAAATTATAAATTTTTATTATTATTTATTTACTAATCGATGGGACTCAAATTTGTACAAATACACCGAGGAGAGGGAATTATTTCGGTTAGGGAAAACTTCAAATACTCCCGTATGATTTCATATTTTCTCACTTTAGTATTCCATGATTTAAACTGTATCAAGTTAGTACTTGTGGGTTCGCACTTTCTCACTTTAGTACCCTATGATTTAAAGTGTATCAAGTTAGTACCATGTGGTTTCGCACTTTCTCACTTTAGTACATGTGATTTAATATTTCGTTAAATTATATACAAAAAAAACTTTAGATATCCTACCTAGGTTTATCGAATATTCATTTTAGTACCCTTCAGTTTTAACTTTGTTACTGATTTAAGAAAAAAATATCCAAAAATAGATAATAAAAAGAAAATAATAAAATCATAAGTACTAATTTCATACAAAAATAAAATTATAGAGTACTAACTTGATATAGGGTACTAAAGTGAGAAAGTACAAAATTATAAGGTACTAAAGTGAGAAAGTACAAAATCATATAAGACTAATTTGATACACTTTAAATTACAATCTTAAAGTGAGAAAATATGAAATCACAAGCGGGTATCTGAACTTTTCCCTTTCGCTTGCGAGTTACGTTACTACAGAAGCTTCTAGACGCGCCCTCTCACAATGCTAATTGACGATGAGCGCACAGTCGGCGGTCACTTCAAAATGTTTTGCACCGTTGGATTAAAATATATAAAAGGTCGTGGATAGAGCATTTTATTTGGACACAAGATATATATATATATATATATATATATATATATATATATATATATATATATATATATATATATATATACATCTGGGTTAAGATAGCTATTAATAAAGACGACGAACTGCACACAGAGCTTTCTATATTTGATTAATCCCTTTGATTAATTTTACCCTGCTAGATTATACTATTCAACCAACCACCCACTCAATCCTAGAGTAATTCATCCTAGCCGCACATCTTTTAATCCAAGTTAATGTAAAATTTACTAAGACTAAGTCATCGATGCTTATTAATAAGATTCCAAATTTTACTTATATATATATATATATATATATATATATATATATATATATATATATATATATATATATATATATACCCCCTCAAGTCCCCAACACGCCAACTCAAACGCTTCATCCAATTGTAGTTCACAGTAATAATATCATTCCCTCTCTCTCTCTCTCTCTCTCTCAACGCTTCATATATACAATTGTATTACAATGGTGCATCGCGGTGGACTAGTGCCCAATCCGACGATCCACGACGCTCCGATTGGCGATCGCCCCAACAACTTGCAGATTCTGGGGGCCATGAGCATGAGGTGCCTGCTCTTGCTCGCCGTCGCCGAGCTCGTGCTGACAGCCACGCTGCTCGAAGACGTCGGCCCCAACAATCTCCTAATTCAGTCGCTATTCGCCGTCGCTGTCGTCGTCGCCTTCAATGCCGCGATGCTGGCTGTGCTGCTCCCCCTCGCGGCGCCGTTCGCAGAAGCCGTCTCTCCGGCCACGGCATCCCGCTTGGAGTCGGCCGCCGCGGTCGGGTCCATTACGACCCTTCTGCTCGCCACCTCCCTTCTCGTCTCCATCGCGCTCGTCGGTGGGTGATTACGCAAAAAAAAAAAAAAAAAAAAGATCTCCCGCTAAATAAGACAGAACCAAAAAAAAAAAATAAAAAAAAAAAAAAATAAAAAAAGAATCTATACCTTTCGCCCAACGTATTTTTATTTTTATTTTTTTTATCAAAATATTAATTGGACGAAGGTACTTCATTCCTCTTTATTTATAATATTTTTGTCATAATATTCTACGGGATTTAACAAGCACTGACACATCATTCTTGGTCCGGGCCAGTTAGCGTAAATTTTCCCTGGACCATGAGCGCCACGCCGTCAGTGAACTAAAACCATCCACTTCCAGAGCGTAGTGTAGTCCAAGTGGGACCATATTCTGTAGTCGTCGGCAACCGTCCTCGTGTCGCTGGTTACTTGGTCCGGTCTATGAATCTCGGAATAAGCTAGGGCATGGACCCGGTCCAACTCCAGCCGAGTGTATTGTTTAACTATTATATAGTGGTGAATTTTCGCTTTTCGATATTAGAGTGCTATAAGATTATGTCTTATATTAAGCGTTCGGTTTGTGTTATCGTCTTTTGTTGCTGTTATCGTTTTTTTTTTTTTAATTTTTTAATTTTTTTATTTTGGGTACGCGTTCTTTCTCCTTCGTTCCCTTTTCAACGAGCGCCGCAAAAGGAAATTAACTGGTCAACGCAATGGTCCTTCCATTAGGGCTTCCATCGAAATCCGGTAATTTTTGCATTTCCTTTTATTTTTAATTTGCTCCCGAATGTTATTGATTTGAGTAAATTTCTTTATTTTTCTTTCTTTTTTTTTTCCAGTTTTAATTCGCCATATATTTATATTTTTTTTCGTTTCAATTTCTGAGTTTTGGCCTTGGATTTTGCTTTTCGACCTACTCTTTCCCCTTTCTTTTCTTTTTTTAATATGATCAAATCATTGATATAGATGATTTCTCGTTTTTTTTTTTTTTTTTTTTTTTTTTTTTTTTTCTGGGTTAAAAAGTTAGGGTTCAGAAGTGGTCAAAGATTACGAGAAGAAACGGATTTCTCTGGTTGCGAAAATGGGCTTTGTGGCGTGCGCAGAGACTTAATTGAAAGAAATATTCATGTCTCGATTGAAACAATTTAAGGTTCAGTGACAAAATGATTTTTTTTTTTTTTTTTTGGGGGGGGGGGTATATTATTACTGTTTATGATCAATTATCTCTCTTCAATTCAAACCTGATGATATCAAATACCTGAATACTCCTAATAAAAAAAGAATTTTATTATTCATCGGTTGTATACAGATTCTGCGGCGTGCATGGTAGAATTGAAACATGCAAGTTCCGTTCTTCTTTATGTTTTTTTTTTTTTCAAGAAATTTCTTACAAATTCCATATATTGCAGAGTGTGTCAAATTGTTTTGCAATGTAACTAGTATGTGGTTGTTGGCAGGGATAAGGTATCTTGATCAGAGTAGCGTTATTCACTCACATGTTGTTTCGAGCTTTTTTTTTTTTTACCCTCTCTTTTTGTACTTTGCACAAAGCAAGTTGCAATTTTTCATAATGGCGGAGGATATGTGTGAATCTTGTTGACAACCAGATTTTGGTTACTGAACATTATCTGTTAAATGAGATTTTTCGGCTTATATTGAGAGGCAAAACGTTCTGAACACTATCAATTTATATTGTTTTTGCCACTAGATTAGTGCAATCAAGTACAGAAAGTGATTAGCGTTCATGGAAAAAAGGATTTTCCATATCTTTGCATAATGCATCCAAGTTCTTAAACATTTATGTCCGAGCATTTTTTTTTGGCAAAAAATAAGAAAATTGCATATTGAGATGTTACGGGAAATCATTGTCCAGAATTCGTACAACTACTGAAATGATGGAGTAGAATGAAATCACTGCATCTTGCAATGAGTGTTAACGTGAATTCCATGGAGTCCAACATGAGAATTGGGGTACTAGTATTTTCATGATTAATTTCAAAATAGCGTAGGATTTCACAGGGTAAATGGACATCCATTGTGAAACATAAATAGTGAGGCATTTAATCTCTCTAGGGGCTTCGTATAAAGCTAAAATGGTGTTGAACTCCTTTCTTTATGTAGTCTTAAACTTCAGAATTTTTGTGAGGTTATAGGAGTGTCCATCGTGAAACATAAATAGTGAGGCATTTCATCTCTCTAGGGGCTTCGTATAAAGCTAAAATGGTGTTGAACTGCTTCTTTCTTTATGTAGTCTTAAACTTCAGAATTTTTGTGAGGTTATAGGAGTGGAAAGATATTTGTCCCAAATTTAGATCCTATTTAGATACATAAATATATTATTCAGTATATCTCCCTTTAATTTATTCGAGAAGCTTGTAATATGCTGGAAGAAGGGGTGTTGTCGAAACCACTATATGCTGGAAGAAGGGGTGTTGCTCTACTGGTAACCAAGTGCATAATCAGTTTGAGCTATAACTTTCATTATGTCTGCATGTTGGCCCTCGCCTTTTGACAGCCGCTCCTCTCGACCCGGTTCGCGATCCTCTTTTGTGTTTTGTAAGTTTTGTATTGGGTATTGCATTGGGCATTGTATGTTCTGTCTAGTTTGGGGTCCTGTATTGGGTATTGTATGTTCTGTCTGGTTTGGGAAAGTGCTGGGGAACCTTTGTTGTGTATCGACTGTCCTCAGTTCATTGTGGTCTTGAGGCCTCGTCGTATTTTGACTTCTTCCTTTCTTTTATAAAACAGGGTTTAACCCTGTTTACTCAAAAAAATATTTGGTAAATGAAGATGTAATCCAATGTCTAGATTGGCATAGTGTATTCTGCCTTCAAGTCTCTTTCTCGGAATAAGTTCTAAATCATGGATGACAAGATCTTTCAAGGAGCCAATCATGAAAGAAAATTTTCATACAGAGAAAGTTATTATTAGATAACTTATTCCTGCATCCGAAGAAAGCCTTACTAACGTAAGTAGCATTATGATAAAGAAGTTACTTTTGTATGTTCATGTACTAATCTTAGGTGAAAATTCCATAATTTCTTTTAAGTATTATGAGGTTCACTTAGTCTGTGAGCTCAGACTAATTGTAAAATAGCTAATAAGATGCATGAGAATCAGAAATTTGGCCATGATTGGTCATATGTGCAGGCAATGAGAGTGTGTTGTCATATAATGTCATGTAGCAGTCGTCACTGATTGAATTGTGATGTTGTTTTATACATGTTTTAGCAAACGTCAAAAGTTTTTATACATTTTTTTTTTTATTCCTCGATCAGCAGACAATTATGTAGTATGTATATATTTTAATATGAAGAATTTGAGAAAGCTTTTCTTGCTGTTCTAATTGCACCACTTACTTTAGAAGTTCGTGTAAGATTGTGAATGACATGTCTTTATGTTGGGTAAATGTGGTAGGCCCTGCGCAGACACTGTTACTGCCATGGGAGTCTTTAATATTAATAGCAACATGAGAATCTCATGCTTTAGGTCTGTGTGTTTATATGGTGTTTGTTCTAGTAACACAGCTCCGTAATTTTGATATTATGTCATTAAACATGTAATTTAGGCCTTAAATTGTTGAAACCGATTCTAACATTTAGTTGTGGCTTGGATAATTTCAATGCTTTTGAAGAAAGTAAGAATTGTGTTCCGCTATATGTTGATTTTAGCCCATGCATTTCATATGCTTCAGCATAGGCCACAAAAAGTTAAAATGAAGATTGTGAGGATGGATATGGTGGTACTGTATACTAAAATTTTGTTACTTCTCTGTAAATATTGTAAACGCCTTTTATCTGGATGGAAAGATTCAGATTGTGTTTTCACAAGCTAGTTTTGTTTCAGAGACCACAACTTAATACCTTGCCACTCGACTTAAGCAGCATGCAACTGTTTTACATAACAGGGACTTCTCTAACATTCGACATGCATTATTTCTGCTTAAGAAAACATATATGAGAACAATCTTTTCTGCTACCTTCAGAATGTTCTGAGGATTCTAGTCCTGTTATCTCTGTGAAATTTTAAGGAACAATGACTTAGCTCCAGATGCAAAATTTAGATTGCTATGGAATACCTCTTGATGAATGATTTGTCGCGAATGTTGAGACCTTGCAATTCTCCTTTAATCATGTCATCGTGTTTCGCACAAGAATCTCTTCATAACCATGTAGGTTTCTTTTTTTCTAACAGCAGGTGCTAATGCATTCAGTTGTTTGAGTGCTTTAGTGTGCATTCAGTCACTTTGATCCCTATGGTGTTGTTGAGGGTTTTTATGTAAATTAGTTTGAAATATGATTTCATTGAAGCTGGCAGTGAGTGGTATATAATGGGCATGGGCGTAATGGGGGTTACATGCATGTTCTGCAGTGAGTGGTATATAATGGGCATTGACATAATGAATTAAGTATTGAAATTTTAATCTTCAGTACCCTGTACACATCATTTAAGTAAACAATGTTTTTATTTCAAAAATAATCTAATGAAAACTATTGAAATTTTCATCTTCCATGCCCTGTACACATCATTTAAGGAAACAATGTTTTTTTTTCAAAAATAATCTTAAGTGACAACAAAATGGTTCTTATAATTCGATATAAGTCTTAAGTGACAACAAAATGGTTCTTATAATTCGATATATAAGAAGTGTACTTCTAAGCATACCATGGTTTGGAAGCTGTCATCAGAAGACATAAAGGCTCTTCACTTATCTAGCAATAGTTGGAAGCTTTTCGTGTTTAAGTGATCAACCTTTTCAAGTATTTTCCTGAGTTTCAACTTCCTGACTTTGATTCTGCTTGCTTTCGGAGGAAATCACCACTAGATTTACTCTCCATGATTTGACTTGATGAAATAGGAGGTTCAATCAAAATTTGTTGTTGAACTTGTCTTCAATTGTATCTTCCTGGCGCCAAGAGTTGCAGAATTCAAGTGGACTTAATACGTGAAGTGGTTAGTTCATTGTAAGGGCAGTTTGGAATGCTTTTCTTGCCTGCTGATCGAATAATAGATTGCAGTAGATGATAAGTGAAAGTGTACATACCTTACTTGAACTATATCGTATTTCGGAATGAGCGCCTGAACTTTGAGAGTTTTGATTTCACTACCAATATGTGATGTGTGAATTCTGTTCACATCTTTACGAGTATTGTTAACTTTTTTTGACGGAATACATTTTACCATTGTCGAATATCCTGTTTTTTGATGGACTGTTCCATAATTTGTACTGAAACAGTTTAGTTCCAGTAGGACTTCATGAACTTTTCAGTCATATGCACAAGAAGATTTAGGTATTAAATTCAGAATTTTTAAAGTTCAAGTACCACGTAAAATATGAGGTAAGCTTTGGAGATGTTTACCTGGAGGATATTTAGTTGGATGTGGGGCAAGTATGAATATATTGAATAGTTCTCGCTCAATGAATTAGTCACTTGTTATAACTGCATAGAAAGATTTCTTAAAAATCTTTTACAGCCTTTCTCGGTTCACTCTTGCTTTTCACTAAATTCACTATTATAGTTTTGATATACATATTTTTTATTCGTCTCAGATTGGATAGATCATGTGCTAATGGCACATTGGATGAGAAGGTGGAGCAGAAGTTGTTTTGGGGAAGAATTTTTTGAACACTACAGAGCGCAAGAAGGTACCTCTCTCATCTCTATTTTATACATCAGGCCTGTATACTAATCATTTATACGTGTTTTGAGTTAAATTTGTTTAATACCAAACTTTTGTTAATCTTTTTCTTAGAAAAAAAAAGTTATCGCGTAGTTAGCTAGCTGCTTTTGGAAGAGATTTGGAGTTTTTGATTGATTTGGAATTTAGTTGGAGCTTGGCGATTTGAGGCCTCATTTTGATCTCCCGTGTTTCGGGTGTCTCTTTCAACTGAAAGCAGGTAAAAATGCCCCTTTATCTGTAGCCCATTTTTTATTTATTTCTTTTTCTTTATTGTCATCCTCTCAATTTCTCTATATTTCGATGCAAGTTAATTTTCAATTAAATTGAAGATTTCACTAAATTAATGATCCTTTTAGCCTATGATCATTAATCATTAATGGGATTCACAATTCCTTTAGCTGAAAAGTAGTTAGATTCGTGAAATTTGAAAGAATCACTAATTAATTTAACGAAATCCCCAATTCAACTTTACAAAATAACACGTCAAAAGAAATGAAATTTAAGTGCCAATCAAAAAAAATGAAAAAAAGGAAAAGAGAAGAGGAAACAGCCTATATCAAAAAGACTATTGTTGAGGGGAAGAGGGTCTCCATGCATTTTTATCAAAGAGGTAATTCGTACGATCATTTTTGATAGACACCTGACGGCATCATGGACCACGTGATATTGATTGTTCGTTCCTGATTCATCACAGCGTCTTTTTTTGGGTTTTGTTCGACATTATCACTTTCTTTTTTCTTTTTTTGCTGACCTTTTTTTGTTTCTTTTCTGATCACATGTTTCTGTTCCTCTCTTTCTTTCTTCGGAGGCCCCGGCTGTCTCCATTATGTAAGCCTAGTTCATTTTCCTAATGAATGAAGCAGGTAGCTCGCTACCTATTTCTCAAAAAAAAAAAAAAAATTTTTTGATAGATAGAAAAAAAAAAAGATATATATCGACATGGCCATCATGTAAGCTATTTTCTATATTTTTCTATCTCTTCATCCAATAAATGCCTAATTGTGGTTGTTTTTTTTTTTTATTATTGTTTGGTGTAGATCTTTGCGGCTGTGCCCAGGTGCTATGACGTGTTCACAAGTTCTCTTTAAAAGATTCTTCTTTTACCAAATGTAAGTATGCAATTAAAAATAAAAATTGTTTGTGTTGTTTATTTTAAGTGTAGTGATCTAAAACTTGTGCTATGTGTGGCTTTACTAGTGGATTTCATGTAGTTTCTCGTACATATTAAGTAAGGCTATTCTGCTATAAATAGCACTTTGTGCTATTCACTTCGTTTTCGATAATAGTATATCCAAATCAATGATCAACACTGGTGAATATAATTTAGAGCACTTGAACTATATTGAAAAGAAATTTTATAAAATTTCGACCCTATTTATCTTGTAACCAGAAGGTCTCAATATCAATAATTTTGAATGACCAATATGCGATGTTTATTTGTTTAACAAGGTAAACCAATGTAAATTGGTTGAATCTATAATATTAATTTACGATTCAGATTAAAATCCACAACTCTGATTTCGAATTCGAAAAAAGTTATCATCGATTCTTTACAATTGTTCAATTTACATCGTTAATTTTGTGGCCACTTTGATATGATTTGATCACTAAATAGATGATATACTGAAAATAATATAAAATATTATTTTTAAATAATTTGAATACTCTAGATTATATTCAATAGCATCATTTGTCAATTTGGATGTCCTGGTGCAGAAAGTTTTGTGCCATCTACACCATAATTTCCATTAATCATATATGTCTCATTTATGATTTTGGTGTGTACAGGTAAAGGATAGGGATGCGAAGAGGGCGGATCCGGGGACCGGAGGGTACCCCCACCTCTCGCTCCATTTCTTGTCAGGTCGGGGCGGATGTAGGGTGAGTTAATTTTAATCCTATTTTTGACCCCACTTATTATCGCTCTATTCGGGCCGGATCGAAACGGGAGCAGATTTTTGATGGATCGGGATGGATTAAAGAAAGAATAGAGTCTCTCGTCTTCCATTCCTTTTACCGGCGGATCAAGGTGGATTCAGGACGGATTACACTTGTAGATTTCGCAGATAATGTAAGGGGCTTTAGAGCTACACTGTAGCTTGCGGATACTGCCACAGTCGGGTTAAAAACAGAACATATTCTTGCACGCGAGATGAATATTATCTTGACAAGCATGATACTGCCAACTGGAACATAAGGAAGCAGTTATACGGTCTTTTTTTGCTTGTTCTTGATAGCTCAACCTCGCCAATCATGTCACACTAATGTAGGACACTTTCTACTAGGGGTGTAAACGATTCGAACACGAGCGAGCTGGGATCGGCTCGTTTATTAAACGAGCCGAACACGAGCTGGCTCGTTAAAGTATCGAGCCGAAAAATTCAGCTCGTGTTCGGCTTGTTTAATAAACGAGGCGAACACGAGCCGGCTCACGAGCTGGCCAGCGAACAATAAATTAAAAAGAATCAGATTAAATATATTTAAAAAATAAATTTATAAAATCTTATCCATTAAACTTTGATCTAATAGTTAAAACATTATATATAAAAGAAAGCTCGTATTTATATTTTATTTTGCTAAAAATTAAATAATAAAAATATATATTATATATAATTATTTATTTATATATAAAAAATATAAATTAAATAAATTATATAAATATAAAATATATATGATTATCGAGATCGACGGGGAGCGACGGCGACCCCCCCTCGTGTTTCGCTTGTTTATTAAACTAGCTTTTCGTGTTCGCTCGTTTATTAAACGAGCGAGCGATCTCGAGTTCATTTCGAGGAACACGTTTTCGCAATTTCTGGATTGCCACCCCTACTTTCTACGTACGCTGCGCAAGAGTAATCTTGCTTAGATTCTTATGTTTTTAACAGAGGAGAGATGAATTTCATCAGGTTAAATACAGATAACCAGAATATGCGGAAAAGATGAATTCAGATCGAGGGTGAAGACAAAGAGATCGGTTAGTCTTGGGCCCAAGATATGCGAGGGCTACATTACTCAAAGAGAAATACTGTCACACTGTTAGATGCACACATTTCATTCCTTTTTCATAATATGAACTTTCACGCATTTTGCTTTTTGGTAATTTCAGGCTTAGTAAATAGCGATAATTTGTAGCTTAATAAATAAACTTTTCGTTGAAAATGCTTGGCCTTCAAGAAAGGCTAAGAACTTAACACAATTTAATAATGATTTTTGGTGCATAGCGTTGTTTTTGTTTGATTGGTATATTGTTTTTTTTTTGTTTCGTAATAGCGACCCTATTTGTTGACTCGCACTTGATGATTTTCTTTAGTTTTAATGTTCTCGGTTTTTTAAATGATTGTTTAGTTGATTGTTGACGATTTTGCGTAGACATTTTGTATGTACTTTTGGTATGCACGCAATCGTATATTACAGCTAGTGATCGAAGAAAAAAAAGTCATCGTTGAGTTCAATACAAGTTTTCAAGTAAATAATTATAAGGCTCAGTCACATTTAATTCTACACAAGTAAATGTAGATAGAAAAAAAAAAGAAGTAAAGGCTCTTCCTCGAGAAATTTTCTCGATTTTACAGCAACTCTAATAAGGTAATACATATATTTTATGAGAGATACATGATCCTTGTATGTTTATGTGTATGTTTCGAAAATAATTTGGCTCGAAGAGTACAAAAAGAACACTGAGCTTGGGCTTTCTCTCAATTTCATATCAAAAAAACAAAAAAAATTCACTGTACTTATTGTACAAACAAACAATTTGCCATTTTGTGGTATCTATGTATGTACAATTAATACATCGATCGATGTTCGCGGCCACTTACGCCCCTCTATCGCGTTGGTGGCTCGGTGAGCTCTGGCGCTTTCGCAATGAGTCGGTGTACGATCCGCTCCGGTCCCTCCGGAGCACGATTTCGGCATGAATCGCGGAGTTCGGGTACCTCTTTTTATGCCTCATATGATGATCACTTTGCTGTTCCTCTCCGCCCGTCAGTTCGACCTTCGTGTCGATCTCCTTCGTCTCGTTTTCCTCGCCCTCGTCTCCCTCGACCGTGAACACGAACGTGCCGATCGGCGCATCCCTGAGCTCCAAAATCGGCTCCAACGCCTCGACGACTTCTTTCATGCTAGGCCGTGATTTCGGCCTGTGGCTTAAGCACTGATAAGCAACTGCAGCAGCCTTTTGTGCTCCTTTGTGAGAGTACTGCAATTCGAGGGTCGGGTCCATGATCCGGTATAACTTATCGGGCTTCTTCAAACAAGGCCTGGCCCAGTCCACAAGGTTCTGTTCTCTACCTCGTCGAGCCCTGTCGACGCATCGACGGCCACTCAATAGCTCCAACAGTACAACTCCGAAGCTGTAGACATCGCTCTTCGTAGTAAGATGGCCTGAAAAGAAAATATATGTCATTTTGTGATGATCAGTACCGTAACCGACGGTAAAATGTGTTACCGGACATATTTGGGTCTGAATATGTACCAGTTAAGATGTACTCCGGGGCGGCGTAGCCTTGCGTGCCCATGACGCGCGTCGTGACATGAGTGTCGTCCCCCTGCGGGCCGTCCTTCGCGAGCCCAAAGTCCGATAGCTTCGCCTTGAAGTCCTATATATAGAGTGAGAGTAACATGATGATTAGATGATGTAATTTTAAGACTAGGAAAACCATATAGTAGAAAAACTAGCTAGTCTCTTAATATTGGCTTTACTAGCAAATTAAATGAAGTAACTTTGAAAGGTCTTTGTCTTTTTCCATGTACTCAAAATGCTAACTTAATCATTAATTCAAATTCTACTTTGTTTTTATCATATCTAGATCTCTCTTCACTTTTTGTTAGTCAAATACAAATTTAGAACACAGATTTTTGATAAAGTGGGTTGTTTAGAGTTGGTAAAACTATTTATGACTATTACTTAATTAGTTGCCCATGTCACAATCACCCTAACTAAACCCATCCATATATATATATATATAGTTACATGTGGTGGAATTAAAGGGGTTTAAAGCTATCCTAGCTTTGAGAGAGATTCCCCCTTTATTATATGTTGCAGTTATTACATCCAATAATTTTTTATGTACAAAAAAATAAGATGATGAGTGCTCAACTTGGCTTCAATCACTCTCATTGGCAATTTGGCATATACAGGAAAGTTCTTCCAAATGCTATTCATAAAAAATAAGAAAATAAAAAAATAAAAAAAGAGAAAAGATAAAGTCAAAACTATCCGAGCGCTTTGACCGATGATTTTGGATACAAAACCCACAGTTTGACTTGCTCTTTCTTGGTGCTTAATCAATCCAAACCATTTTTAGGGACTAGCTAGTATGATACATATTTATATATGGTAGAAAAAGAATAATAATAATAATAATAATAATAATAATAAAAGGATATATATATATATATATATATATATATATATATATATATATATATATATATATATATATATATATGGAGACTTACAGAGTCTAATAATATGTTCGAAGCTTTGAAATCGCGGTAAATGACGGGTCTCTCGGCATCGTGAAGGAAGGCGAGGCCCTTCGCGGCTCCGACCGCGATCTTTATTCGCGTCGACCACGAGAAAGCAGCTAGATATCCTGCATGCACATGCACCCACAAGAAAAAAAAAAAAAAAAGCTTTAGTACTCAGCCCTTAATTTTTTGATGATCTAATTAAGTTTCAAAATGATTTAGGAACTAATTAACTTGAAATGGTTCAAAATATATAGTAACAATAAATTAA